>JZKD02S2135982.1:236181-272077 GCA_000966675.3 Picea glauca
TTTCTTGGCGCTCAGTTTCTCTCGTAGAAAGATCTGGAATGAAACCTCCACCAGACTCCACAGGGTTTACTAAACATTCTCTCCGAGGATATGACCCTGCGCGGTGAAACAAGACAGGAGAGAGAAAATCTACACTTCTACCATCGTGTCGTCCAAATAATCTACACACAAGTCCAAGCAAAATTGTTGTTTTAATAATAAATTTTGATAATG
This sequence comes from Picea glauca, assembly GCA_000966675.3. Lineage (NCBI taxonomy): Eukaryota > Viridiplantae > Streptophyta > Pinopsida > Pinales > Pinaceae > Picea > Picea glauca. The sequence continues at coordinate 236,395 of JZKD02S2135982.1, forward strand.
TTTTAAATTTCTCTTAAAATTATTGTCAAATTATTATCGGAAAGGATCTCTTTGTTAAAATATTCCATATAAATAAAAATTCTGAATTTTAATTTAACTTTTCAAGATATCGATCTTTGAGAACCAGGAAAACTTTTAAAGACATCTTAAAATATGGACACCAAATTTCAATTAAATATTTTAAAATATAGACAATTGATAAAAAAGACATCTTTCCATGTCACCAAATTTCAATTAAACTTTTTAAAATATAGACAATTGATCAAAACCTTTAGAAACACAAAATTTAAACATGATAAAACTTTGGTAATACTTTAAATTTTTACAAAAATTCAAAAACGATTCTAGGGCTCACAAAATTTAAATATGATAAGAATATTTTAATAATAAGTTAAATTTATCCAAAATTCAAAACGAAAATCCCATTGTAGGGCATCTACAACATGGAAATTCCTTAGATTGTGCAACAGTCTCCTCGCGTAAGCCGAGCATGTGAGAAAGAATCCAAGGAGGAAGGCGATGATAATCATGATATCAAAGAAGGCTGCCTTATGCCAATGATGCTTTACAATGACCTCCACACTCGCCTGGCAAGGTACGTAATCATAGCATGAGAGTGCTGGCTTGAAACAACTTACCTGCAAAAGAAACAATTTAGTTTTGACAATTATACAGTAGAATATCCTGTGAGACCTAGATCTGTGTGAAAAAAATCCAAAAAACCAAAAATCAAAAGATTTCCATCACAAGCAGTAATGCAGAAACCCAAAATAAACCCTAAGAGGATCATTGGCGTTTGCATGAGCTGTACGCAGTCGGTGATCTCTCTACCTGCGAGCCATGTGCCTCCTCCAAGCATGGGATTGTCATATAATAGCCATAAAATTAAGGATCCCCACAATATTTTCATTGAATCGATCGTTTAGACTTCAAATATCTCTGATATATATTCTTCACCCTGGTGGGAGACGGAATTATAACTGGAATATATACAGATAGAGTGCAAAAGAAAAACCAAATATATATATCTTATTACACTGCTGGGAGATGGAAGTGTAACTGTAATATATCGCCTGAGAATCCTTCTCCTGGGTCATATCCTTCATCTGACCAGTCTTGATATTGCGATGACATGAGTTTTATCGAAATCACATCCTTCAGAGACGAGGCGAATACGATGGAATGGCAGAGACGGGACATGTAACAGTCAGAGTGGCAACGCTTCACATCCAACGCTTCACGTGGCAACACTTCACATCATAAATTCGTGTTCACTATTAATCCGAGAGCTAAACACTGAATTTGGAAATGAAGCGTTTTGTACATATTAATCTTTCTTAATCAATTAAACGTGGCAATCAATGGCTAGAGCAGTAATTCCTTAATCATATTTAGGTAAATGTGAAAAAGTAAACAAGGAAAAAGTACACATTCATAAATGCAAGGAAGTTATGAAATTAAATCTCATTCATTGATTTGGGAGGACGACGAAGAATATGCCATCATCTTCAATTACCAACCCTAAGATTGAAATTTGTAATTAAAAGATTGATTAATCCATCGATTCCAATAGGGGGACGCCTATCGGTGTAAATATGAACATCCTACCACTAGGATCTTACGATATGATTATTGGGATGGATTGGTTGGAACGACACAAAGAAATATTAGATTGTTATACAAAGATACTTAGCTATAAAGATGATTCTCGCACTACCAGGACATCCCAAGGTATACCAAAACCAGTATCAGTCAGACAAATTTTAGTGATGCAACTAAAGAAATGTATGAGAAAGGGATGTCAAGTTTATGCCATCCAAGTGACGAATCTAGCAGAAAAGGAGGAAAAGCCAAAGTTGGAAGACTTTACTGTCCTACGTGATTTCAGAGACATGTTTGTAGATGAGATACAAGAATTATCCCCTAGAAAGGAAATAGACTTCTCCATAGATCTATTACCCGGTTCAGCCCCTATCTCAAAAGCTCCTTACCGAATGATTCTTCCAGAACTGACAGAATTAAAAATACAATTACAGGAATTGTTGGACAAAGAGTATATCAGATCGAGTGTCTCACCTTGGGGAGCACCAGTCCTCTTTGTGAAAAATAAAGACGGTACTCTAAGACTATGTATCAATTATAGACAACTGAACAAAATCACTATTAAGAATAAATACCTCTTACTAAGGATAAATGATCTGTTCGATCAAGTAGGAGGGGCCAAAATATTTTCAAAATTGGATTTACGATCCGATTATCATCAAGTTCAGATAAAATATGAGGACATAAACAAAACAACTTTTTCGACAAGATACAGGCACTACGAGTTCGTAGTCATACCTTTCAGACTCACTAACGCCCTAGCCACGTTTATGTGCCTAATGAACAATATTTTCAGTCAATACTTGGACAAGTTTGTAGTATTATTTATCGACGATATCCTGGTATATTCAAAAATGGAAGAGGAACATGATGAACACTTAAGGATAGTTCTGCAAACATTGAGGAAGCACAAAATGTATGCCAAATTCGACAAGTGTGACTTCTATAAAAAATAAATACAATATCTTGGACATGTAATTTTAGGAGAGGGCATTGCCATAGACCTAGAAATGAAAAAATCCATTATGATATGGCCAGTACCTAAAGATGTAGCAGATATACAATTGTTCATGGGAATCACTGGATATTACCGCAAGTTTATAGAAGGGTTTTCCAAGATAGCCTACCCTATCACATCATTACAAAAGAAAGGAACCAGGTTTAACTGGTTAGAGAAGTGTCAAGACATCTTCAACAAACTAAAGGAATTATTGACAACTGCACCCATATTGAAAGTAGCAGACCCAGATAAAGATTTCACCATATGTGTTGATGCAAGTAAAGAAGGGCTAGGTGGTGTCCTAACTCAGGAAGGACACATTATTTGTTATGAGTCCTGAAAATTAAAAGAACACAAGAGAAATTATGTCACTCATGACTTAGAATTGGCAGCAGTAATACATGCCTTAAAGATGTGATGACACTACATAATGGGTAGAAAATTCCTATTATTAATGGACAATAGCGGGGTGAAATATCTGTTTAACCAACCAGAACTTAACGCAAGACAATCAAGGTGGTTAGCCTTCTTGAGAGAATTCGATTTCGAGGTCATACATATCAAGGGAAAGGAAACTAAAGTAGCAGATGCTTTAAGTAGAAGAGTCCATGGGTTATTTGAGATGAATATCAGCAGGGAAGAAAGTGATCTCGAACAAAGAATAAGGACGACAAGTATTAATGATGAAAACTATACTAAAATAATGGTAGAATTACCGAACAGTATCTCAAACCCAGATAAACCATATCTAAGTATTGACAAGAAGGGACTGCTACGATTTAAAAATAGACTTTACATACCAGATTCAACAAAGTTAAAATTAATAGTCTTGGATGAAGTGCATAAGAAACCATATTCTGGCCATCCAGGTTACCATAAAATGATAACAACACTTAGGAAACTATTCTATTGGCCTAATATGAAGGGTGAAACAACATAATACTTAGCTAGGTTCCAAGATTGTCAACAGGTTAAGGTCGAGCACCAACATCTAGCCGGCCTATTACAACCATTACCAGTACCTGAATGGAAATGGGAGACCATATCTCTAGACTTTTTAACAAGTTTGCCTAAAACTCATAAACATAATGATTCTATCATGGTTGTAATCGATAAACTCAGTAAGTCTGCACACTTTATTCCTGTAAAGTCTACTTTTAAAGCTATAAACATTGTTGAAATATTCATGAAAGAAATTTTTAGACTGCATGGTATTCCTAAAATGGTGATTTCAGATAGAGACGTAAAATTCACATCCGCCTTTTAGAAGGAATTGTTTGCAGGGCTAAATACCAATTTGAATTTCAATACGAGTTATCATCCACAAACGGATGGGAAAACCAAAAGGACAAACCAAATCATAGAGGATATGCTCCGCATGTACGTAAGAACAAAACCAAACAAGTGGGAGGACAATATACACTTGGTAGAATTTGCATATAACAATGGGTACCAAACTTCAGCAAAGTTGAGCCCTTTCGAAGTACTATACGACAGAAAGTGTACGACTCCAATTAGTTGGGATAGCTCGACTGACAGACTCATGGTTGGACTAGATATGCTCCAAGAAATGGAAAACATGGTAAGAAAGGAACAACAAAACTTGAAGGAAGCACAGGACAGGCATAAGAGCTATGTGGATCAGAAAATAATACACTTAGAGTTTCAAGTGGGAGACCATGTGTATTTGAAGTTCAAAGCCCGAAAAAGCTCATTGAAGTTAGGAAATTGTGCTAAGATAGCACCGAGGTTTTCTAGGCCCTTCGAGATACTAACTCGAATTAGACCCGTAGCATATCAACTTGCACTTCCAGCCAATCTAAGAATTCATAATGTATTTCATGTTTCTTTGTTGAAAAAGTATGTTCATGACCCTACTCATATGATTGATTGGAACTTGGTACAGGTGGAACCCGAAGGCGAATTCCAGGTGGAACCCTACGCATTCTGGACCGTAGAGAAATAACACTTCGGAACAGAGCCATCACTCAGGTAAAGGTGCAATGGAAGCACTTTAGTCCTGAGGAGGCCACTTGAGAATTGGAGGGAGATTTGTGGAAATCTCATCCAATCTTATTCCAAGAAAGAAATGAACACTGAGGACAGTGTTTTATTGAAGGGGGAAAGGATGTGACATCCCCCAAAATAAAATATTTTTGAAAAATTTAAATTTCTGGAAATTTATTCCGTTTTTAGTAAATTCGAATTTGGAATTTTTTTTCCATTTATGGAAAATCCGAATTTCGAATTTATTATTTGTAATAAATTATTATGACTATTGGGCAGAGATATGATTTGACCCAACTAACTATTTGACAATGACACTTGTTTAAAAACATAATATTTTATATTGATTGCAGGAGGAAAAATGGAACAACCATGTTAAAAGTAGCTGACCATGACTCCATGAGTGGGGAACATGTTGGAACTACCCCTAGGCTGATTTTTACAAGTGGAAAATTAGTGATTTGGCCATTGGAAGTCCCTGAAAATCAGGGATTTAGGAAGCTGTGAAAATTCCCAAGGGAGGGATAAAATACCTAGGCAATTAATAAATAAGCATATGTGAGGAGGCAGGACATTGCAAAGTATGCTGGAGAAGAGACTATTGATTCTTTTTCCACTTGCTGTTATGAACACTGAATGAGTGTGAGGCAAGAGGGAGTTACTGAATTGAAGGACAATGTTGTAGAGGGATTTCCATGTTCACCCTTATGGACTCATGGTCAGGCTAGGGGGTGAATCGGGCAAGTGATCGTGGCTGCTTGGTTCTACGGTTGGGAGGAACGTGGTTGTTCCCTTTGTCTTCTTGTGAGTTTAGTTCATATATGCTACTCTAATCCCTATTTGTCTAAATGATTTTATATTGGATGTGCTGTACATGTTATAGCTGAACTGAAATGGTTTCTAGTATCTCTTTTAATGATCATATAATTGCTGTAAGTCTTTTTCTGTATCTAAATTTCAGTAATTTTTCCTCTGTTGGATGAATTGGTTATTGATATAGAGGAATCCTTAAAGTTGGTATGCATGCAATAACCTAGACAAAGGCTGTTCGATTTCATGAAATATATAGTCCACTTAACTATCGAATAGTTACACATAAATTATGGAATCATTCCCTAAGTAATCCTCTACTATGGATTTAGAACCTGTACGTAAATATAAAATATATGATATCCTCATAGAATTCATCAAATAGGTTGTAGGATTTAATTATGGAAATGTTTCCTAAAAAAAAAACTTTAAGTAGAATTGATTATGTATCAATGAACGAACAGATCTATTACAAGTATATATATATATATATATATATATTTCATTCTGAAATTTTAATTCCTAAACATAATCACTTATATAGTCAAATTTGGATAGAACCATAATAATGAAGCATATGGGAATGAACATAATCAAAGGATCAAGACTACCCTAAACTTAATGATATAATCATGAACTGCTATACCAAACGAGCGGATATACATGCTAATATCATACTACAGGAAAGCGGATAAATGATTTCACTGATATATTAACAACATATGATGCATCTTATATATGTTGTGTGTAGAGAGAAAACAAAGAATTTTACGGCTGTAGCATTACCATACCTCGGACAAACAATTGTAAGATTTAGAATATCCTTTAAATTTGCTTCGTATTTTACAGAAATCTCTTTTAAGAAATTACAGAGTAAATGCAATCGATTTTGAAGATACAATTGATCGAAAAGACAAGAATCTACAAAAACACAGAGATTTGGGATGTGAAACCCCACCTCTGAACGATCCCCTTTGGGGTAAATTCCAAATAAGAATTGCATTAACAAGAGACAAATCATACAGACATTAACAAAGTCAAGTAATGATGGCTATTGTAACTGATTTTAAAGATTTCCAAATACATTAAATTACAGAAGTAATGTACAGAAAACTGAGGATAAGCCATTTCCAAGTAGAAAAATCATATCCCTCCAATATGAAGCTTAACATATTTAAGAGTTTCCCCAACAATAAACTTAGAGCTGTTTTTGCCAATTCTAGTATTGGAATATCAATCCTTTTCCTACATCATGCTCGACTGTATATACCTCCTTAATGGAACTTTAACAAAAAAAAAACAAATGGGTTTTAACCATTAGATATTCGGCACTGAAAATCAGGACATGAGTAATGTTACTTGTAACAACAGAAAGCTATGAACAAAATCATGATCTCTAGGCGTTGAATTAAGAAGAAAGTTGAGAACCACATTTTGGAACCCGAGTACCTTTGTCATATTGAGCAGAGGCCGGCCCCTACGCCGTGAAGTGGGCATACCTGCATTCGACCATCATAGAAATCATTAAGTACAGAGTAGAACTTTAAATTATAGAATAGAAAGGGTAAATTCATAACCACAACTATGCCAGAATACTTAACTTAGGGGCTGAAACACCGCGCCCTCCAGTTGTCATGCCTTGTTTTGTAATCAACCGTGGCCGAGGGGGAATGGTTCCTGGAACTTCTGTTGGGTACCCTCGCAACAGGCAGAGTCCCACCATTAATACAGTGAATCCCATGTATACGAAATTTAAAAACTACTTTGAAAAATAAAATAGCATTGGGAATTCAAGAGCTAAACCTTTTATTTAAAAACCCGTTACGAACTGAAAGCGAAGATCATAAGGAATGGTATCATACGCAATATCAATATAAGTTCTGATGAAAAGTACCCTAACTTAGTAAGGGATAAACCCCAGTAAACCACCACCTTACTACCAATATTATGTATCAGTCACAGAGGAGAAACAGAGACATTAAGAATTTGGCTTTACCGTATTTTTCTCTTGGAGCCTTTACACGACGTAAGAATAAACCCTTCTGTGATACATTGAGTGACTCCCAAAAACAATTACTAGTCACAGGGTAAAACAAAAGAAATGAACTGGAAGAATCCCACAGGACACAAACAATGGACACAAAGTAGGACCTTAGGTTCACAGAGGTAAAGAGTAGTGACTCTATGATACAACCTCTTATATAGTCGATATTAGAATAAAAAGGAGAAACACGTAGACTTTGAACCTAACTACAACAAGTAAAGGTTTTCTTTGTATAATCCAAACCGTGAACTCTCTGGTTTCGAACTTGAGATACGACAGTTCCCTTAGAAAACTTACCAGGTAGTCGGATGTTGTCATTGAATTCACCAAGGTTGGCCGCAGAGGCAGTAGAATTTCCCTGTGGAAGAATGCATAATAAAGAACCCTCTCCTTCGGAGTCACAAGGGTAGAAAAGAGACTACCAAAAAACTAAGAGGGACGAGTACCACTCTTTACATCACGGGAGGTACAATCCATGTGCTAGGGAAAAGTTAGCACATCAGGATTGGGAGGAATAGGAGGAAGAGTCATCGGGACTGAGGTTTAGTAGGACCCTAATTAATCTTAGGACAGAGCCTTAACTCCTCCTGACAGGTACATCCACCTCCCTTAATGCTGAAGATACGAAGTTAACAACAATAAAACCATGACTGTCGAGTGCAACTAATCGGTCGCTAAACTTTTGTCATTGAAGTTATCCTTCCGTTACACCAACAGGACGAGGAGGGTTAGTTATTTTAGTTACACAGAGATTGATACAGAATTGGTCGGGGTTCAATTCATTATGGTGGAGACAAATTTTATCATAGCTAAAATGAAACCATCAAAGAAAACACATTGATAACCACTCATAAATCACCATTAATATCCTTAAGGCCATTCCTAGTACGTATTACATTTAGGATTTGAATTCTGATGTTGAAACAACTAGGTAGGAGTACACACATTTAATCTCAGGGTTATAAACTTATGCGCAAATTCCAAATAGCCCGATTCTCTTAAATAAGGGAACTGAAATTCATATCCTAGTGTATGGGTGGATACGTGTAAGTAATAATATCTATATAGTAAGATATATGAGGTAGGAAAAATACTTGTATTCGATGGAACCTCTCTTAAGTGTTAAGTTAGTATGGCAAAGGGTTACTCCAAGCCAAAAAGAAAATGTAAGTACCCATCACATGAGTTGATTAAACGAGGATAATTAGTAAATAATGTACCAAAGAAAAAAAAAATTATGATAAATTTGAGGTTCATTACACTCCTGGAGATCCAAGATAGAGCAGGGATGGAAGCTCACCCACAGAGGTGTTGGAAACAATGAGGAATCTTATTGTTGAACTGCAGGTTTTCAAGGCCGACAATGAAAAATTGAAGAAATAATAGTAGGAACAACAAGAGATAAATGAAGTCCTGTTGCGTAGTATAGTAACCAAGAAAATCCCAAAAGATGATAAACATGATGAGGAGGTCAGAAAAAGGGCCTCCAAGAATTCTGGAGCAGAAACAGAAAAAGAAGATAGTTTGTCTAAAGGGACACCTTCCGCTGAAGACAAAACCATACCAGACAGAAAAAGAAAACAAACAGACCACCTTGAAGGAGAATTTAAAAAGATTAAACCAACTACCTTTGATGGAGAATCCAGGACAGGAGAAGAAGCTGAGGCATGGTTGTTGGAAATCAAAAAATACTTCTAGATCTATAACTATTCTAGCAATATGAAGGTCACAATGGCCATCTACAATCTGAAAGGGAAAGCCAGCATTTGGTGGCAAGACCTGAAATTGGCCAAGGGCCTAAAGGAGAAACAATTGGAATGGTCTGACTTTAAGAAGTATTTTAAGAAACAATACCTTTTTGAAAGCTATTATGAAAGGAAGACGAAGTAATTTTACGCATTATGACTTGGACAGATGATGATGGAGGACCTTATAAATAAATTTCCGGAACTACTAAGGTTCATAACATACACCCGGGAGGATAAGGTAAAAATCCAACGATTCTTAATCAATCTACCAAAGTCCTACAAGGACGGAATTGAGTTTGATAACCCCAAATCCTTGATTGAGGTATTCAAGAAAGCACGAATGTCCTATGACTAGTATAAACAATGGGTAGATTTTCCCAAGACCTGGAAGGATAAGATGCAAGATCGAATGAACTAGTGGAATAAGGAATACAAGCCAACTCCTTATCGGGATGCAACAAAAAGTTTCCCAAGGAAGGATTTTCACTCCAATCATCTGAATACGCAAGGTAGTGGTAAACCGATAAACCTGGGAATGAAAAAGTTTGGGGGACAACTCCCGCGAGCCATTAAAGTGTTGGGAGTGTGGAGAACCTCATCTAAGGAGGAACTGTCCACGTTTAATTGCAGTCAACAGAACTGTTGTTCACAATTTGCAGGAAGCCTCGACAGTGGGAGATGTGGGAAGAAGTCTGCATCGGATAAATGTAGCCATAGATGGTCGACAAGCTGACCACCAGTCCTCGGTGGTAGAAATCGAAGGTAAAATCAATGACACTCGAATTTTTGTTTTAATTGACCCTGGAGCTACGTTGAGTTATGTTACTCCCGATGTAGTAGAGTCGAATAAACTTAAGAAATTGAAGCACGCAAAATCATGGCTTGTACAACTAGCAACATGTACTAAAAGAAAAAGTAGTTGACTTTATTTTTGACCTTGAGTTCAGTTTAGATGGTCAAAAGATAAGGACCAATCTGAACATCCTACCACTAGGATCTTATGATATGATTATTGGGATGGATTGGTTGAAACAACACAAAGCAATACTAGATTGTTATACAAAGATACTTAGCTATAAAGATAATTTTGGCACTGTTAAAAAAACCCAAGGCATACCAAAACTTGTATCAGTCAGACAAGTTTCAGCGATGCAACTCAAGAAATGTATTAGAAAGGGATGTCAAGTTTACGCCATCCAAGTAACGAATCTATTAGAAAAAGAAGATAAGTCCAAGTTAGAAGACTTTGCTGTCCTACATGAATTCAGAGACATGTTTGTGGATGAGATACCAGAATTACCTCCTAGAAGGGAAATAGATTTTTCCATAGACTTACTACCTGGATCAACCCTTATCTCAAAAGCACCCTACCGAATGAGTCTACCAGAACTGACATAATTAAAAATACAATTACAAGAATTGTTGGACAAAGAGTATATCAGACCGACTGTCTCACCATGGGGAGGACCAATCCTCTTTGTGAAAAAGAAAGATGATGCTCTAAGACTATGTATCAATTATAGACAACTGAACAAAATGACCATTAAGAACAAATACCCCTTACCAAGGATAAATGATCTGTTCGATCAAGTTGGTGGGCCAAGATCTTTTCAAAATTGGATTTATGATCCGGTTATCATCAAGTTAGGATAAAGGACGAGGACATAAACAAAACAGCTTTTCGAACAATATATGAGAACTACGAGTTTGTAGTCATACCTTTCAGACTCACTAGCGCACCCGCCACATTTATGTGCTTGATGAACAACATTTTCAGTTAGTACTTAGACAATTTCGTAGTAGTATTTATCGACGATATTCTGGTCTATTCAAAGACGAAAAAAGAACATGATGAATAGTTAAGGATAGTTCTGCAAACATTGAGGAAACACAAACTGTATGCCAAATTTGACAAGTGTGACTTTTATCAAAAAGAGATACAATATTTAGGACATGTCATTTCCTCGGAAGGTATTGTCGTAGACTCGGAAAAGACAAAATCCATTATGGAATGCCCAGTACCTAAGGATGTAGTAGACATACGATCATTTATGGGAATCACTGGATATTACCGTAGGTTTATAGAAGGATTTTCCAAGATATCCTACCCTATCACATCATTACAAAAGAAATGAACCAAGTTTAACTGGTCACAAAAGTGTCAAGACAATTTTAACAAGCTGAAGGAATTATTGACATCAATGCCCATTTTGAAGGTAGCAGACCCGAATAAAGACTTCACAGTATGTGTTGATGCAAGTAAAGAGGGACTAGGTGGTGTTCTAACTCAGTACGGGTACGTTATTTGTTACGAGTCCTGGAAATTAAAAGAACATGAGAAAAATTATGTCACTCATGACTTAGAATTGGCAGCAGTAATACATGCCTTAAGAATGTGGCGACACTATATAATGGGAAGGAAATTTCTACTATTGACGGATAATAGCGGTGTGAAATATCTATTTAGTCAACCAGAGCTCAATGCACGACAAGCCATATGGTTAGCCTTGTTGAGCGAATTCGACTTCGAAGTCAGACATATCAAGGGCAAATAAAATAAAATAGAAGACGGTTTAAGAAAAACAGTCCATGGGTTATTTGAGGTAAATATCAGTAGGGCAGAAAGTGATTTGGCACAAAGGGTAAGGACGACCAATATCAATGACATAAATTACACTAACATGATGACAAAATTTCAAAATAGTACCAGAGACTCAGATAAACTAGACCTAAGTATTGACAAGAAGGGATTATTACGATTTAAAAACAAACTTTACATACCAGATTCAACAGAGTTAAAATTAACAGTTTTGGACGAAGTGCATAAGAAACCGTATTCTGGTCATCCAGGTTACCAAAAAAAGATAACAACACTTAGAAAACTGATTTACTGGCCTAATATGAAAGGTGAAACAACAAAATACTTGGCTAGGTGCTAGGATTGTCAGCAGGTTAAGGCTGAACACCAGCATCCAGCCAGCCTATTACAACCATTACCAGTACCAGAATGGAAATGGGAGACCATATCGCTGGACTTTATAATAGGTTTGCCTAAAACTTAGAAATAGAATGATTCTATCATGGTTGTAATCGATAAACTCAGTAATTCTTCACACTTTATTCCTGTAAAGTCTACTTTTAAAGCTATAAACATTGCTGAAATATTTATGAAATAAATTTTTAGACTGCATGGTATTCCTAAAATGGTGATTTCAGATAGAGACGTAAAATTCACATCTACCTTTTGAAAGGAATTGTTTGCAGGGATAAATACTAATTTGAACTTCAGTATGAGTTATCATCCTCAAACAGACGGACATACCAAAAGGACAAACCAAATCATAGAGGATATGCTCTGCATGTATGTAAGAACAAAACCAAACAAGTGGGAAGACTACCTACACTTGGTAGAATTTGCATAATAACAATGGGTACCAAACTTCAGCTAAGTTGAGCCCTTTCGAAATACTCTATGGTAGGAAATATACAACTTCAATTAGCTGGGATAACCTGGCTGATAGACTCATGGATTGGACCAGAGATGCTCCAAGAAATCGAGAACATGGTAAAAAGGGTACAACCGAACTTGAAAGAAGCACAGGACAAACAAAACAACTATGCAGATCTGAAAAGAAGACACTTGGAATTTTAAGTGGGAGACCATGTTTACTTGAAGGTCAAAGCCCGAAAAATATCGCTGAAGTTAGGGAACTGTGCCAAGTTGGCACCCCGATTTTGTGGGCCCTTCAAGATACTAGCTTGAATTGGACCCGTAGCATATCAACTTGCACTTCTAGCTAATCTAAGAATTCATAATGTATTTCATGTTTCTCTGTTGAAAAAGTATATTCATGACCCTACTCATATGATTGATTGGAATTTGGTGTAGGTGGAACCCGAAGGCAAGTTCCAAGTGGAACCCCTATGTATTCTGGACTAGAGAGAAATAACACTTCGGAATAGAGCTGTCGCTCAGGTAAAGGTGCAATGGAAGCACTTTAGTCCTGAGGAGGCCACTTGGGAATTGGAGGGAGATTTGCGGAAATCTCATCCAAATCTGTTCCAAGAAAGGAACGAACACTGAGGATAGTGTTTTAATGAAGGGGGAAAGGATGTGATATCCCCAAAAATAAAATATTTTTGGAAATTTAAATTTGCTGGAAATTTATTTCCGTTTTTAGTAAATTCGAATTTGGAAATTTTTTGTCATTTATGGCAATTCCAAAATTCAAATTTGATATTTGTAATTAGGTATTATGACTGTTGGACAAAGATCTGATTGGAATCAAATAACTATTTGATTATGACACTTGTATAAAAACAAAATATTTATATTAACTGCAGGAGGACAAATGGAACAACCATGTTAAAATAAGATGACCATGACTCCATGAGTGGGGAACATGTTGGAACTACCTCTGGGTTGATTATTACAAGTGGAAAATAATATATTTGGCCATTGGAAGCCCCTGAAAATCAAGCACTTAGAAAGTCGCAAAAATCCCCCAAGGGAGGGAAAAAGACCTGGGCAAAATTGATAAATAGCATATGTAACGAGGCAGGATGCTGCCAAGTATGCCGGGGAAAAATATTTTGAGTTATCTTACTATTATGAACATTACAGATTGAGTGTGAGGCAAGGGGAGTCTGCTGAAGTGGAAAGACATTGGCAGAGGAAGAGGTTCCAAGTTTTCCCTCATGGATTCATGGTCAAGATAGGGGGTCAATCAGACAAGTGATTTGGCTGTCCTGTTCTACGGTTGGGAGGAACGTGGTTGTTACCTTTGTCTTCTCGTGATCTGGTTCAGATATGTTCTCTACTTCTCTATCTGAATGATTTTATATCTAACACATTGTACTTGTTAAATCAGAATTGTAACGGTTTCCATTTTCTGTTCGAATGTTTCATCTGATGTCATGTATTTATTAAATCTGAACGGAAACAATTTCCATTCTCTAGTGAATGATTCAATCACGGATGTAATGCATCTACTAATTTTGATAGATAATAATGCATAGGAGAAATTAGGTTGAACTCATGAAACCTAAAGACTGACAAAGAATATAGGGAAAATCTAATCTCGAATGAACCCTTTTCTGAACGAACGATAGAATTGGGCCATTTATTTTTTGTATGATAGTTGAAAGGGTTATGCATGGATAAATCTTGGATGAAAATTTCCTCTAAATTAGATCCACTGCTAGTTTCTTTCCTTATTTGTCCTCTGAGTCAAATCATTGCTGAGATTTTCATGTTAGGAGTGGAGGTTATGATGTATTTTCAATTTAGCTAATGGTATGAATAATGTCTGGACAACTTTCTAAGTTTTGAAAACTATACTGCTTTGCCTATTCATTAAACAGACTGTGTAGAAAACCGATTTGTAGCCGAGGTAGGAAGATCAACTACTATACCAGTTTTCCTTACAATTCGCGAACCTAACCCGTGTAAAGGTATTTCGAACAAGAGAATACAAAAAAAGAAAGTTATACTATATAAATTGCAATGGTAGATCTATTAGATGAACTACTTTAACAGTAAAGGAATCTCAGATGCACTTTTCTTATTTCATAATTTTTCCTTTGCCCAAGGATGTACAACTACAGCTATTCATATTTAGAATTCCCTGTTTTAATATTGTTGGGAAAACAAAATGAAAACAAGAAGTTCCAATTCATGAAATCCTAAACCATAAAATCCTGAACTGTTGGTCCCACTTCATTTCTTTTTCAGAATTCAGGAGTTCCTATGTGCTGATGTTTGTCTTTTGAAGTTGTGAAATCCTGAACCCCAAAACCCCGAAGTGTTGGTCCCACTTTGTTTTCACTTTCAGAATTCGGGAGTTGTTGTGTGCTGATGTTTGGTTTTTCAAGTCGCGAAATCCGGAACCCCAAAACCCCAAAGTGTTGGTCCCACTTTCTTTTCACTTTCAGAATTCAGGAGTTGTTGTGTGGTGATGTTTGGTTTTTGAAGTCACAAAATCCCGAACCCTGAAATCCTGAAGTGTTGGTCCCACTTCTTTTCATTTTCATAATTTGGGAGTTGATGTGTGCTGATGTTTGGCTTTTGAAGTCGCGAAATCCTGAACCCTAAAACCCCAAAGTGTTGGTCCCACTTTCTTTTCATTTTTGGAATTTGAGAGTTTTTGTGTGGTGATGTTTGGATTTTGAAGTCACGAAATCCCAAACCCCAAAACCCTAAAGTGTTGTTCCCACTTCCTTTCACCTTTCATAATTCGGGAGTTGTTGTGTGTTGATGTTTGGTATTTGGAATATCGAATCCCTGAACCCCGAAAACCCGAAGTGTTGGTCCCACTTTATTTTCACTTTTCAGAATTCGAGAGTTGTGGTGTGTTGATGTTTGGCATTTGAAATCGTGAAATCCTAAAACCCGAAATCCCAAAGTGCTAGTCCCACCTTCCTTTCACCTTTTCTCAATTCGGGAGTTGTTGTGTGATGATGTTCGGCATTAGTAATCGTCGAAAACCGATTGACCTCTGTTTTTCCACAAAACTGTAGTAACATGATAGGATTTTTTTTTATAGGAACAAATCTATTATTATAAGGAATGGACTGGTAGAATCGATGGAGTATTTTCATCTGGGATAGAGGTAGAATAGAAATATGCAATTTTTAGCGCAATTTTTCCTAAGAGTTCTGCTTGCCATGAGATCATACACTTTAAGTTTTCGAATTTTCATAATTAGACTATTGTTTAATGGCATAAACCGTAGAGGACAAAAGGGATACTTCGAAGTAAAATAGACTGGTGTAATAATGACATTATGGACAGAAAATGAATCTTATATTCTCTTAGTTTCTAAGCTTAAACAAAATTGAATTATGTCATAGAAAAGAGTTTTTTTTTTTATGGTGAATTTGAGGTTCATTACATCAAACTAGGTAAATGTTAACCTATAGTTCGAGCCACAGCGGGAGTGCTAGTAGGCTATGGAAAGGATGTTTTCCACACCTCTCCCTCAACATCTCTGGTAGTTGTGCATGACCCCTTTACTCCATATGTGAGTCTGGTCGGCAAGCTATCGTCAGCCTGTATCATCAACAAATCATGTCAGAATATATCCATATCATGTCATCTAATCAGATGCCTAATATCATAGTAATAAAATCAACACCAATGGTACGCTCCCTGACTTGATCCAGAGTCCAAGGGGTTCCATCAATGCCTCTGCATCCTCGAGGTCAAAAATCCTTCACACACAGCAAAACTGAGTCAACAACACTTGTCTATGTAAATGTAGTAAAACAACATGTCATCAACCCATAACGCCTCATAATCAAAATCAAAATTTTTAATAGCATAATAATCCAGATCACTTACGAGTAAGTGTCCTCAAAGGATAAGTTCGTTCAGTGTGCCAGAGAGGGATGTTACATACACCCCCTCTTGGTATAAACTTCATCCTAAAGTTTCACAGTATATATGCCGAAATAAAGTGTATCACAATATCATATGTCTATCTATCAAACAAAAATGGAAACTACTAGCAGATATCATATGCATCCTCCCAGGTCACCGAGTGCGGACTATAATTGTCCCACTAGACCTTGACCTGCTCTATCGTTCAATGTTGTAGCTGTCGAATGCGATGATCCAAGATGCATATCGGATCAGCTGTGAGCGCTCCCTCATCCGATACCTGCAAGGAACTCATGTCAATAAAATGTGTAGGATCACTAATATAATGTCTCAAAACAGATACATGAAAAACATCGTGCATACGCCTCAAAGAATCAGGAAAGGCTAGTCGATAGCCCATGGGCCCCTTTCTCTCACAATCTCAAAAGGTCCTATGAACCTAGGAGAGAGTTTAGCTCCCTTCCCAAACTTGATCGAAATATTATGCGGTTTAACCTACAAGAAGACTCAATCGCCGATCTTGTAACTACAGTCAACACGGTGCACATTGACATAACTCTTCTGTCGATCTTGCACTTCTTTAATTCTTTGTCTTATTTTTTTCATTTGCTCTTCCATTTCTTGGATCACTTTTGGTCCCACTAGGACCCTATCCTCAAGCCGATCCCAACTCAAAGGCATCTGACATGGTCGCCCGTAAAGAAACTCGAAAGGCACCATCTTAATGGTGCTCTAGTAACTGTTTTTGTAAGCGAACTCCACCAATGGAAAGAATTCTTCCCAACGATTTTGTTGGTCCATAATGTACATGCGCAACATGTTCTCCAAGGTTTGGTTTGTTCATTTGGTCTGCCCGTCAGTCTCCAAGTGATACACGGTACTAAAGTTAAGTTGGGTTCCCAAGGCCTCTTGGAAACTTGTCCAAAATAGTCCAGTAAACACTGATCCTCGATCAGATATAATCCTCTTAGGCACGCCATGCAACCTCACAATATCACTAATGAAAACTCTAGATAAATCAGGTGCTTGATACATTGTACACAGAGGAATAAAGTGATCACTCTTCATCAGAGTGTCTACTACTACGAAAATTGAGTCATGTCTCCTTATCATTAGTGGCAATCCAACAATAAATTCCATCAAAATAACCTCCCATTTCAATTCCAGAATAACGTACAGTTGCAGTAATCCTGCTGGTTGTCTATGTTTAGCCATTACCTATTGACATTCTAGACATCTGGCCACATAGTTGACTATGTCTACCTTCATTCCCTTCTAGAAGAATAAGGGTTTAAGGTCTGCCCTAATCTTCGTGACTCCCAGGTGAGCCATGTAAACTACTCTATGATCCTCCCTCAGGATCAACATCCTCAACTCGTCGTTCGACGGTATGTAGATATGATTTTTAAACCTCAATAAACCATCACTATCAAATGAAAATCCTTCAAATCGTGGTACCATCATTGTGTTTTTTCTGATAAAACCCTCGACCTCTTTGTACGAGTCATCATCACGCTGTAAAGTTGGAATATTTTCATGTAGAGTCGTCTGAAGAGGCAGCACCAAAAAGATGCATGGTCTTTGACTCAATGCATCTACCACTTGGTTCACTATTCCTTTTATGTAAGTAATCTCGAAGTCATACTCGCTAAGCCATTCCGACGAACGTCGTTGCCATGCGTTCAGATCTCTTTGCATAAAGATGTGTTGTAGTCCATAGTGGTCAGTCTTTAGTTCAAATTTTCATCCAACAAAGTAGTGTCTCTAAACCTTCAAGGCATATACAATGGATAACAACTCAAAATCATGCGTCGCGTAGTTCTCCTCATGCCTTCTCAGTTTCCTCTAAATGTAAGTGATCACTCGTCCGTCTTGCATCAAGACTCTGCCTAAGCCTTCCTTGGATGCATCAGTGCATACCAAGAAGTCTGCATCCATGTCAGGGACCTTTAGTATCGGTGTTGTTGTCAACAATTCCTTGAGCCTCTGAAATGCTTCCGTGCATTTCTCGGTCCAAACAAACTTATTGTTCTTCTTGTTCAACTCCGTGATCAAATTTGCTATCTTCGAAAATCCCTCGATGAACCGTCGATAGTATCTTGCTAATCTCATGAAGCTATGCACTTCCGGGACAATCATCGGCGTAGGCCATTCCATAATCGCCTTGACCTTTTCTGGATCTATGGCGATGCCTTCACCGGAGATGACATTCCCTAAGTAGTGAATCTTTGATTGATAAAAAGAGCATTTGACAACTTCCCATACAATTTGTGCTCTCGCAGACACTGTAGTACCAAGAGCAAGTGCTCGTCATGCTCCTCTATCATTCACAAGTAGATCAAAATATCGTCAATGAATACTTGGATGAACTTGTCCAAGTACTCGCGAAACACCCCATTCATCAAACTCATAAATACCCTTGGGGTGTTTGTCAGTCCAAATTGTAAAACAGTAAACTCGTAATGTCCAAACCTTGTCTTAAAGGCAGTCTTAGGGACGTCATCTTCCTTAATTTGTAACTAGTGGTATCATGATCGCAAGTTGATCTTTGAGAACACCATTGCGCCTTTCATTTGATCAAACAAATCATCAATTCTCGAAAATGGATATTGATTCTTGATCGTGGCCTTGTTCTCTTGACGGTAGTCAATGCAGAGCCTCCACGACCCATCCTTCTTTCGTATGAAAATAACAGGTGCACTCCACGATGACACGCTTGGACGTATCAGTCCTAGGTCCAACAACTCCTTCAGTTTCATTTTCAACTCTTGTAACTCCAGGGTCGACATCCAATAAGCCGTCCTTGCTATCGGTTCAGTCCCCGGTTTTAGGTCTATGGTAAACTCCAATTTCCTCTCTGGCGGCATCTTAGGTAACTCTTCTGGAAAGATGTCTGCAAAATCTCTCACCACTAGAAGGTTCTCTGGACCTTCCGCTACTCCCTTCTCATTTAATGCAAGGAGGAAATGGACCTCAGGGAGATTCCCTGGTTCCATCCTACAATCACACATCTCTGTCCCTCATCATCAACCAAGCTCAACCATTTCATCTTACAGTTGAGTATCACCTCATGCGATTCCAACCACTCCATACCATTCACGACGTCATAAGATCCTAGGATCATGATGTACAGGTTGGCCCTTGTGACAAACTCTCCCAGGTTAAGGACACAACCCGTAACCTTTCCTCCAACCTTGTGTTTGGCTCCCAAGGCCATCTCTACGAAGCTAAACTCATCCTATTCGACAGCCTTTACCTTAATCCTTTTTAGCGCCGCACCAGAAATGAAACTCTCAGTAGCATAGGGATCTATCAAAATACTAAGGGTTTAGTTAGCGACAGTGCTTTTCGTCTCGAGCACAGTCGATTGATGCTCTGCATGGTGGTTATTCTCCACTACATGAATCTGATGGGCCTTGCCCATATCTCCCATGGTAGTGGGTCCGGTTGATCCGGACGCTCTAGTCCTCTCCACCGGCCAGTCGGGCTAGTAGTGTGGCTCCCCACACGTCTAACACCCTTCTTTGGCCCAGTAGTTTTGGTACCCGAAGTAGAAGATGACAACCCATAGGCCTGGAATCCTGGTCTGTTCTATTGAATAGGCCTAGACTGTTGCTGTTGCAGTTGATGCTGTGGTCCTTGATAAGGTGTCTGTTGCTGAGGCGTCGGTCATTGAGGTGTAGTGAAAGTGGATCCCCTCTGGAAGCCATAATATCTTGGCGTATGTCTGGTTGGTGTTTGATGTTGTTGTGCTCCAGATGATGCCTTCCCTGCTGGTCTCGCTGGAGTCCTGGTATGACCCCCACTAATAAGCTCCTCCTTTGCTATGAGGGCCTTCTGGATGGCATCATGCAAGGTTTGAGGCATCAAAATCCTAACCTTTGCATGTATGCTTCCAGTAAGGCTGAACACAATCCTGTTGACCTAAAGTTTCTCAGTGTTAAAGTGCGGAGCATACCGGAGCAGCTCCATAAAATGGGCCTCATACTCATTGAGCTCACGCTCAATGAATTCCTCTAAAAGGTACCTCTCTTGGAACTATTTCTCGAACAGCTCCCATGACACATCTTCGACGGCCATGTTCAGTTGTGGTAGGAGCATATTCCACCATAGAAGAGTGCTCCCCTTCAGTTGAAGACTGTCATGTGGACCTTCATGTTGGATGTATAATCGTTAAGTGCGAAGCACATCACCATGCTCTCCAACCATGCCTCGGTGGCTGCATTTTCTGGGGAACCAAATAAGTCAGGAAATTTGACCTTCTCGAGTTCACGGTGAATGCTACCAGTACCCACCGGAACGCATGATGGAACATCAGTGGGTGTCAGAGCATGCGGTGGAACCTTAGCAGGTGCCAATGCCCTGTCCTCATCTCTTTCCAAATGGCTGATCAGTGCCTCGGACATGCGCTGAAAAGATCTCATCATTCTGACTACATCACCAACTACTATATGCTCCTATCCAAGAACTTGCTCATCTCCCTGGGGGTCAGACCCCTCAAGCATGGATTCTACTGGAGGTGTCACACCTCCTCCCCTAGCACCATGTCGTCTGCCTCCGCGACATCCTCTAAACATGATTACCTGCACGAATACAAGTCAACTCGATTAGCAACAGTATAATCAAATCATATCAACGAAAGCCATAGTGATCCCAAGTCGCAGATTGAACCCGCTCTGATACCACATGTGACATCCCCATCTGGTATGACTCCTACGATGTACAACTAGTAAAAGCACCCTTAATTTTTTTTTTTTTGTGTGTGTAGGAAGGTAATAATGACATTATACTCAACAACGCAATAGGATGACGAACAAAACGCTTGCAACTCATGCAACAACAACATAACGACCTAACATAAAAGCACATCAAGCATCTGGAAGCAATGTACGACACTCAACTGACGAAGAATAAGAATGACTACCTTTTCGTCCTACCCTGCATTGGTTATGACCTCCAGGACACCTAAGCAATGCTCAAGCCCAGGTTCCCATCAATTTTGACCATTTAAGGTCTCAAGGTTGGTGACTATTCTGAGGAACAAGGAGGTGTCTACATCCACCACCTGACACCAGCAGACCAAGCACATTAAACGTTTACAAACCAAGTACAAACATTAATTATAATGAACAACCACACCCTCAACGGGAAGAACAAGCTAAAAATGACTTCGTCAACAACCAACCATTAATCAAGGCTGAAAGCTCAATATCTATGATAAAAAAAAGGGGGCGTTAATAACAGATCAGTTAACCAGTCTAAATCACAACTAGTCAACAAGTTACCAGCCGAACTTAACATGAATTTCGACTCCAATTTAGTGAGTCTGAGTTACCAATTAGGCGATATCTATAAATCCAACTAGCATCAATTACATATCCAATTTAGAAAGTCTAAATTACATCTAGTCAACTTTTGCAAGTCTATTTTAACCTTTAAAACCAACACGTTAGTAAGTCTAAATCATGATTTAGACATTAACTACAAATATGATCTAACATTAATACGATTTAACCTTAGCAATTGCCAAAATATAAACAATATTCACTATATCAACTATAATGTCTAAGATTAACATGCTATTAATGACTTAACGTCCAACACACTGTCTGGCCATTAACTCAATAACAATAGTAACAATCTTGATGTAGAATGCTACCATTAATACAATAATAAAGCAGTTAACAAGGCATTTAATCATGCGAATTAACCAATCATTTAATATAGCAATAACAACATTACTACATCAAGGCCGAAAGCAATAACTAAGCATTTCTTAACTTAATAAATTCCACATGCGTCTATCTTTATTCTAGGTACCAAAATGACAGTTGCCTTCAACAATAAAGAAATCGGCTAAAAAGTGTAAGTGCCATAACGCGATAACAATCTACGAGAGACTAAGGCCATGCACCTACAAGATTTACTGCCACGCGCCCACAATTAAATGCATATAACTAAATGGACAAATTCACCAGGTACTCAAGATATGGCTACGGTCTTAAAAGTGGCAATCACCAGAGCATTATATCCAGAGATGGAAGGACTTCATTATATAAAAACGCAAGCAATATAACGGCAAGGAATACACCAATAAAAAAAATGCAGAGTTAAAAAATAGGGAAAATAAGAATGATAACAAAAATGAATTTACTCCACATAATAAGGTGCAAGGACCCTGAATCAGCAGGGGAAAATGATAGAGGTATATGGATGATAGGAACGTCCTATGCTCACCATTCTCGCACAGAAAATCAGGGCATAGATCAGGCTCCTGGACGACTGCTCAGGCGAGGACTGGCGAGCTAGGGACAAAGGAAAAACAACCACAAGGGTCAAAATCAACACCACAATGTGGCCAAGACATGCAGGAAACGAAGGCCATGGGAGACAATCCATCATCGAGCTAGGCTAAGAAAAATTTCAGTCATCGATCTAGACAATTAATTTACTTACCTAATCAAACATATAGATCCAAGAATAAAACCTACAACATCTACTATACAAAATGAAGAGAGCGTACCGTTGCCTAATCGCCCACTCTGAGTGACGTCCGCGCGCTCCGTGCAACTACCTCTTGCCAACCGACGAGACTTCACTGGTACCTCCCAGCCAATGCTAGGGGTACTCTTCTTCCCCCTTAGCCCCCCAAGCTGCAAAGGGGCTACACACACACTATCCAGAGATTTTGACTAGCTCTCAGCTCGCCTCGCAAGGCCGAGCTACCACTCCTCACCGAGATGGGTATCCCAACTCCCATAAGTTAAATCACTCAAGTAGATATTTCTGCAACATAACGTTATGCAAACCGAAGATCCATTTCATCCTTTTCCTTCCTTCATTATATAGGTATTCGAACTTCCTTTCTTTCCTAAAATCTCATTTAATTAAAGTTTTAAAAATAAATTCCTAAAAATTCTCTTCTGTACAAGTGTCCCCCATCCCCTACATTCCTCCATAATTTAATTTCTTTAATTAATTAATTATCTTTATTTCCCTAACCCACCTAGAGTTACTCCTAGAATCACTCCAAGGTGTCCCCAAATTCTCTTACAGGTTTTAATGGCTTTCCCTATTATTAAATTGCTAATTCAATTTAAATTAGAAAGCTCTTAAATGGTAGATATTTTTCCAAGTTTGACTTTCCGCTTTTCCCCTTAAGTTACCCTTTTTCCCTTTTTATGTTTACCTCTTTTCCGAGTTTCCTAGATTTTTAGATTTTTCCCTCTTTCCCCTTTTTGTTAGAACTCAAAAAGGCAGGTGTAGAAATTAACCCCCTTTTCCCCTTTTCTCTTTAAATTAATATATTTAAATTATCATAAAATAATAAAACGATTAATTCCCTTTTTAAATTTTAATCCAACATCTTTTTTTTTTATGAAACAATTAATTTATTACTCCCTTCGTGTTACAAGATTTAACGAAGGTCATAATTATTATTTATGTGGTTTTTATTTTATTTTATTATTATTTTTTTATAGAGATTAAATTTTACCACTAGCATAGTTTAGACTTAAACCTTAAATTTTCGTGATGGGCGACATTCTATTAGGAAAAATGTTTTTTTTTTTTTTTAAATTCTTATCACAATGATCATCCTAAGGCCGACTATGTTCATTCATCTATCATCAACAATGCGACGTGGCCTTTAGGACGCACTAGGTGCTCCAAGGGTGCCACTCGCCTCATCTGTTCCCTTGTGCGACATGCCCTTCAGGATGAACTATGTGCTCCAAGGGTGCCACTCGCCTCTTGAAAGACTTGGTAGACATCAATAACCCCTGGAGTCAATAATCCACCAGGTGAACTTGTGGGAGACTAAGGGACTCTAAGGAATAAGGCCCGCACCTTATTGCACATCCCTTAGAATCATTGTGAGCGATTGTCGTAGTCTGCCCTCATGGCATCGTGGGTCCTCTCAAACTAGGTAAATGTTAACCTACAATTCGAGCCACGACGGGAGTGCTAGTAGGTTGTGGCAGGGCTGTTGTCGACACCTCTCCCTCAACATCTCTGGTAGTCATGCATGACCCCTTTACTCCATATGTGAGTCTGGTCGACAAGCTATCGTCAACCTGCATCATCAAAAAATCATGTCAAAATATATCCATATCATGTCATCTAATTAGATGCCTAATATCACAGTAATACAATCAACCCCAATGGTACACTCCCTGACTTGATCCAGAGTCCAAGGGGTTCCATCGATCCCTCTTCATCCTTGAGGTCCAAAATCCTGCACACTTAATAAAACTGAGTCAATAGCACCTGTCTATGTCAATGTAGTAAAACAACATGTCATCAACCAATAATGCCTCATAATCAAAATCAAAAGTTTTAATAGCATAATAATCCAGATCACTTGCGAGCAAGTGTCCTCAAAGAATAAGTTCATTCAGTGTGCCAGAGTGGGATGTTACATACACCCCCTCTTGGTATAAACTTCATCCCAAAGTTTCACAGTATATATGCCGAAATAAAGTGTATCACAGTATCATATGTCTATCTATCAAACAAAAATGGAAACTGCTAGCGGATATCATATGTTTCCTCCCATGTCGCCGAGTGCGGACTATAATTGTCCCACCGGACCTTGACCTGCTCTATTGTTCGACATCGTAGTTGTCGAACACGATGACCCAAGATGCAGACTGGATCAGCCATGAGCACTCCCTTGTCCGATACCTGCAAGGAAATCATGTCAATAACATGTGTAGGATCATTAATATAATGTTTTAAAATAGATACATGAAAAACATCGTGCATACTCCTCAAAGAATCAGGCAAGGCTAGTCGATAGGCCACATGCCCCTTTCTCTCCATAATCTTGAAAGGGCCCACGAACCTAGGACATAGTTTATCTCCCTTCCCAAATCTTGATCGAACTCTTATGCAGTTTAACTCGCAAGAAGACTTGATCACCGACCTTGTAACTACGGTCGACACGGTGTGCATTGGCATAACTCTTCTGTCGATCCTGCACTTCTTTAATTCTTTGTCTTATTTTTTGCATTTTCTCTTCCATTTCTTGGATCTCTTTTGGTCCCACCAGGACCCTATTCTCAAGCCAATCCAAACTCAAAGGCGTCTGAAACCATCGCCCCTTAGGAAACTCGAAAGGTGCCATCTTAATGGTGCTCTGGTAACTTTTGTTGTAAGTGAAATCCACCATTGGCAAGAATTCTTCCCAACGCTTTTGTTGGTCCATCACGTACATGCGCAACATGTCCTCCAAGATCTTGTTTGTTTGTTTGGTCTTCCCGTCAGTCTCCAGGTGATATGTAGTACTAAAGTTAAGTTGGGTTCCCAAGGCCTCTTGGAAACTTGTCCAAAATCATCCAGTAAACACCAATCCTCAATCTGATATAATCCTCTTAGGCATGCCATGTAGCCTCACAATCTCACTGATGAAAACTCTAGCTAAATTAGGTGCCTGATACATCGTACACATAGGAATAAAGTGATCACTCTTCGTTCGAGTGTCTACTACTACCAAAATTAAGTCATGTCTCCTTGTCTTCAGTGTCAATCCAACAATAAAGTCCATCGAAATAACCTCCCATTTCGATTCCGGAATAGCATGCGGTTGCAGTAATCCTGCTGGGTGTCTATGTTCAGCCTTTACCTGCTGACATTCTAGACATTTGGCCACATAGTTGACTATGCTTGCCTTCATTCCCTTCTAGAAGAATAAGGGTTTAAGTTCTGCCCTAATATTCATGACTACCAGGTGAGCCATGTAAACTTCTCTATGAGCCTCACTCAGGTTCAACATCCTCAACTCATCGTTTGGTGGTACGTAGATACAATTTTTAAACCTCAATAAACCATCGCTATCAAATTAAAATCCTTCAAATCATGGTACCATCATTGTGTTTTGTCTGATAAAACCCTAGATCTCTTTGTACGAGTCATCATCACGCTGTAAAGTTAGAATCTTTTCATGTAGAGTCGTCTGAAGAGGTAGCACCAAAAAGATGCGTGGTCTCTGGCTCAATGCATCCACCACTCGGTTCATTATTCCTTTTATGTAAGTAATCTCGAAGTCGTACTCGCTAAGCAATTCCGACCAACACCGTTGTCGTGTGTTCAGGTCACTTTGCGTAAAGATGTGTTGTAGTCCACAATGGTCAGTATTTAGTTCAAATTTTTGTCCAACAAGGTAGTGTCTCCAAACCTTCAAGGCATATATGATGGCTAACAACTCCAAATCGTGCATCACGTAGTTCTCCTCATGCCTTCTCATTTTCCTCGAAATGTAAGTGATCACTCATCCGTCTTGCATCAAGACTCTGCCTAAGCCTTCCTTGGATGTGTCAGTGCATACCAAGAAGTCCGCGTCCATGTCAGGGACCTTTAGTATCAGTGTTGTTGTCAACAATTCCTTGAGCCTCCGAAATTATTTCACGCATTTGTTGGTCCAAACAAACTTCTTGTTCTTCTTCTGCAACTCCGTGATCGGATTTGCTATCTTCGAAAATACCTCGACGAACTGTCGATAGTATCCTGCTAAACCCATGAAGCTATGCACTTCTGGGACATTCGTCGATATAGGCCATTCCATAATAGCCTTGACCTTTGCTGCATCTACATCGATGCCTTCGCCGGAGATGACATTCCCTAAGTAGTGAATTTTCGATTGATAAAAAGTGCATTTGGAAAAATTCCATACAATTTGTGCTCTCGTAGACACTGTAGTACCAAGCACAAGTGCTCGTCATGCTCCTCTATCATCCGTGAGTGGATCAAAATATCGTCAATGAATACTTGGACGAACTTGTCCAAGTACTCGCGAAACACCCCATTCATCAAACTCATAAATACCCCTAGGGAGTTTGTCAGTCCAAACGGTAAAATAGTAAATTTGTAATGTCCAAACCTCATCTTAATGGTGTTCTTAGGGACGTCATCTTCCGTAATCCGTAACTGGTGGTATCTTGATCGCAAGTCGATCTTTGAGAACATCGTTGCGCCTTTCATTTGATTGAGCAGATCATCAATTCTCGACAACGGATACTGATTCTTGATCGTGGCCTTGTTCAGTTGACGATCGTCAATGCAGATCCTCCATGACCCATCCTTATTTCGTATGAAAATAACAGGTGCACCCCATGGTGACACGCTTGGACGTATCAGTCCTAGGTCCAGCAACTCCTTCAGTTACATTTTCAACTCTTGTAACTCCAGGGTCAACATCTTATAAGGCATCCTTGCTATCAGTTCAGTCCCTAATTTCAGGTCCATGGTAAACTCCAATTCCCTCTCCGGCGGCATCCCAGGTAACTCCTCCGGAAATACAAAGGGAAACTCTCTCACCACAGGAAGGTGTTCTAGACCTTCCGCTACTCCCTTCTCGTTTAATGCAAGGATCGCATAAATCTTACATCCCTTGGGCATGCTCTTCCAAAGCTACAAGGAAGAAATGAACCTCAGGGAGATTCCCTGGTTCTGTTCTACAATCACACGTCTCTGTCCCTCGTTATCAACCAAGCTCAACCATTTCATCTTACAGTTGAGTATCGCCTCATGCGATTCCAGCCAGTCCATACCAATCATGACATCATAAGATCCTAGGATCGTGACGTACAGGTTGGCCCTTGTGACAAACTCTCCCAGGTTAAGGACACAATCCGTAACCTTTCCTCCAACCTTGTGTTTGGCTCCTGAGGCCATCTCTATGAAGCTAAACTTGTCCTATTCGACTTCCTTTACCTTAATCCTTTTTAGCGCCGCACCAAAAATGAAACTCTCGGTAGCACCAGAATATATCAAAATACTAAGGGTCTGGTTAGCGACAATACCTGTCATCTCAAGTACAGTCGACTAATGATCTGGCTAGCGGTTATTCACCACTGCATGAATTTGATGGGCCTTGCCCATATCTCCCACGGTAGTGGGTCCGACTGATCCAGACACTCTAGTCCTCTCCACCAGGAAGTCGCGCTGGTAGTGTGGCTCTCCACACATCCAACACCCCTTCTTTGGCCCAGTAGTCCTGGTACCCGAAGTAGAAGATGACGGCCCACCGGCCTAGAATCCTGGTCTGTTCTATTGAACAGGCCTAAACTATTGATGTTGCAGTCAACACTACTACTGATGTTGTGGTCCCCGATAAGGTGTTCGTTGCTGAGGCATCGGTCGCTGAGGTGTAGTGAAAGTGGATCCCGTCTGGAAGCCACGATATCCCGACGTATGTCTGGATGGTGTCTGATGCTATTGTGCTCCAGATGATACCTGCCTTGTTGGTCTTGATGGAGTCCTAGTCTGACCCCCACTGATAAGCTCCTCCTCTGCTATAAGGGCCTTCTGGATGGCATCATGCAAGGTTTGAGGCATCAAAATCCTGACCTTTGCACGTATGTTTCCATTAAGGTTGAACACAAACCTGTTGAGCTTAAGTTTCTCAGTTTTAAGGTGCGGAGCATACCAGAGCAGCTCCATAAAATGGGCCTCGTACTCGGGCACCGTAAGACCACCTTATCGTAAGGTGTTGAACTCATTGAGCTGATGCTTAATGAATTCCTCTGAAAGGTACCTCTCTCGGAACCATTCCTTGAAAAATTCCCATGACACGTCTTCGATGACCATGTTTAGCTACGGTAGGAGTGTCTCTCACCATAGAAGAGCACTCCCCTTCAGTTGAAAGACCGCCATTTGGACCTTCATGTTGGAGGTATAATCGCGAAGTGCGAAGCACATCGCCATGTTCGCCAACCATGCCTCGGCGGCTGCGGCATCTAGGGAACCAAAGAACTCGAGAAATTTGACCTTCTCGAGTTCACGGTGAATGCTACCAGTATCGACTGGAGCACGCAGTGGAACCTCAGTAGGTGTCAGAGAGCGTGGTGGAACCTCAACGGGTGCTGACGCCCTTTCCTCATCTCTGTCCAAATGAATGATCAGTGCTTCGGACATGCATTGAAAAGATCTCATCATTCTGACTACATCACCAACTGCTATCTTATCCTGTCCGAGAAACTGCTTGTCTCCCTGGGGGTTAGACCCATTAGGCGTGGATGCTACTGGAGGCATCAAGCCTCCTCCCCTATCACCCCGTCGTGTGCCTCCACGAAGTCCTCTAACCATGATTACCTGTATGAATACACATCAACTCGATTAGCAACAGTATAATCAAATCATATCAACAAAATTCGTAGCGATCCCAAGTCACGGGTTGAACCCACTCTGATACCACATGTGAAATCCCCATCTTGTACGACTCCTACGATGTACAACTGGTAAAAGCACCCTTATTTTTTTTTATTTTTGTGTGTGTAGGAAGGTAATAATGACATTACACTCAACAACGCAACACGACGGCGAACACAACGCCTGCAACTCACGCAACAACAACATAACAACCTAACATAAAAGAACATAAAGCATTTGGAAGCAATGTACGACACTCAACCGACGAAGAATAAGAATGACTACCCACCCGTCCTACCCGGCAATGGTTAGGACCTCCAAGACACATAAGCAATGCTCAAGCCCAGGTTCCCATCGATTTTTACCATTTAAGGTATCAAGGCTGGCGATTTTTCTGAGGAACAAGGAGGTGTCTACATCCCCCCCGGGGCACCAGCAGACCAAGCACATTAAAAGTTTACAAACCAAGTACAAACATTAATTATAATGAACAACCACACCCTCAACGAGAAGCACAAGCTGAAAATGACTTCGTCAACAACCAACCATTAATCAAGGCTGGAAAGTGAATATCTATGATAAAAAAAAGGGGGCGTTAATAATAGATCAGTTAACCAGTCTAAATCACAACTAGTCAACAAGTTACCAAGCGAACTTAACATGAATTTTGACTCCAATTTAGCGAGTCTGAGTTACCGATTAGGCGATATATATAAATCCAACTAGCATCAATTACATATCCAATTTAGCAAGTTTAAATTACAGCTAGTCAACTTTTGCAAGTCTATTTTAACCTTTAAAACCAACAAGTTAGTAAGTCTAAATCATGATTTAGACATTAACTACAAATATGATCTAACATTAATACGATTTAACCTTAGTAATTGCCAAAATATAAACAATATTCACTATATCAACTACACTGTCTAAGATTAACATGATATTAATGACTTAATGTCCAACACACCGTCTGGCCATTAACTAAATAACAATAGTAACAATCTTGATGTAGAATGCTACCATTAATACAATAATAAAGCAGTTAACAAGGCATCTAATCATGAAAATTAACCAATCATTTAATATAGCAATAACAACATTAATACATCAAGGCCGAAAGCAACAACTAAGCATTTATTAACTCAATAAATTCCACATGCGTCTATCTTTATTCTAGGTACCAAAATGATAGCTACCTTAAACAATAAAGAAATCGCCTAAGAAGTGTAAGTGCCATAATTCCATAACAATCTATGAGAGACTAAGGCCACACACCTAAAATATTTACTACCACGCGCCCTCAATAAGAGTCATTGCCAGGTAAAGGTAAAACTCAGGGCATAAACACCGAAGCAAGATGGCGGCCTAGACTGATGTCATTACAGGTTAAAAAGCGAAGTTATCCATTTAGGTGACTAGTGGCCATTTAATCAACAAGAAGGAATCTGTTGACCATTTCCAGTGCTGTAGCAATTATTCTGGCGAATAATAAGGTAATTAATTTAGCATTAAAATTTTCAAATATCAAGGCTATTAACTGTAGCAATTAACATGACAATTAGAATGGCCTTCAACATAGCAATTATCAGGACCAATTCTCAGAGTAATAAAATTCAAGGTACATTCTTAACATGCCAAGAGTCATAAAACAAATTACAAACAACGGGCTCTAGAGAGTCATAAGGAAGTTACTGCAATATTCGTTAATGAGTTTTAAATCCATATACCTTCAAGATATACCTTACATTACCGACAGAGGGCAAGGTGGTCAAGACAAGGCTAGCAAGAGACATGAAGATGCAGTGATAAGTGGCAGGTCACCCAACAAAAAGAAAACGAAGCAGACTTAAAAGTTGGCAATTGCCAGTTATACACAGGCAACAATTTTAGTCATAATGATGGCAACGCCCAACAATTAAAATCGAGAGAAGACCTCATAAGTTTTGGGCGAATTGCCAGTTACCCACCGGGCACGATTTCAATCTTTAAAGATGGCAATGCCCAACAATTAAAAACGAGAGCAGACTTCATAAGTTTGGATTAATTGGCAGTTACCCACCAGGCACAATTTTAATCTTTAAATATGGCAACGACCAACAATTAAAAACCAAAAGCAGACTTTATAAGTTTTGGGCAAATTGTGAGTTACCCACCAGGAACGATTTTAATCTTTAAATATGGCAACGCCCAACAATTAAAAAAGAGAGCAGACTTCATAAGTTTGGGAGAATTGCCAGTTACCCACCAGGCATGATTTCAATCTTTAAAGATGGGAATGCCCAACAATTAAAAATGAAAGAAGACTTCATCAACACTAAATTTTTATCCACAAGACATATTTGACCAACTAAAAGTATGGTGTCGCTATCTAAATTTATTTAGTTTGCAGTCAAGGGTAAAATCGCAGTCCAATAGAAGTGGGAAAAGAAAAATGCATCCATTTACTAAATTGTTGTCATTAAATAAATTTGTAGTCTCATGCCATTTAACACAATCGTAATGCCATTAAATACGTTCCCAATTGTCATTACATAAATCACAATTTCCATGAATTGTGATCACAGGTCATTAAATCAATTCGGGGTACATTTCTCACCACCAGTTGGGAATATATAGTTGCGGTTATACACAGTTGAAAAGCATAGATAAATTAATGGATTGGGGCAAAATTTGTGGGAAAGGATGTCTTCTTCATAGTGAATAAAGTAGAGATCCGTGCTAGGATTGATGGCCAAAATCGCAGAGTTTTTCAGGTAAATCACTAACGTTAAAAGCAATGATTTCAATCCAAAGAATGACAAATTGCAGCTTGGGAAAATGGACAAAATTGCCAGGTAACACTTGGGAAAAACACAGTCTTATCCAGCAACAAGGGCGGTCTCAACAAGTGTAAATTGTAATGAAATGAAAAAAAATTAAATGCAGACAACTAAATGGCCAAATTCACCAGGTACTCAAGCTATTGTTGTGGTCTTAAAAGTGGAAATTGCCAGAGCATTATATCCAGAGATGGAATGACTTCATTATATAAAAACACAAGCAATATATTGACAAGGAGTACACCAATAAAAAAAACACAGAGTTAAAAATTAGGGAAAATAGGAATGATAACAAAGGTGGATTTACTCCACATAATAAGGTGCAAGGACCTTCAATCAACAGGGGAAAACAATAGAGGTAGATGGCAGAGAGGAACGTCCTACACTCACCATCCTCGCACAGAAAAGCAGGGCATTGAGATCCATAGGTATATTAATGTCGAGGTGACGATCGTAGATTAGGATCCTGGCCGACTGCTCAAGCGAGGAATGGCAAGCTAGGGACGAAGGAAAAACAAACACAAGGGTCACAATCAACACCACGATGTGGCCAAGACATGCGGGAAACAAAGGCCATGGGAGACAATCCATCATCAAGCTAGGCTAAGAAAAATTTCAGTCATCAATCTAGACAATCAATTTACTTACCTAATCAAACATGCAGATCCAAGCATAAAACCTACAACATCTACTATACAAAATGAAGAGAGCATATCATTGCCTGATCGCTCGCTCTGAGTGACGTCTGCGCGCTCCGTGCAGCTCCTGCTTGCCGACCGACGAGACTTCACCGGTACCTCCAAACCAATGCTAGGGGTACTTTTCTTCCCCCTTAGGCCCCCGAGCTGCAAAGGGGCCACACACACACTATCCAGAGATTTCGACTAGCTCCCAGCTCGCCTCCCAAGGCCGAGCTACCACTCCTCACCGAGCTGGGTATCCCAACTCCCACAAGTTAAATCAATCAAGTAGATATTTCTATAGCGTAATGTTACACAAACTGAAGATCCCTTTCATCCTTCTCCTTCCTTCATTATATAGAGTTTTGAACTTCATTTCTTTCCTAAAATCTCATTTAATTAAAGTTTTAAGAACAAATTCCTAAAAATTCTTCTCCGTACAAGTGTCGCCCATCCCCTACATTCCTCCATAATTTAATTTATTTAATTAATTAATTATCTTTATTTCCCTCACCCACCTAGAGTTACTCCTAGAATCACTCCTAGGTGTCCCCAAATTCTCTTACAGGTTTTAATGGCTTTCCCTATTATTAAATTGCTAATTTAGTTTAAATTAGAAATCTCTTAAATGGTAGATACTTTTCTAAGTTTGACTTTCCTCTTTTTCCGTTAGGTTCCCCTTTTTCCCTTTTTATGTTTACCTCTTTTCCTGGTTTCCTATATTTTTAGATTTTTCCCTCTTTCCCCTTTTTTTTAGAACACAAAAAGGCAGGTGTAGAAATTAACTCCCTTTTTCCCTTTTCTCATTAAATTAATATATTTAAATTATCATAAAATAATAAAACGATTAATTCCCTTTTTAAATTTTAATCCAACAGATATTTTTTTTATGAAACAATTAATTTCTCATTCCCTTTGTGTTTCAAGATTTAACGAAGGTCATAATTATTATTTATGTGGTTTTTATTTTATTATTATTATTATTATTATTTTATAGAGATTAAATTTTACCACTAGCATAGTTTAGACTTAAACCTTAAATTTTCGTGATGGACGACATTCTATTAGGAAAAATGTTTTTTTTTTTTTTAAATTCTTATCACAATGATCATCCTAAGGCCGTCTACGTTCATTCATCTATCATCAACAATGCGGCATGCCCTTCAGTACACACTAGGTGCTCCAAGGGTGCCACTCGCCTCATTTGTTCCCTTGTGCGACGTGCCCTTCATGACACACTACGTGCTCCAAGGGTTCCACTCGCCTCTTAAAAGACTTGGTAGACATCAATAACCCCTGGAGTCAATACTCCACCACGTGAACTTTTGGGAGACTAAGGGCCTCTAAAGAATAAGTCCCTCACCTTATTGCGTGCCCCCTAGAATCATCGTAAGAGACTGTCGCAGTCAGCCCTCATGGGATCGTGGGTCCTCTCGAACTAGGTAAACATTAACCTACAGTTCGAGCCACGATCGGAGTGCTAGTGCTCTGTGGCAGGGATGCTGTCCACACCTCTCCCTCAATGACGCAACCCGCCCCTCACCGAGCAAGCTGCTTCCACCAGGACCTTCTGGTTCTCACGGGCCCGAAGAGTCAACACTCTTCAACTCCCTCGGGAGTCCACTACCCACAGTAGGCTCCTTCAGCTATCTTCCCCTTCGGAAATCGGGATATCGCGACTCGGGAGTTTGCGGTTCACGCGAACACAATTCTCATACAAAACAAAACCCCGATCCCAGATGGTCAACGGTCAACAGCTTCTATTCGGGAATTTCTCTATCGGGAAATCAGAGTATGCGATGTCATGAACCCTTGACACCACACAGTCCCAAAACCCGAACTCCGATAGCTTCCACCTGTCCTCCACTCGCTCTGGAGGCCCCACTCAACTACGTCACCTCCTTCGCTCGTGCGATCAGGGATCGCGGGGTCGCGATTTCACCGATCACAACTTCCTTGCATTACAAAACCCCGAACCCCGATTCTCCGATGCCACCTGTCAACATCCCGTGGTGAGGCCTAATGCCTTGACACCTGTCCTCTACTCGGCTATCGGGATGTCGCGATTCGGGAATTTGCGCCTCCTGATGCACAAGGTCACAGACTTTGCAAAACTCCGAATCCCGACCCTTCGAGATCCTGCTCCACATGTCCCCCTCTCCGATCAACGGCTCAGGTCGATTCGGGAAATCATCGGTCGCGATTTCAAAGAGTTTGAACTCTTTCCTACGAGAAACGTCGAACGCCGAACCCCGATCCTCAGGGATCTCACGCCACGTGTCCCTGTTCTGATTGACGGCTCTGGTTAATTCGGGAAATCACCGGTCACGATTTCACAAGGTGTAGGGCTCTTACCTCGTTAATCCCCGAACGTTGAACCCCGAAGTCCGCTAGACTTTAGTTCTCCACACCTGTGCTCACGGGTTATCTCCCACGCAACTCC
>JZKD02S2135982.1:309023-338562 GCA_000966675.3 Picea glauca
GCGAGTAGCCATCACATATCTTCTCAGAGATAAGCTGCCACCATTCTAGCGAGTCTTTCAATCTGTATTTTTACAGTCTCTGTACATTTCTCTGATTAATAGAAATCATGTATTACTGCAGATCTTTGTTTATGGTTGCATCTCTGATACATTTCTGTTATATTATTGAATATCTGCAATATCTCTGTGCTATTCTTTACTATATCTCCGCTCTCATTTCGTGCCGAAAATAATCCGGATCAGAAAATCATGTGCCAAGTTACGATAATGATTGGGGTTTGTTTGGGTACCTAATAGTCCAAAAAAAAAAAAATCCAAGTACGACAAGAATCACAATCAATATTTCTTTTATATATATATATGCCTAAGTATTACAGTGGAAATGGACAAAATTACGAGTACAGAAGTTGTAAGTGATTTCCGCCGATATGTCTACAAATTTTTCCTTTTAGATATTAATCCCAACAAGGTTCACATACAACTGAAAGACAGATAGATATTCAATCTATATATATATATATATATATATATATATATATATATATATATAGGAGTTTACAGAAGTATAATGCTCCATAAGCATAAGGGTTCAGAGACGTTTATTCAGGACCTTTAACGATAAAATAACTTAGACTTTTGTTTAATGGCACAAACCGAAGAGAACAAAATGGTGTGAAAAATAGAGGTCAATCGAGTTTTGGCAATTACACACGCCAAACACAAAAGACAAAGACCACGTTTTATGATGAATAGTGAAATGTGAAAAGACTGTGGTCCAACATTTTGGGGTTTCGAGGTTCAGGATTTCGGGGTTTACGAACACCTAACGTGCAAACAAAATGAAATAAGGAATGTTGAATCGCGAAATGTGAAAAGACTGTAGCCCAGCGATTTTGGGGTTTCGTGGTTTGGGATTTTAGAGTTTAATAGAGAAAAGGAACTTCGCGTATATGTAGCAAGAAAGTCCCGAATGACGAAATATCAACCCTGCATTTAAAAGAACAATTAAATGTGCAGAATGGATTACTTTAACAAACTCAGACTCCATTCTTCATTTTCATTTCTCTGTATAGATTCCCTTAGATGATGATAATGATCTAAGAAATATCGATGTATAAACAGGAATGACAATGACTGAGTACTCATATATTTCGGTAATATGCTATGCAAAGAAATTACATCACTAAAGTATCGATGCATGACCAGGATACACATTTAATAGGATTATATGCATATATTTGTTCTTGCTTGATATATGTACAATAGATTAATATTCTAGAGCCCCTTTTTTTTTGTTGAGATGTGATTCAAAAGATGTGGGCCTTTGGAAATGAATAGATTCCATACAATGCATAAGAAATCAGATTGTACAAACAACAACTATGAAAAAACAATAGAGGACAACATTCTAACTAAACCTTAGTAAAATTTCTGGAATTCGTAACGACAAAATATATGATGGTTGAATTCCTTTTTGAGGAGTCATTCAATAACAGACCCTTACTCGGCAAGAATAACAGTTCATTTTTTTTTTCCACCCTAAAAGATTTTACAGCTCTTAAACTATAACCTTGCTCTCCTCTGTCCTGAACCAACACTTAAACCTTTTGTGTTTTAGGGTTTTGGGACTCCTGGATCTTCTTTCCCTTTGGAATTTCGGGTGTCGAAACACCAAAACACATTCACACTAAACCGATTCAGGTTTTCATATACCGGGATTTCGTGAGTTGCAGAGACAAGGGATCTTTCCCTTTGGTTTCCCGGGTGCCAAAATGTCGAAAACCTTTTTCATGCTAAACTGATTCGGGGTTTCGTATACCAGGATTTCATGACTTGTAGAGACAAGGGATCTTTCCCTTTGGTTTCCCGGGTGCCGAAACACCGAAAACCTTTTCTAGGCTAAACTGACTTGGGGTTTTGTGCACCAGAATTTTGTGACTTGCGGAGACAAGGGATCTTTCCCTTTGGTTTCCTGGGTGCCAAAACACCAAAAACATTTTTCATGCTAAACCGATTCCGGGTTTTCGTATACCGAGATTTTTCAACTTACGAAAACGAGGGGTCTCACCCTTTGGTTTCCCATGTGACGAAATTACAACCGGCAGCCACGTGTCCCTTTAATGGACAACTGCGATATTTTAGCCACGATCAACAATTCTGATCTTTTCGGGATGATCAATGGTTGCGATCAATCCTTGCTTTCTCCTTTCGAGAATTTGGGAGAGTCTTCACTCCCATTTCCCCAGTGTCCAAATCCCCGATGGGCTTGGATATTTGACATCTGTCCTCCAAATTGGATGGTCTCGATGCTTTCGAGACTTGATGAGTCCCCTTCCTTCTGTTGTTACGAGGTTTAAACCTCACGCAACTTTTCTGGATCTTACGACTCTCGCAATTTCGGCACTTCTCCCCGAAGTGTCTCCACCATTCATTCAGCTGCTCTCCTACGCGACCTCTCAGAGGTTAAACTCTATGCATCCAGATCCTTTTGATCTAATGAAAGTTGTGCTTCCCCCTGAGCTTTATTTCTCTGAACCTCAAGGGTTCCTTCGACCTAAGTTTAGATGTTGCCTATATACATATGAGTATGTTGGAGTAGTTTGAGAGTTAAGGGAAGTGATAGAATTATGGACAGAATTTATCCACATAAGATTTTCGGTTCGAAGTAAAACTAGAATGCTGTAATAATGTCATTATGGATAGAAATGAGTCTTACCTTCGCTTAAATTCTAAGCTTAAACAAAATAGAATTATGTCATAGAATTTTTTTTTATGGTGAATTTGAGGTTCATTACAATGTGCACTTAAAAATTAAACCAATTCATTAGCACAAAATGTTTGATAATATTTGATATTACTTATTATAAGTCCAAGTAGCCTTTAAGCCATTACATATGTTCCCAATGGTGGAATGTCATCAACAAAATCCATATTTGGAAGAAGTGGAAAAACATTTCCATTTTCAATCAGATCATTGAAATGGTCTTGAAATGGAAATCTCAACCCAGAGTTTTGTAAAATGGAAATATCAGTGATATTTATTGGGACACATAAGCTAGTCATCAAGTCTTATAACTTGAATGGAAGTTCAGTGCTATTTCACATCAGTACTATCGTACCAACTATTCGAAATGGAAGATAACCAAGGAAATTTTTATTTAGATCTTCTGAAAGTTGTTGCAACAAATTCCATTTGAATCCCAAGTCATCCTCGAAATAGTCCAAACTTTGTTCAATACATGGCTGACCAAATTGAAAATTATCCAATTCTTCAATAGACCAAATAGAGGTGGATCCATTATTGATGAGGCATATAAGTTGGTTATTGTATAATACCAATGACATACAATGTATGTCTGTGATTGGAACAAAAGAAAAACCCCACTAATTATATAAAACATCCAACCAATATATAGTGTACCCATATTGAGGGTAGTCATCATAATCTTTGTCCAAATACAACCAATAAATTTTACTTTTGTAGACCACTACTTTTTTGGAGGTGTATTCCCACCATAAGGAATGGTTGTCCTCCTCTAGACATTGTCAATGCTACTACAAATGAAATACTTTGATTTATTTTTTTTGTAAATATGTTTCAAAACAACCCATTCATATTTTCTCGCACTGACATGCTCCAAGAGTGTAAAGAAACCCCCATCTCCAACCCATATAGAACCTATATTTTTGAATGACTTGGTAAAAGGATTCATCACAGAATAATTTTTTGCAAGGGAGAATCATGTTGGTGAAGACAACAAAATCATGGAGCGAACTATGCATTCAATTGTGTATCTCGAATCTATAAATGGCACATGAAAATGACATATGCGACCATTTTGATTAAGTTATGCTCCTAGGAAACAACTTTCATCATCAAGGAGCAATGGAATAAGAAAACCAAATTCATTGTTGTAAACTTGATGGCATTGAGCAAGGAATGAACGGGTGTGTAGAATATTGTTCCAGTGTTTACAAACTATTCTAAATATTGTCAATACTGAAAAAGGGAGCCAAAAAAATATCAACTCCAAAATCTGAAATGGCAAACAACTCCACACCGTTGGATCCATAGTGGTATCAAGAAGTTTCCTAATAGTGACAAAATAAGAAAAGAGTGAATATAACTATTATTTAATGAAATCTAAAATATGAAACCTTTAATGAATAACACGATGAATACAAGTACAAATATTGAAAAATAAATCAAATAAATGAGATAAATATAAAGTAAATTAATAGACACATGAAATGTAAGGATGCACATGTATTAAGCATATTTAAAACCCAAATAATTTTAATGAAACATCTAATCAATGCATGATGTGACTACCAAAAGCAGTACATATAATAAAAACATTAAGTATGAAGATATAATGGAAGGAAAGAGAAAAATAATGCATACATATATGGATAATTTATTGATGTAATTTGAAAACGAAAGGGAAAAATAATGCATACATATATGGTTAATTTATTGATCGTATGTTCTTTAATCTAGTGATAACATGGATCTATAGTTATATTGTTTAAATTAATTTTTGGGATTCAAAATCCACATATGGAAAAATATCATCCTTATGTAAATGTCAAACACCAACCACTTATAGGGAGTTTCTATGACTTATGTGAATACCATGCAAATGGAATTTTAATTATACCATAAAGAACGCTTGGAAGAAACCTCAAATATAGTGATAAGGACCAATCTCCAATATAGTTTTTTTTGTTTAAATTGATTTTGTAGGATTCAAAATACACATCTTGGAAAACTTTATCCTTATATATTTGGAAAAGACCAACCTTATGTATATGATTGCAGAACACTTGTAGGGAGTCTCTAAGAATATTGTGCAAAAAAAGATTTTCCTATTTTTATAGTTATAAAATATAGTTTTTCAAGCCAATAAAAATTTGAAAGTTGATAAATGTTGACGCAAAAAACAAAAAAACTTAAAGAAGAAAAGATTCATGATAAGATGCTTTGGTATATTTGATTTTCTAGAATTCTAAATATGGAAAACTTTATCCTTAATTTATACAATTTATTTATAAATTAAAATATTAATATATAATATAATGTATGAATATTAATTAATTAGTAAAAATACATTATATATGATTGAATAAAGTATTATTTCATTAATTAATATATTTATATACTATGAATAAACTACTAAAATATAAAAGTATTAAAAATACTAAAATAATAATATATAAAATAATGTATACATTAATAAATACTTTAAAGTGTTAAATCATTATATGTATTAAATAAAAAGCTTTATAATGGTTGTTAAAGATTAATAGAAATCATGTATTCACAAGTTTAGAGCATAGTTAATACGTCAAAGCATAATCAATCATGGAAGGCTATCGTTATATATTTACTTAAATGAAAACAAACATCTAATTTTACTCAATGGTACTTAGGAAGATCGAAAACATGGAGGAACTAAAGCTAATGCCCCCCTTTTCCTAGTGATCTCTAAGTGATTTTATTGTAGTGAGATAACACCAAAAACTCACTTTATTTCTTAAGGGTAATGTTACCTAGTTAAGGTTAATGTTTTGATGACAAGTGGTGTAATTATTGAATTTAGTTCCCTTGTGGCTTTTCATAATTAAATAATGTTACCTAGTTAAGGTTAATGTTGTGATGACAAGTGGTGTAATTATTGAATTTAGTTCCCTTGTGGTTTTTCAGAATTAAATAATGTTGCCTAGTTAAGGTTAATGTTGTGATGACAAGTGGTGTAATTATTGAATTTAATTACCTTATGGTTTTTCATAATCAAATAATGTTACCTAGTAAGGTCAATTTTGTGATGACAAGTGGTGTAATTATTGAATTTAGTTCCCTTGTTGTTTTTCATAATTAAATAATAAGAAGTAAGAAGGTTTTCATGAGAGTAAAATAATAAGGTGAAAGGGGGAGTAAATTGTTATATGCTTAGTAAATCATGTTGGGTATGGTATGAGTTATATAATTGATTCATCCTTGTTTTCTATATGGTAAATGAATTAAAATGTAAGTAATGGATGAACTCCTTCATAACTACTTGCCTTACATGTTTGAAATTTTCATTTAATATTGATGATGTAATAGTGTACTTCACATGTTTAATGCTTCAATTATTGTAAATTAGTCGTAAATTATGCTCTTTGTGTAATAAATTATGAAGAGTATTGTTGTTGATTTAGGTCATAGAATTTGGGGGTTGACTGTATTACTGGGATTTAGACACTTCCTTGTTCCTTAAAACAGTCGTCAACCTTGAGATCTTAAGTGGTCAAAATCAATCAAATGAATCTTGGGCTTGTGCATTTCTTATGTGTCCTGAAGGTCCTAACCATGCAGGATATGTTGGGCGAGTAGTTATTTATATATCCAGTGACATGGTTGATCATTTATCTGTACTTGGATTCAGTATATTGTGATGCATCGAATCACATCGCTATTTGATTATGCTAACACGTTGATTATGCATCATTATTTGTTATCATGATGTGTAGATTGTGCTGATATTTTATTTATGCTAAGGCATTGATTATGTACTGTTATTAATCTTTGATGTGTCGCTATTAATTATGTTGATGCAGTGATTGTGTCGATATGGTTAGGATGATGTATCTCTTGCAATGCTACCAATTTATGATGTGACAATTCAATTATCCCAATGCAAAAAAAAAAATTAACCTTTTCTACATCATTTTGTTGTCGTAAGGGAAGGGTCATTACAATCTCTATAACACTCTATAACTCATATAAATGGTTGTGCATACTACTTCCTGGTATACCATCCATGAATGAAGTTCGATAGTTTCCTTTTCCCTCTCCTACCGGTTGTGATCTCTTTAATAATAATCTGGACCACTAATTCAATATTGGGTACCATGAAGAAGGTGGAGTTGGATGCACCCATACTGAATGAAAATTGTTTTGGCCCTTTTTAAAGTATTAATTACATTGCAAATCTTTTGATTGTAAATTCATGCTCATGATAGTTTTATATTTTGATTGTTAATTCTTGACCATCAAATTTGATTTCAAAAAATATAGAGTGAATGAGTTTGAAATTAGTGATTATGTTGTAGATTATGTGAGAAATAAATAACAAATTCAAAATTCAAATACAGTAGAATTTTTTTTTAATAATTACATAATCTACAGAAAATAGACCATGTCACCATGAATATTAATAAAATAATATACAAGTAAAGTTAAATGAATATTGCATAAAACCAAGATAATGACAATGAGTCAAATATCATTGTATTTTAGAATATGAGGAAATAGTTGTATGGTAATCGTGTCAAAGAGTTAAAAGTATAATAACAATTGATAAGTCCATGATTTAAGCACACAATATCTTCATTGTGTATTAATATGTTAACCTTTGTAACTATTATGTTTATTAATT
Organism: Picea glauca; assembly: GCA_000966675.3. Classification (NCBI taxonomy): domain Eukaryota; kingdom Viridiplantae; phylum Streptophyta; class Pinopsida; order Pinales; family Pinaceae; genus Picea; species Picea glauca. The sequence continues at coordinate 316,448 of JZKD02S2135982.1, forward strand.
ATGTATTATTATATTTACTTAGGTGGCATAAGAAAAAACTACTCTCTCATGAATTTTTAAGTTGTCCCACTTAAAATTCATTAATTTTATTTTTATTTTACATAATTATTATATTTTTCATAAATAATTTAACATACATCATTCTAATTTAAGAAGTTAATGTTAAGCTCAGGCTTATCTACACATTTTTTTATTTAGCACATCTCCTTTAAGTTTTATTGAATATTTATTTTATAGAATAAATAATAATTTGTTGACAATTTATATAAGAGAAATTTGTTGCCTTATATTAGAACAAAAGGTTGTCATCATTTGTTGGTTTTAGTATAATTTTTATTTCTATTATGAATAAATTTGAAGTAATTTTGATAAGTAATGTCACACCATTTCACTTGCAACACTATGATGCAGGAGCATCGATCACTCACCAAGCGAGCCAGCGCGTGGAGCAGAAAAGACAGCTGGATAGCGCCAGCATCAAATTTTGAAACACCTTGGGAATTGTTGCGCCGCTCTTTCATGAAGCCATTCATAAAGAAGCGCACTTGTATTGTATTGTAGATAGGAAGGCATTTATTAGTTTTAAATGTTGTTAGCTAGGAATTTATTGTAGATTGATAGTCTCAGATTTCGAGAGGGCAAACGGAATATAGGCACCCTCCTTTGTATTATTGTATAATGCTCGCATCCAGAAGAGAAGAGAAGAGAAGAGAACCTGTGGAAACACCCATGTACAGATTGAATTAATAGAAGGAAGTCTTTGATTCAATTTCATGGTTTGTGTTGTTTCTCTGTGTTGATATTATGCTCCTGTATGTTTGCTTTCTGTCGTGCATTTTCTTTGATATGCTATGTATGTGGGTTCATAGTTGAATTGAAATCTGTGAGAGAGAGGAGAATGAGTTTCAATTGTTTCTCTGTCTGAGCCAGGAGATTCCTGCATAGAGTGCAGTTGAATTCATCCGCATACAGTGCGTTGATGAGGTTAGACAGTTGAACTCTTATTCTCATCTGCCCAGAAGTTGAATTGGGTTATTAGAGCCGCGCAGGTGAAGTGCAGGCCAAGGACGGAGTCTCAGTGGGAAGTCTGAGCAAAGGAAGACAGGGATTCCTATGGCTTTGAGCACATAGAATTCCGAAGTACTAAACACTTCGAGAGTTGTTGAAGTCAAGCACGAGGAGCGTGTATAAAATCTCAGAAGGAGTCAGAGGAATTTAGCTCAGGAGGGATAGTTCCTTTTGAGATTTCTGTGGGAACAGACCCAGGAGGGCTCGAACAGGAACGGAGCTTTGGAGCAGGAGAAATCTCTAAGGCGGAGAATTGATGGTCAGGGATCGCTGTGGAGAATCGCGAAGTCCCGCGGACCATCAGATCTGGGAAAAGTAGCGAGGGATTTAAACCCTTGAGCACAGGAAGAACCCATAGCCATCGCATATTGGCATATCGGGGTTTGTGAATACGACGGTTTTGAACTCGTTGAAATCGCGATCAAGAATTTCCCGAACTAACGGGAGCTGTCGATCGTCAAGAGGACAGGTGGCACAAGATCCCATCATATCGGGGTTCAGAGAATCGAGGTTCTTGACCAGAGAAAACTCTTATAGGACAGATCTGCGATCCACGAAATCATGAAGGTGACGCGACAGCGTGGGAGCCCGAAGGATAGTGGAGTACATGTGTCACTGTATCGGGGAATCGACGCATCGGACCTCGGGGACTGTAAGTTCAAGTTGTTGACATCGCGGGTAGCGATATCCCGAAAGGGAAATCCCTGATAGGTGTGTGGACGTTGACCTTTGACCCATTGGGGTTCGGGGTTTCGAATTGCATGAGAACTGTATTTGTGAGTTTCGCGATTCCACGAAACCCGATCTCCCGAGAAGTGAGGGGGAGATCGTCGGAGAAGAGCTATGGGTGGAGAGCACTCCTGAGAGGAGTGGAAGATTTCTTTGACTCTTCGGGCCTGGGACGAAGAAGGTCCTGGTGGGAGTGACCATTCTCAGGGGCGTGAGAGGGGTTACGTCAAAGTGGTATCAGAGTCGGGGAAGAGTTCTCTTTGTTCCGGTAGCAGAGAGAAGAGGATTTCATCATGCCGCCCAGAAGAGAAAGGCAGTCACCTGATCAAGAAGACAGGGATGCCCGAAGAAGGGGTAGGCCAGCAGGGAATCCAGAGATGGAGCGCCAGATGAGAGGTCTCCGAGCAAGGCTTGAGGAAATGGAGATTACGCAGAGACGCGGAGCTGGTGCAGTGGAGTTCAGTGATTCCGAGGTGGAAGAGAAATCTGTACACGATGCAGAAGAGGTCATAGCAGAGGATGCCTCGACTGAGAGGTTAATTAGAGCCATCGCCAGGATGAGCTCAAAGAAAAAAATGGACATTCCCGTTTATGAAGGGAGTCTAAATGCAGAAGAGTTGTTGGATTGTATCCGAGCACTCGATACCTACTTCGATTATGAAGACATCGAAGAGGACAAGAAGATAAGGCATGCTGTCACAAAGTTGAAAGGACATGCAGCCTTATGGTGGGATGAGTTGCAGGCTGATAGGCGCTGCAAAGGAAAACAAAAAATTAAGAGCTGGGATTGGATGATCGCTAAGATGAAGGCGAAGTTCATCCCCATAGATTATCAGATCACACTGTTTAGGCGTATGCAGAACCTGAGACAGAAGATGCTGACGGTGAAGGAGTACACCGAGGAGTTCTATAGGCTCAACATTCAAGCAGGTCATCGGGAAAGCGATGATGAAAAGGTGGCAAGATACCTGAATGGGTTGAGGTATGACATTCAGGATGAATTGAGCATGGTTACCATTCGAACAGTTGAGGATGCGTACCAGATGGCTCTAAAAGCCGAAGAGAAGCTGAGCCGCAAGCAGAGTCAGTGAGGGCGAGGCAGGAGTCAGCCCTGAGGCAAGGCAATTGCCCAAGATAGAACTCAGAAGCCCAAGGAGGAATGGCAGAGACCTCAGGGTAAGTTTGAAAGAGGTGGAACCTCACAACAGCGGCAGCAATATGCTGAGCCGAGGAGGAAGCATACAGAGCAGGGTGGCGGATATGCTGATGCCAATGCTTTTCCTCGTACCAGAGGGAGAGGAAGAGGCCGAGGAGGACTTATCACATGTTTTACATGTGGAAAAGATGGACATAAAGCCGTGGATTGTCTAGAAAAGAAGGTGGACAGAGGAGAAGCTCACATCACTGAGGCGCAGAGGCGTGATGATGAGGATGAAGACGCCGGAAGTGGGAAGTCACTGATGGTGCATAAAATTTTGTTAGCACCAGAGAAGGAGGTTGAGGACACAACTCAGAGAACCAGACTGTTCAGAATGACTTGCAAGACCAAGGGATGGAAATGCAAGGTCATAGTGGACAGAGGAAGCACCGATAATCTCGTTTCAACCGAGATGGTGGAAAAGCTGGAGCTGGGAACGACCAATCACCCAAGTCCATATAAAGTGTCATGGCTACAGAAAGGACACCAGGTAAGTGTTACGAAACAATGCTTGGTTGAATTTAAAATGGGTGAATATAGGGATAAAATCTTGTGTGATGTTATTCCCATGGATGTCTGTCATGTATTATTGGGTAGACCATGGCAGTATGACCGAAATGTTTTTCATGATGGGAGAATGAACACATACACCTTGGAGAAGGATGGGAAAACACACACATTGCTTCTGATAAAGGATAAAGAGGTGAAGCCGGAAGTAAACAACACAATAATTCTTATGAGTGGGAAAGAGCTTCTCACAGAGATGGAGAAAAATGAAGATCCACAATTCTTTGTGGTCAGGAAACCGAGAATTGTTTTGACAAGCACAAGAGTGGACGACTTACAAGACGAGATTCAGGAACTGTTGGGAGAGTTCGCTGATATCATCATGGACGAACTACCTCGTTCGTTGCCACCGATGCGGAGTGTGAGTCATCATATCGATCTCATACCCGGAGCAAGCTTACCGAATAAGGCTACGTACAGGTTGACACCTCAGAAGAATGAGGAGGTCAAAAGACAGGTACAGGATCTGCAGGATAAAGGACTGGTCAGGGAGAGTCTCAGTCTGTGTGTTGTTCCGACAGTACTAAGTCTGAAGAAGGATGGAGGCTGGAGGATGTGTACAGACTCCAGAGAAATTAATAAAATCACCATCAGGTACAGATTTCCACTGTTGAGAATGGATGATCTGATGGATTGCCTGAGTGGGGCAAATTATTTTTCGAAGATTGATCTCAAGAGCGGATATCACCAGATCCGAATGAGAGAAGGAGATGAATGGAAGACGACATTCAAGACAAACGAGGGTTTGTATGAATGGCTGGTCATGCCGTTTGGTTTGACAAACGCGCCAAGCACATTCATGAGGCTGATGAATGAGGTCCTGAGGGAATTCATTGGCAAATTTGTTGTCATGTATCTGGACGACATATTGATTTTCAGCAAGACCAAGGCTGAGCATTTGAGGCATTTATCCATCATGATGAGAAGACTACAGCAAGAGAAGCTATTGATCAACATGAAGAAGCGCTCATTCATGCAGACATAACTCATTTACTTGGGTTTTGTAATCTCAGCGAATGAATTGAAGATGGATCCTAAGAAGGTGGAAGTGATAAGGAGTTGGCCATCACCGAGAAATGTTTTCGAGGTGAGGAGTTTCCATGGTTTGGCTAGTTTCTACAGGAAATTCATTCAGAATTTTAGTGGGATTAGCGCAACAATGATGGACACCATGAAGAAACGACATAAAGTTTTTCATTGGACAACAGAGGCTGAGAGAAGCTTCAATCTGTTGAAGAGAAAGATAACAGAGCAACCAATTCTGGTGTTGCTTGATTTTCGGAAAACCTTCCAGGTGAAGTGTGATGCAAGTGGGTATGCTGTTGGAGGGGTACTGAGTCAAGATGATAGACCTGTTGCATATTACAGCGAGAAGTTGGATGATGCAAAGTTGAAATACTCCACATACGATAAAGAGTTTTATGCCATTATACAGGCATTGAAAAAGTGGAGGCATTACTTGATACCCAAGGAATTCATTTTGTACAACGATAATCATGCATTGCAGTTTGTAAGTCAATAAGAGAAGTTGAACCAGAAGCATGCCAAATGGGTAGAGTACATGCAAAATTTCACATTTGTGATTAAGCACATTTCAGGAACTTCTAACAAAGTGGCTGATGCTTTGAGCATGAAATGTTTGCTGTTGCAGGAGTTCAGAGTCAAAACATTGGGTTTTGAAAATCTGAAAGATATGTATGCCGAGGATGCAGACTTCGGAGAAGCGTACGAAGCAACTGAGAATCCAATTCTCAGAGATCGGAGTCCTTGGATAGATTTCCTAATCCAGGATGGATTGTTGTTCAAAGGCAATCAATTGTGCATTCCAAATTGCTCCATGAGGGATAATTTGGTAAAGGAAAAACACAGTGAAGGCTTAGCAGGTCACTTTGGACATGATAAGACATTCGCCAAGCTGAGCGAATCGTATTTTTGGCCAGGGATGCACACTGATGTCAAACGATTTGTTGACAGGTGCATGATATGTCAACATTCAAAGGGATGAAAGTAGAACGCTGGGTTTTATCAACCATTGCCCATACCCGAGAGGCCATGGGAGGCGATCAGCATGGATTTTGTTTTGGGTTTGCCGAGAATGCAAAGGGGAGTTGATTCCATCTTTGTGGTGGTAGACAGGTTTTCGAAGATGGCACATTTCATTCCGTGTCAGAAGACCAGTGATGTGACCCACATCGCAAATTTTTTTTTCAGAGAAATCGTCAGACTACATGGATTGCCGAGAAGCATAGTCTCGGATCGGGATACGAAATTCATAGGCCATTTTTGGAGGACGCTATGGAATAAGTTGGGAACTAGTTTAGCATTTAGTTCATCTTACCATCCACAGACATATGGACAGACTGAGGTGGTCAACAGAAGTCTAGGAGACTTGTTGAGAGGCTTAGTGATGGAGCATCACAGCAGTTGGGACCAGATATTACCATAGACAAAGTTTGCGTACAACGATTTGGTGAATCGGAGTACAGGAAAGAGTCCATTCCAGATTTTGTATGGAACACAGCCAAGGGGAGTTTCTGAGCTCAGGGAGTCAGGACAGGCTGAAACCAGCAGCGCTCGTGTAGAAGAGTTCGCTGAGGCGATGAGAGAACTTCACACAAAAGTGAAGCAGCGACTGATGGATGCAAATCAGGAGTATAAGTGCAGAGCCGATCAGCGGAAGAGACAACTTCAGTTTGAATTTGGTGACATGGTTCTCGTGCACTTGAGGAAAGAAAGGTTCCCGAGAGGAACATACAATAAACTCAAGATGAAGAAAATCAGACCGTGCAGAGTCCTGAGAAAATTAGGGGAGAATGCATATGACATTGAGTTGCCAGAGGGCATCGGGATATCTCCGATTTTTAATGTTTCAGACTTATACCCATATAGGGCTGGAGAAGTAGACACTGGAACCAAGGAACCAGTGGTCCAGTGGCAGAAACAATTGCCAGTTGCACAGAAACCGCAGATGGAGTGCATCCTGGATAAAAGAGTAGGCAGGAAGACCAGGAGAAAGCTATATTTTGAATACCTGGTGAAATGGAAGAATCACCCAGTGGAGGATGTCAGCTGGGAGATAGAAGAAGTTATCCAAAACCATGGACAAACTGTACAGGAGCTCATGGACAGGAGCCCATGAAATCTTTCAAGCCGAGGAGTATGATGCAGGAGCATCGATCACTCACCAAGCGAGCCAGCGTGTGGAGCAGAAAAGACAGCTGGATAGCGCCAGCATCCAATTTTGAAACACCTTGGGAATTGTTGCGCCGCTCTTTCATGAAGCCATTCATAAAGAAGTGCACTTGTATTGTATTGTAGATAGGAAGGCATTTATTAGTTTTAAATGTTGTTAGCTAGGAATTTATTGTAGATTGATAGTCTCAGATTTCGAGAGGGAAAACGAAATATAGGCACCCTCCTTTGTATTATTGTATAACTCTCGCATCCAGAAGAGAAGAGCAGAGCAGAGAACCTGTGGAAACACCCATGTACAGATTGAATTAATAGAAGGAAGTCTTTGATTTAGCTTCATGGTTTGTGTTGTTTCTCTGTGTTGATATTATGCTCCTGTATGTTTGCTTTATGTCGTGCATTTTCTTTGATATGATGTGTATGTGGGTTCATAGTTGAATTGAAATCTGTGAGAGAGAGGAGAATGAGTTTCAATTGTTTCTCTGTCTGAGCCAGGAGATTCCTGCATAGAGTGCAGTTGAATTCATCCGCATAGAGTGCGTTGATGAGGTTAGACAGTTGAACTCTTATTCTCATCTGCCCAGAAGTTGAATTGGGTTATTAGAGCCACGCAGGTGAAGTGCAGGCCAAGGACGAAGTCTCAGTGGGAAGTATGAGCAAAGGAGGACAGGGATTCCTATGTCTTTGAGCGCATAGAATTATGAAGTACTAAACACTTCGAGAGCTCTTGAAGTCAAGCACGAGGAGCATGTATAAAATCTCAGAAGGAGTCAGAGGAATTTAGCTCAGGAGGGGTAGTTCCTTTTGAGATTTCTGTGGGAACAGACCCAGGAGGGCTCAAACAGGAACGAAGCTTTGGAGCAGGAGAAATCTCTAAGGCGGAGAATTGACGGTCAGGGATCACTGTGGAGAATCGCGAAGTCCCCGGACAATCAGATATGGGAAAAGTAGTGAGGGATTTAAACCCTTGAGCACAGGAAGAACCCATAGCCATCGCATATTGGCATATCGTGGTTTGTGAATACGAGGGTTTTGAACTCGTTGAAATCGCGATCAGCGATTTCCCTAACTAATGGGAGCCATCGATCGTCAAGAGGATAGGTGGCACAAGATCCCATCATATTAGGGTTCAGAGAATCGAGGTTCTCGACTAGCAAGAAATCTTGTAGGACGGATCTGCGATCCACGAAATCCTGAAGGTGACGCGGCAGCGTGGGACCCCGGAGGATAGTGGAGTACATGTGTCATTGTATCGGGGAATCAGCGCATCGGACCTTAAGGACTGTAAGTTCAAGTTGTTGACATCGCGAGTAGCAATATCCCGAAAGGGAAATCCCCGATAGGCGTGTGGACGTTGACCTTTGACCCATCGGGGTTCGGGGTTTCGAATTGCATGAGAACTGTATTTGTGAGTTTCGCGATACCGCGAAACCCGATCTCCCGAGAAGCGAGGGGGAGATCGTCGGAGAAGAGATGTGGGTGGAGAGCACTCCCGAGAGGAGTGGAAGAGTTCTTTGACTCTTCGGGCCTGGGACGAAGAAGGTCCTGGTGGGAGTGACCATTCTTAGGGTCATGAGAGGGGTTATGTCACACTAATTATAGGAACATACGTTAATGAAATTTTGGTATTTGTATAAGCATCTTTAGTATGTCAACATGCAATGTTTTAATTCAAACTTGTGCATGAATTCAAATCTATTCTCCATGATGGCAGGGACATGGACACTATAATGACACTTATTGTATTGTAATAGTCACAGATGATCCCTCTTTGATTACAAAATGTTTCCATTTTCCATTGCTTCTGTTTTGTGGTCATGCAACTATTATATAAAAAAAATATTAAAATTAACAAGGGTTGCATGGAAGCGTAGTCCCTGTCGAGTTGAATTGGGAATAAATGCACATGTATGGAAGCCTGAAGTAACCGTGGGTCCTTGATCTTGAAAGAGAGTGGGGACTGTTGATCCCCGTAGCATACTCGAAATTTTCCGATTCGGTAGTTCAAGAGATTTGTCATGAGGTAAGTTGATAATGGTCAGAGATCATCATTTGATTTCATCCTCACTTTTCAATAATCAACACTAAATAGATATGAAATGACTTCTTGTTGTTTCCAACTTAGAAAATTCACATAGATGATATGTGGGATAAACAAAAGGGAAAGAATTAGGCCTTGATGGACCTCTACTACAGAAATGGAACCAACACATAGGACAAATTTTCAAGGCTTTTGTTGTTCCTGAGATTGATTTTTACATAACTAAACAATGTTTAGTCTGTTTATAAGACCAACGGATGAGGATTGACTTGAAACCATTTTCACTCAGATTACGCTACATGTGTGCCCAACTTTAGTGTGTGGTTAACCTACCACATAATCGTAATCGTAATAAATACAAGATACTTTTATAGTGCCATATTCTTTCATGGGGGTTTCCTTCCCCATTTTTATCAAATTTCTATCAGCATATGTGACATGGAATGCCATATTCCTCAACATTTAATGTAAGGGGTTCTTAATAATTGAGGTTTCTCTACAATAATGTAGTTTCAACTTCCAATTCTGATCTAAAAGTGCCGAAATGATAGGGTTGACGAGGTGGGTTTTAATGGATTTAATGACTGTCGAGTTATTTTGCATTGGCATGGAATGGACTAGCCAGGTCAATGACATAGTCTTCTTTGATGTGTGCATTTCCATAGTTCTTCCAATATGTAACTTAAAGTGAAATTTATGATAATATAATACAAAGGTAATATCTCATTAGTCGAGTCGTAAATTTAATTTTAAGTGATGTAGAAATGATTGAAAAAACTGTTGAAATAAAGAAAGGTATGAATTACACTCATTTGTAGTAGTATAACAAATGAAAATGTACCCTTGACAGATGATTAATAATGAAACAATTTAAACATATCAGAGGTCTTTTTTTTACTCATAGTAAGAATAGAGGAAAACCTATAACTGAATGGACTTCTGATGCATTAAGATCATAGTAGATGTATTACTAAATTGCAATTATTCAATCTTTAAGAAGTACATAAGGAAGATAATATGGAGAGGAAATGGAAACAAAAGGGAAAAAACACAACTTAAATTAAAGGAGACATAGAATCTCTCTCTTCTCTTGTATTAATATTCAATAACTTCTATGTGTTTATACAAAAATTGTCTTAACTAGAAGTAGTTAGACTTTCCACAATATCTGCTCTAAATATAGAATACAATCCAAATTGAAAAATAGAATGAATATTTTTTTGAGTTGTGTCTTGATGTGTTGGGGATTCATAAGCTCCTTTATTTTTTCCCAGATGTGCTTACTTTCATATGTTCATTGAACTAGGTACACATTTCCATCAATGCTATCACAAATCTCGAAGATTCAATGTTCTCGTTCAATTTGAAGGAAAATACATTCTTGTGTACTAGTGGTAGCTTCTCCTGAATCTTCATTACTGCATGGGATGCAATTTGATGATGAAAATTAGGTTTTCCCAACAAATCATTGAGCTTGAGAAAATCAATCCTGTTCATCTATTGGATGACAGATTTTAACCTTTCCTTATTCTTTATGGAGTTTTCTTTATTATTTTCTATGTCGATTTGCGTGAGTGTCTCATAGATATCATTACCTTTGAATTGAACCAATTATGTCTCTACAATAGAGAGGTTATCCAGACAAGTGCCCTTTGCCTCCCTAATAGGATTCTTTCTTTCTTCTAGGTTCATCTCCTAAACTTTCAAGGCCATTTCACCTTTTACCTATTCATATTGTGAAAAAGGGGCGAGACCGAGAATATTGGCTTTCTCCTACATATAATGAATTCCTGAAATTTGGATCTAGACATACATGCATTGTTTTCTTTCTCATAAATACTTGTCATGGAATTATTTATTGCCTTATAGTATTTCTGAATAATATTCATTTTTTGATATAGATCCTGTTGGACAAGTTCCATCTTTTCATTAATTTCAAAGGCTTATTTTTTTAATGCAGTATTATATGTCTTTGTATTCCCAAGTGAAGCTATTATGGTATACAACTATTTTATTGAATTGTCTCTCTGGGTAATCATGGAATTACTAGTGTGTAAATTCTGGGCAGTCCCCTCCATTTTTTCTGTAGCTGCTTCATCTATTGTTGATAATCCAGCCTGATTTTCTCTATGTCATAAATCATTATGATCCTGATAATATGTTATGTTCTTTTCATTTCATTCTGCAACCGTTCAACCAAGAGAGACTTTTCTTGTAGTTTCTTTGTAAGATTACCCACTGACCATTTATTGGTAGTGGAAAAGGCTCCTAGTGAATCCACAAGCTCTTTGGAAAATTCAAGGTCATTTTGTTCATGTCCATCATATAGTATTTTGTGTCTCTTGTTGGTCACTCCTTCCTTCTGCTAAGATTATTTTCTTATGATAGATTTTCTTTTCTTATTGAAAAAGAAACTTGATGGCGACATCTCTTCATCCAAGATGGGAGTGAGTTCATCTAGATGGATGAGTTTGGAACTAGGAACCTCAAAACTGGTTAATAAAGGAGTTACTAAGGGAATAGGGGAAACAAGTGCACTAGACTTTTATGGACTAGTGACACTGGGAGTAACAGTGGTAGTAAGTGGTGATGAAAGGGGAAAAGCATGAACATGTTTCATGAAGGATTCAAAGGAAGATAATAATTGTTGGTCATTTAGGCCTAGCATTTATGCTTTTATCTGTTTAAATAATGCATCTGTATTCTTCAATACTTCTTCATTTTTTTCCTTAGTGGAGCTACTTGGATGGGGTTCTCTGTGATGCAGGAGCATCTCAAGTGAGCCAGCGCGGAGTCCAAAGATAGCTGGAAAAGCACCCAACACATTTTTTTTGAGAATGTTTTAGAACCTTAAATGAAATAGTTAGATGGAGGCACACTTGTAAAATGTAAACGGACCTTGAGCGATCCACTCTCGTCCTTAGTAGATAGAAGGAAATTATGGTAGTTAATGCAAGTAGGTAGAATTGAATGTTAGATTTGACAGTTTTAGAGTGCAAGAGGGAAAATAGGATATAGACACCCTCATTGTGTATTGTAACATTAGCATGATTATAAGCATAAGGATAATCAGAGAGAGCATAGAAGAGAAGCAGAGAGCTGTGTAGCAGACTCCATGTATAAAAGTTCTGAATTAATATAAGAAAGCTGTGATTCAGACTCATGGTGTTCATATATTCTTTGTGTATGCATCTTTGAATGTTCTGCTCATGAATGGTTTACTCTTTCTGTCATGCAATTGCTTTTATGCTATGTATGAATGATTTCTTGTTGAATGTTTGAAATCTGAGAGGAAAGGGAAAAGGAATGAGTTTCAATTGTTTCTCTGTCTGAGAAAGAGTTCCTGCAAGGAGTGCAGTTGAATCGTCCACAAGGAGTGCGTTGACGAAGGGTTCAGAGGTTTGTCTCTGAAAGCTCAGACTAGATAGATTTTGTTCTCATTCACATAGAAGTGCAGTTAGGCACATGAGCCGTGCAAGGAGTGCGCAGGCCGAGTGAGGTCTCAGGGTTGCGAACCTGAGCGAAGCATTGAGAGACTGCTGTTGTAGGTGTGCACAGATTCGAAGGATTTCAAACTCTTGAAAGTGTTTGAAAGGTTTCCGTAAGGAGTGAGAGCAGAGGATTCTCTGAAAGGTTCAAAGTTGAAGAAATTTCAGAAGGATTTGAAGCCTTCGAAGTCGTTGAAGGAAGGAAAAGAGGCCAAGCACCTTAAAAGTTTGAAGAAAAGGCGTAGCGACGTCGAACCGCAAGAGGTTCTCAGAGGAAGAGACGGACGGTCAGAATTCTCTGTGGAGAATCTGTGAAGTCCCCTGAGCCATTAGATCTCAAGGAGGAGCAAGGGAGATATGGCGAGTATTCCAAAAGGTTATAAGCTTAGGAGGAGTAGGACTGTAGATCCAAGCCACAAGGGTTGTTGGATTTGCAAGCGGATTCCTATTTCAGGATTTCATAGGTGGAGGTCCAGTAAACTTTGCAACGGGAATCACGATATCATGAAACGCAAAGTCCCGAAGGCTAAAAGGATGGTGTGGGACCATAGGAGCCAGCGAGGCAGATAGGTGACACACTATCGACGTAGAAGTCAATTCAGTTGACCATTTCAGAGTTTTGTGGAGTGAAGTTCCGAACTCATTGCATTAGGATTCACGATATTTCAAAGTCTGAAATCTCGAAAGAAGTAAAGGGGCATTGAAAAGTCAATTTTGTGAGCACATCGGAATTTCAGGAAATCGGGTTTCGGGAATCGCGGGAACAAGTTGCTTGACACCGCGACCGCCGAAATAACGATAAGGGAAATCCCAAAAAGGAAAGAGGAAGGGTCAGTGTTGATTGTTTTTGGGTCTCGGTGATTAGGAGACAAGGCGATTGACCAATGGATTTGCGAAGGTGCGAAGTCCGACCTCCCGAGGTATAGAGAGGGGGAATTTCTCGAAGTTAGTTGTGGGTGCAGATTTCCCGAAAGGGAAATAGAAGAGCCATTTCTGAAAGCTCTTCGAGCCAAGGGAAGAAGAAAAATCCTGTTGGCGAGGACCTTCCAACCTATGGGTTGTGGAGGGGCTACGTCACCATCAGTTTGGTATCAGAGAACATAAAGGTTCTTTGCTTTCTGTAGAAGAGAAAAATGGAATTCACCATGCCGCCAAGGAGAAGGGACAGACAAACCCCTGATCCACCAGAGGAGATGGAAATGCTGAGAAGAAGAGGTAGGAAGATGACTGATCTAGTCATGGAAAAAGAAATGCGTGATCTACGCACTAGACTCGAAGACATGGAGACAACACAAAGGCGTACAGTCAGTGCTGGGGATCTTAATGATTCCGAAAGTGAGATTGAGGATGAACGTGAAGAAGAAGAAGTTGCAGTTGGAGATGTAGAAAGTGAATGGTTGATTAGAGCTATTTCAAGAATGGGTGCAAGAGTGAAGATGGACATTCCAGTTTATGAGGGAAATTTGGATGCAAAGGAGATTCTAGTCTGGATTAGAGCTCTGGACACATACTTTGACTATGAAGATGTCGAAGAGGACAAGAAGGTCAAGCATGCTGTCACAAGATTGAAGGGACATGCAACATTGTGGTGGCATGAACTACAAGCTGGCAGACGCTGCAAGGGCAAGTAGAAGATCAAAAGCTGGGATAGAATGATCGGAAAGATGAAGGCAAAATTCATCCCCAGGGATTACCAGATTACTCTGTTTTGAAGGATGCAAAACCTGAGACAGAAGATGATGATAGTGAAGGAATATACTGAAGAATTCTACATGCTGAACATCAGGGCAGGTCATCGAGAAAGCAATGATGAAAAAGTTTCCAGATACCTGAATGGTATGAGATATGACATTCAGGATGAGATGAGCATGGTAACCATATGAATGGTGGAGGATGATTATCATATGGCTCTAAAGGCTGAAGAGAAGTTGAGCCGAAAGCAGGGTCAGAGAGGCCGAGGTAGAATTCAGCCCAGAGGAAAATCAGTTGCCCAGGGTAAATATCAAAAGCCCAAGGAGGACTGGAAGAAACCTCAGACTCAAACTGAAAGAGGTGGAAGCTCATAGGGAGGGAAATATGTTGAACAAAGAGGAAAACATACTGAACAGAGAGGAGATTATGTTGATAGTAATATTTTTCATCATACCAGAGGTAGAGGAAGAGGAAGAGGTAGAGTAATAACATGTTGATAGTAATAAGATTATGTTGATAGTAATAACATGCTTCACATGTGGAAAGAATGGGCACAAGTCTTACGAGTGTCCAGAGAAAAAGAAAGAGAGTGGTGAGACTCACATCGCCGAAGCACAGAGGCGAGATGTTGAGGCGGAAGATGCTGAAGGTGGAAGATCGCTGATGATGCGAAAAGCTCTTTTGACACCAGAGAAGGAGGTGGAGAGTTTAGTCAAAAGAACCAGACTTTTCCAGACTACTTGCAAGACCAAGGACAGGGTATGCAAGGTCATTGTGGACAGTGGTAGCATGAATAATCTTGTTTCTATAGAGATGGTAGAAAAGCTGGAGCTGGAGACGATTGATCATCCAAGCCCATACAGAGTTTCGTGGCTACAAAAAGGACATCAGGAAACTGTCACTAAACAGTGTTTAGTTGAATTTAAGATAGGAGGATATAATGATAAGATACTCTGTGATGTTATCCCCATGGATGTTTGTCATCTATTGTTGGCTAGACCATGGCAATATGACAGGAATGTGATTCATGATGGGAGAATGAACACATACACCCTAGAGAAGAATGGGAGAACTCACATGTTACTTCCAATCAAGGATAAGGAGGTGAAACCAGAAGTAAGCAACACTGTACTTCTCATGAGTGGGAAGGAACTTCTTACCGAGGTTAATAAGAAGGAGGATCCACAATTTGTTGTGGTCAGGAAACCGAAGATTGTTTTGACCAGCACAAGAGTGGATGATTTACCAGAAGAGATTTAGGAACTGGTGGAAGAGTTCGCTAATATAGTAGTGGACGAATTACCTCGTTTGTTTCCACTGATCAGAAGTGTGAGTCATCATATTGATCTCATACCAGGAGCCAGTTTTCCAAACAAAGCCGCGTACAGATTGACGCTGCAAGAGAATGAAGAAGTCAAAAGACAAGTCCAGGAGTTGTTGGACAAAGGATTGGTCAGAGAAATCTTGAGTCCATGTGATGTTCCAACAGTACTGAGTCCAAAGAAAGATGGAGGCTGGAGGATGTGTACTGACTCGAGGGAAATCAACAAGATAACCATCAGGTATAGATTTCCATTGCCAAGGATGGATGATCTAATGGATTGCTTGAGTGGAGAAAATTATTTTTCAAAGATTGATTTGAAAAGCGGTTATCATCAAATCCGCATGAGAGAAGGTGATGAATGGAATATAACATTCAAAACCAATGAAGGGTTGTATGAATGGCTTGTTATGCTGTTTGTCTTAACAAACGCACTGAGTACCTTCATGAGGTTGATGAATGAAGTTCTGAGGGAGTTCATCGGAAAATTTGTTATCGTATATTTGGATGACATACTGGTTTTCAGTAAAACAGTGGCAGAGCATCTGAAGCATTTGGCTACAGTGATGCAGAGACTACAGCAGGAGAAGCTATTGATAAACATGAAGAAATACTCATTAATGAATACAGAGCTCATTTACTTGGGATTTGTTATTTCTGCAGATGAGTTGAGAATGGATCCAGATAAGGTGGAGGTAATCAAGAATTGGCCATCATCGAAGAATACCTTTGAGGTGAGAAGTTTTCACGGGTTGGATAGTTTCTACCAAAAATTCATTAGGAATTTTAGTGGAATTAGTGCACCGATGATGGACATAATGAAGAAGAGACATAATTCTTTTCACTGGACTGAAGAAGATGAGAAGAGTTTTAATCTCCTGAAGAGAAAGATCACGGAACAACCAATTCTGGTGTTGCCGGATTTCCAAAATACATTTCAAGTGAAATGCGATGCAAGTGGGTTTGCAATAGGGGAAGTCTTGAGTCAAGAAGATAGGCGAATACCATACTTCAGCGAGAAGCTGAATGAAGCGAAGGTGAAATACTCCACTTATGATAAGGAGTTCTATGCTATCATACAGGCATTGAAAAAATGGAGACATTACTTGATCCCGAAGAAATTTGTCTTATACAGTGACAATCATGCATTGCAATTTGTTACTCAACAAGAAAAGTTGAATCAGAGACATGTCAAATGGGTTGAATATATGCATAATTTCACTTTTGTGATTAAACATATTTCTGGTACTGCTAACAAAGTTGTTGATGCTTTGAGAAGGGAGTGTTTGCTATTGTAGGAGTTCAAAGTCAAAACGTTGGGTTTTGATGATCTCAGGAACATGTACATGGATGATCCAGATTTTAAGGAGGTGTATGAAGCAACTGAGAATCCAATTCTCAGGGATAGAAGCAAATGGGAAGAATACATGATCCAGGAAGGATTACTGTTTAAGGGTAATCAACTGTGTATTCCAAAATGCTTCAT
This sequence comes from Picea glauca, assembly GCA_000966675.3. Taxonomy (NCBI): domain Eukaryota; kingdom Viridiplantae; phylum Streptophyta; class Pinopsida; order Pinales; family Pinaceae; genus Picea; species Picea glauca. Next base: position 333,230 of record JZKD02S2135982.1, read on the forward strand.
GAGGGAGAATTTGCTGAAGGAGAAACACAGTGGAGGATTGGCAGGGCACTTTGGTCATGACAAGACGTTCTCAAAGTTAAATGAGTCATATTTTTGGCCAGGAATGCGAGCAGACGTCAAAAGATTCGTGGACAGATGCAGAATTTTCCAGCATTCGAAAGGAAGGAAACATAATGCGGGGTTCTATCAACCATTTCCCATACCTGAGAGGCCGTGGGATGCGATCAACATGGATTTCATATTGGGGTTGCCAAAAACATAAAGAGGTTTTGATTCAATCTTTGTGGTGGTGGATAGATTTTCCAAGATGGCACACTTCATTCCATGTCAGAAAACCAGCGACGCAACTCACATTGCGAATCTATTTTTAAAAGAAGTCATTCGACTCCACGGCTTACCAAGGAGTATAGTTTCAGATCGATACACTAAGTTCATAGGAAACTTTTGGAGGACTTTATGGAAGAAGCTGGGGACTAACTTATCATTTAATTCAACTTATCATCCTTAGACGAATGGACAGATAGAAGTGGTAAACAGAAGTTTGGGAGACTTGCTGAGAAGCTTGGTGACAGAACACCACAACCAATGGGACCACATATTACCCTAGGTAGAATTTTCTTATAATGACTCAGTTAACAGGAGCACAGGGCAGAGTCCATTTCAGGTTGTCTATGGCATGCAGCCGAGAGGAATTTCTGAATTGAGAGATTCAGAACAAATTGCAACTAGGAGCGCTAGTGCAGAAGATTTTGAAGAGGCGATGAAGGAAATTCATAGCTAGGTGAAGGACCGACTACAAAGTTCAAGCCAGGAATATAAGCGCAGAGAAGATCAACACAGGAGGCAACTTCAGTTCGAGGTTGGTGATTTGGTTCTGGCACATTTAAGGAAGGAAAGGTTCCTGAGAGGAACATATAATAAGCTGAAGATGAAGAAAATCAACTGACGGCAATGCAGCCCCTCCACAACCCATAGGTCGGAAGGTCCTTGCCAACATGATCGTTCTTCTTCCCTTGGCCCAAAGAGCCTTCAGAAATGGCTCTTCTATTTCCCTTTCGGGAAATCTGCACCCACAACTAACTTCAAGAAATTCCCCCTCTCTATACCTCGGGAGGTCGGACTTCGCACCTTCGCGAATCCATTAGTCAAGCACCTCATCTCCTAATCTCCAAGACCCAAAAACAGTCAACGCTGACCCTTCCTCTTTCCTTTTCAGGATTTCACTTATCGCGATTTTGGCGGTCGCGGTGTCAAGAAACTTGTTCCAGCGATTCCCGAAACCTGATTTTCCGAAATTCTGATGCACTTACAAAATTGACTTTTCAATGCCCCTTTACTTCTGTCGGGATTTCGGACTTCGCAATATCGCGAATCCTAATGCAATGAGTTCGAAACTTCACTCCACAAAACTCCGAAACGATCAACTGAATTTACTTCTACGTCGATAGTGTGCCACATGTCTGCCTCGCTGGCTCCTATGGTCCCACACCATCCTTTTAGCCTTCGGGACTTCGCATTTCGTGATATCGCGATTCCCGTTGCAAATTTTACGGGACCTCCACCTACGAAATCCTGAAATAGGAATCTGCTTGCAAATCCAATGGCCCTTGTGGATTGGATCTACGTTCCTACTCCTCCTAAGATTAGAACCTTTGGGAATACTCACCATATCTCCCCTGCTCCTCCTTGATATCTAATGGCTCATGGGACTTCGTGGATTCTGCACAGATAATTTCGACCATCCGTCTCTTCCTCTGAGAACCTCTTGCGGTCCGACGTTGCTACGCCTTTTCTTCAAACTTTCAAGGTGCTTGGCCTCTTTGCCTTCCTTCAATGACTTCGAAGGATTCAAATCCTTCTGAACTTTATCTGACTCTGAAACTTTCAGAGAATCCTCTGCTCGCACTCCTTGTGGCAACCTTTCAAACACTTTCAAGTGTTTGAAATCCTTCGATTCTGCACACACCTGCAGCAGCAGTCTCTCAATGCTTCACTCAAGTTCGCAACCCTGAGACCTCACTCGGCCTGCGCACTCCTTGCATAGCTCCTGTGCCTAACTGTACTTCTATGTGAATGAGAACAAAAGTTATATAGTCTGAGATTTCAGAGACAAACCTCTGAACCCTTCGTCAACGCACTCCTTGCGGACGATTCAACTGCACTCCTTGCAGGAACTCTTGCTCAGATAGAGAAACAATTGAAACTCATTCCTTTTCCCTTTCCTCTCGGATTTCAAACATTCAACAATAAATCATTCATACATAGCATAAAAGAAATTGCATGACAGAAAGAGTAAACCATTCATGAGCATAACATTCAAAGATTCATACACAGAGAATATATGAACAGCATGAGTCTGAATCACAACTTTCTTATATTAATTCAGAACTTTTGTACATGGAGTCTACTACATAGCTCTCTGCTTCTCTTCTATGCTCTCTCTAATTATCCTTATGCTTATAATCATGCTAATGTTACAATACACAATGAGGGTGTCTATATCCTGTTTTCCCTCTTGCGCTCTAAAACTGTCAAATCTAACATTCAATTCTACCTACTTGCATTAACTACCATAATTGCCTTCTATCTACTAAGGACGAGAGTGGATCACTCAAGGTCTGTTTACATTTTACAAGTGTGCCTTCATTTAATTATTTCATTTAAGGTTCTAAAAGATTCTCAAAAAAAATGTGTTGGGTGCTTTTCCAACTGTCTTTCGACTTCGCGTTGGCTCGCTTGAGATGCTCCTACATCACTTTGGATCTAGTTTCATGTGAAAATTGAATGGGATTTGAATCTCCTTGCAAAATCTTGGGCAAGTTGTTCCTTTTGTGATTTTGAAATCCGAGGAAAACAACCTGTTGGTCTAGAGGCAGAGTCTAAAATATGTTTTGGACTTCTTCATAGGATCTAGCTCCTCGGAGAACATCGTCATAAGGGGAGTCTTTGTGTATATATATTTTCATGTTGAGTTGGGCCAAATGATTCTGTACGATCCTATGAGGATCATGTCTTTTGAATTCAATGTCAACTAATTTGACATCTTCCAAGGTTGGAGCCTCAACTTTTGTATGACCAAAACCTAACAATGTAAATATTACAACCTATATGGGAAAATTTGGCCATACCTTTTTCTGAGCCACTTTCAAGTCCTTGGTGATTCCTCCTACCACTGTTTGGTATGTCACTTCTCTGCATAGCAACCTATCAGAAAATCATTTTGGAAGGGAATGGGGAGAAATGAAGAAACTGAAGACTCTGATATAAGATAAGTTCTCTTTAATGTGCCAATCTACAATTGTGCCTAATTTCCCCATAATATGCTCTAAAATCCTGGGTGGAGGGTGACCGTAGATAGCTACATGAATGGGTACCACTACATTGTGATATATCTCATCAAAGAAATCTTTATCATTTTCTTCCCATAGTTTGGAGTGGTAGAAATGTATAGGCTCAGAACTATATGGGGTCTAGCTCTAGTTCATAAGGGGAAATGGAGTCATGAAGCAAATGGAATCCATGATGTAGGAATACATGTAAAAAGGAGCATGTTTCTCTCTTGATTTCAACGATTTGTACTCAGAAACATCCTGATCTAGGTTATCTAACATCATTTTTTCCTAGTTGAAAGTATAGCCTTCAACCACTTCATTGATTATAGACACCCATTCAACTCTGAAATGTACAGGGTTTTTCCTTCCAAATAACCGACAGAATCATGGTAATTGTTAAGCCCTAATATTGGCTCATTACCCCTTGATTGGGGCATATTAAATTAGTAATGTTATTTTGCTTATGTCGGCTTTATTCCATTAGTTGTAATTATACCTCCTAGTCTCCTATATATACCAAGGAGACATTTTCATTTGGAATCATCTGGGAATTGTACATTTATGTGGCCATAAGGAGGTTTCCCCATCGAAGAGGCTTATTATCTGAATTTGTCTCTTTGTCAAGGCGTTGAGTACTTATTCTGAGGTTTTTCTATGATATATTGATATTTGGTTCTTAACATATGGTATCAGAGCTCAAGGTCTTGGGGTTTAGCTTCTACATCTAAGACACCTTGGAAATTTCTCTATAACTTTTTTTATACAACATTTTAGAAGGAACGTCTTGGAGGATATTTAGTAGATGGATAAAGGTACGTTGGGTTAAAATTTCAGCTTCCGAGGGATTATAATTTCAGAGATACAACCTGTGCAAGATAGGGTTCTGGAATCATCCTGAAATGAGTCATTGCGAAATTTTTGCTATAATTTTTTTTATGTAAAGTTTGAGACCATGAAATCCGGAGGATATTCACAGAAATTAGTAAGGTATATGTGGTAAAATGTTCATCTTTTGGGTCATCTTACATTTGTATATACACCCTGCGGAAGATAGGGTATCTGACTAGTCCTATTGACTAGTCTCAACATGGTGTTCCAGGGTAAACAATCATAACTTCTTCCTAGAGTATACAAATTGAGTGAGACTAGTTGCATTGGATAGTGGACAATTTTTATTATTTTTGGTATAGGTTTCAGGATTTTATATCAATTATTTTGTGCGGGGCATGCTATACAAGTGACATCTCCAGGAAAGTCCAAAAATCAGCAAGTTGTGGGGAAGTTACCATAAATTCCACTTGGAACATCCAATTTTGATCAGACCTATGGTATTGTAGAGAAGAAATATCATAGAACTAAAAACAATAAAGTTTCATACCCAAAAGGGCCGAAACTTTGGAGATACAGCAGAATAAATATTGTCTAGAAGAACCACCTTCAAATCAAGGTTTAAAAGTTATACTTGGCCAACATGCCACCCAGAAAGGGAACTTCTACACCAAATAAGCCTCCAAATAATCCTACATGGAATATTTATGAAGGTGAAGAAATGCGTAGGGACATAAATGATTTACAAAAGAAGACAATAACAAAAGATGAACTACAAGAGATGATGGAGGGTTTAAAAGGGGATATCATGGAAGGATTGAAAAAAATCATAATAGAGAGGACACCTGAAAGTGAAACTGTATCCCATGAAATTCATGATGAGGACAAAAGGAAGGTGAATCAAGACTGGAGAAATTCCAACTTTGGGTTGAAGACCAACCACGTTCCTAAGATCGATATGAGGAAGTTTGATGGCAAGGACCCAATCACATGGATACTTTAGATGGAGCAATTCTTTGATCTACATAATGTGCCACATACAAAAAAGGTACGAATTTCTTCTTTATATTTAGAACCCAATCAATTTGTATGGTATCGATGGATTTTTTCTCGCAAATCACTCGTCACTTAGACAATTTTCATGGAAGAAATGATAGCACACTATGAGGATAC
>JZKD02S2135982.1:347668-392996 GCA_000966675.3 Picea glauca
GAAAAAGACTATGAGTTCTCTTTCTATTATAAACACTACTGATTGAGTGTGAGGCAAGAGGAGTCTGGTGAAACTGAAAGAAATTTGTTGAGGAGGAGATTCCAAGTTTTCCCTCATGGATTCATGGTCAGGCTAGGGGGTGAATCGAGAAAGTGTTTTGGCTGCCCTGTTCTACGGTTGGGAGGAATGTGGCCGTTCCCTTTGTCTTCCCGCAAACTAGTTCAGATATGTTAATTATTTTCCTTCTCTATTTAAAAGATTATATATATGTCTGTTGTAATGCATTTGATAATTCTGAGTTGAAGTATTTTCCAATTCACTGGTAAACAATTAGATCCCTGATGTAGTATATCTATTAATATCGAATTTGATATAATATCCAGAAAAGAACCTGTTCATGTGTATGGGGTCTAAATACTAACATAATATCTTGTAAATTAAGTTCTGAGTGACTCTTTATGACTATACTGAATTCTGAATAATTGTTAGAATTATCTTTTATTTATTACGACAGTCGAAAAGTCATTGCATGGCTAATTTCTGGAAGCAATCCTTTTTCGGTAATCTTGATCTCTGCTTTACAGAGGTAGCCGTAGGGTAAATTATAGTACATCAAAGTTCCTTGTATAGAATTAACTATGGAGTGGAAAATAAATCTAGATAAATGGAATATTTATATTGCTATGAATAAAAGATCAGAATCAGAAATCTACTGGGCGAGTATCTGCCTCATAGTATGGAATTAATCCAATAGGAAATACTAAATTTTTGCCCACGATATAATTCTATCACATACAAATACAACTACAAATGATATGCTGGATATAAGAGGCCAATAATCTCATTCAGAACTAGAGATGATGGAAACCCCTTTTGTATTTTTGTATTTTTTATATATGATATGAGTTGAAATTTCTAGCTAAAACCACAACACCGACTCATATCTTTCTATTTAAATCAGACATAATGAAATAGAAGAGTACCAGTAACTATATTAATTAAATTTTGGGAACATTTTAGTGCCGGAATAAATATAGCCGAATAATATAAACTTCATCTTTCATATCTAAACAATAAATTCAGTGCTCGAATTCTCGCCAGTCATTAAATAAGAAAGTTTATTACATATGTTGAACCAATTTCAAAAAAAATCAAAAGATGGATTAAAAACATGTGCAAGTATTGGTGCTATTCCAACAATGGAAATATGACCTCGGGGTACATTCAACAGATATCCCTGAAGTCGAGATAGAGCTATTCATAAAAAACTAGATGAGGCCACGAACTCGTGTGTGTGACCTAGAACTTGTAGAGTTTAAACTTAGGATTGGTGGGTTCGAAACCTGATTACCTTTCTCCACCGAAGACAGGGGTGGATAGTCAGGGCTTGCGTAGACTGAAGTCCGGGAGAGGAAAAGTAAACTGCGAAATTAGTAAATTTCAGTTGAAGTAAAAATAAACAAATCGACAAAATGACAAGTGTTAAACCAACAGTTTGTTTCCTTCCAGAAAATGACACTTATCTTTTTGATGCACAGGCTCGAGCCCTTGCCTCGTCATTTGAAAATCTGGATAGATGACCGGGCTGAAGGAAGGGGGTACAGTAAATCCTTGATGGGTACCTCGTATCAACAAGGCGGGCATCATTAGTGATTTTACCAATACTCAAACGAAATAAAGATGATAAACCAAAAAGGAGTTAGTTACAACAACTAATGTTTTTAAACAAAGTGAAACATATGATAGTATTAGTCTTCCTTAATACATAAACAATATAGGTCGAGTTGTGCCAAGGATACGCTTAAACCTCCCATAATCATATTTACAGAATTTAATGAGGAACCAAGTAGCTAGTACAGATATGTTGTATCCATACCCCTAGAGGCCGCCTTACAATTGAAAGTATCCAACACGAAGAAAAACTACTGTTCGATTTCATTTCGACGGAGGAAAAACATTTCTCGTAAAGCACACACATAACTAATAACTCAGAGTCACATACTGTAAGGTAGTTCCAGGAACTGTATATGAACATCTTAGACGGATTTTTATAATTATGCCAAGTAAAAAAATTCACTATGGGTTTTCTTTCTTTTTGTTTGGGTCAATACCATAAAGGATTATGGGTATAGTATCGTTGGGTGGCCTCACCCCTTGAAAATAAGGAATAGAGAGGTGTTATCATAGAATGTACCAACAAACTCTATGAAACCTCACCCGTGCCCAACTCCAGTCTCGCTGTACACTACCGAAAGGGAGCATGAGGGAGAATGAATTGAGGCTTATTAGTGGATTAAACTGGTAAGCCTCTGGAAAATTTGAAAAAATGAGGAGAGAAAAATTAGAAATGCACAAATAACCCCAAACCGAGTTCAGAATAATATTTAACCCTGAAAAATACCAAGCATTAATGTTAAGGGAAATGTAAATACACTCTGTGGTAAGATCCACAGAGTGAAAGGGACCTTCACAGAATTAGAACTCCAAGAAACCTACACCACTTCTCAAGACATGATAGCCGAATAGGAATTTACCAATAAGATGGACCGTGTCAACCAGATTTCTGGGCAGGTGGCCTCTAGAATGATAGTTTTCCCTTACAGAAGGAAAAACACGCAGAGTCTATTCTTTTGAAGAGTCACAATGATGTGGAAAGAGTCGCCTAACCGTAAGTTGAGGAGAAGCTACTGGAATAAATGTCAAAGTACAGAATGGGCCAGACCATGTGCTAGGGTAAATTTGGCAAAACAAGACTGGAGAAAGGATAGATGGGAAGGACACCGAAACTTGCTTATACAGGGCCTCCCTTGATTATGAGAACATAGTCTTAACTCTTCTGACAGGCACATCCCCTGCCGTTAATAACCCTTTTTTTTACATTTAATGGTCGTCTCTTTCGAGGAGCGACTAATCGAGTATAGTTAGAGTTAATTGTTCATTTTTAGCTAGACTACTATTGTAGTTTAAGACTAAGTCGAATAAGATGGTCGAGCGAGAATTCCTCAGCCAAAACTATGTCAAGCTTAGTGTTCAGAAGAAATGTACCATGAAGAGTTTTACGAAGAGAATCAAATTAATTACCTACGCCATTATTGACTTGTAATGAACCATGTACGATCTGTGGTATTGAATGTAACTTCCGTCAAATCCTCCCTTGAGTGGACACCACCTTTTTAGAACAAAATATATAGCCTTACACGCCAGAACAAGGAATTATGATCCAAGGGGGAAACTTAGGACCTACTAGTTCTAAGTATATGGTTATAGAACCACTATATAAATAAATATAGTCTAAATACGTGTTGAAGAAAAAATGGTAGGACTTTTAGAGGATTCCTCATTTTAATTTTGAATTTACTCTAGTATAAGATTGTCACCTTATGGTAGAAGAATAGATGGGCTTTAAATCTAGAATCAGGATGAATGTTATACCACTCCTTTATTATGAAGTTATTAAGCTAAAATGAGTTTGGCGCCCCAGAAGATATAAAAAAAATAAAATAAAAAAATAAAATAAAATTATGTCATTTTGAGGTATATTACATATGGTATCATAGAAAAAGGTTACAACACTGGACCTGAACAGGGCTACATTAGTTGCTTAGAACAAATTTCGATCTATGCAAAAATAATAAACCTTTTTGTTACAAACATAAAACATTTTTGTTTTGTGTGAATTATGGCAGCTCAGGATGATGCAGAAATCAGAATGGAAGGAAATCCAGAATAGGGACCTCATGGAGATCCAAGACTGAATAGTGATAGAAGCTCTCCTACAGAAGTACTGGAAACAATGAGGAATCTTATTGTTGAGCTACAGGTTTTCAAAGCAGACAATGAGGAATTGAAGAAAGCACAGCAGGAATAGAAAGAGATAAATGAGGTCCAGTTGCGTAGTATAGTGACCAAGAAAATCCCAAAGGATGATAACCATGACGAAGAAGTTAGCAAAAGGGCCTCTAAGAAATTTGGGCTGGAAACCGAAAAAGGAGACAGTTCGTCTGAAGGAACACATTCAGCTAAGGACAAAACTAAAACAGACAGAAAAAGAAAACAAGTAGACCACCTTGAAGGAGAATTTAAAAAGATTAAACCAACTACCTTTGATGGAGAATCTAGGACAGGAGAAGAAGTTGAGGCATGGTTGTTGGACATCAAAAAATACTTCCAGATCTACAACTATTCTAGTAATATGAAGGTCAGAATGGCCATCTACAATATGAAAGGGAAGGTCAGCATTTGGTGGCAAGACCTGAAATTGGCCAAATGCCTAAAGGAGAAATAGTTGGAATGGTCTGACTTTAAGAAGTATCTCAAGAGACAATACCTTTCTGAAATCTATTATGAAAGGAAAACGAAATAATTTTATGAATTACGACTTGGAAATATGACGATGGAGGACCTTATAAATAAATTTCTAGAACTACTAAGGTTCGTACCTTACATCCGGGAGGATAAGGTAAAAATCGAGTGATTCTTAAGCTATTTACCACAGTCCTACAAGGACAAAATTGAGTTTGACAACCCCATATCCGTGAGTGAAGTATTCAGGAAAGCACGAATGTTCTATGACCAGTATAAACAGTGGGTAGAGTTTCCCAAAGCCTAGAAGGATAAGAAACAAGATCGAATGAACCAGCGGCAGAAGGGATACTAGCCAGCTCCTTATCAGAATGCAACAAAAAGCTTTCCAAGAAAGGATTTTCACTCCAATCATTCAAATAAGAAAAGCAACAGTAAACCGGTAAATCTAGGAACGAAGAAGTTTGTGGACAGCTCCCGCGATCCATTAAAGTGTTGGGAATTTGGAGAACCACATCTAAGGAGAAACTGCCAACGTTTAATTTCAGAAAACATAACTGTTGTTCATAATTTGTAGGAAGCCTCGATGGTGGGTGACGTGGGAAGAAGCCTGCATCGGATAAATGCATCCATAGATGGTCGGCAAGCTAACCACCAGTCCTCTGTGGTAGATATCAAAGTTGGAATCTGAAGGCAAGTTCCAAGTGGAACCCTTGTGTATTCTCGACCAGAGATAAATAACACTTCGGAACAGATTCGTCACTTAGGTAAAGGTGCAATGGAAGCACTTTAGTCCTGAGGAGGCCACTTGGGAGTTGGAGGAAGATTTCCAGAAATATCATCCAATCTTGTTCCAAGAAAGGAACAAACACTGAGGACATTGTTTTATTGAAGGGGGAAAGGATGTTACATCCCCAAAAATAAATTATTTCTGAAATTTAAAATTTGTTGAAAAATTATTCCATTTTTGGTAAATTCGAATTTGGAATTCTTTTTCCATTTATGGAAATTCCAAATTTCGAATTTGATAATTACAATTAATTATTATGACTGTTGGGAAGATATCTGATTTGACCCAACTAACTATTTGACTATGACACTTGTATGAAAACAAAATATTTTATATTAATTGCAGGAGGATAAATGGAACAACCATGTTAAAATCAGCTAACCAGGACTCCATGAGTGGGGAACATGTTGGCACTACCTCTGGGCTGATTGTTACAAGTGGAAAATCAGATATTTGGCCATTGACAACCCCTAAAAATCAGGGATTTAGAAAACTGTGAAAATTCCAAAGTGGGGGAAAAGAAAGACCTAGGCAAAGAAATTGTTGTTAAATAGCATATGTGAGGAGGCAGGACGTTGCCAAGTATGCTAGGGAAAAATACTACGAGTTCTCTTGCTGTTATGAACAATACTGATTGAGTGTGAGGCAAGAGGAGTCTGCTGAAACTGAAAGACATTTGCTGAGGAGGAGATTCCAAGTTTTCCCTCATGGATTCATGGTCAAGCTAGGGGGTGAATCGAGCAAGTGTTTTGGCTTCCCTGTTCTACGGTTGGGAGGAACGTGGTTGTTCCCTTTGTCTTCCTGCGAACTGGTTCAAATATGTTAATTCTTTTCCTTCTTTTTTTAAATGATTATATATATGTCTGTTGTAATGCATTTGATAATTTTGAGTTGAAGTATTTTCCAATTCATTGGTAAATGATTAGATTGATGATATAGTATATCTATTAATATCGAATTTGATATAATATCTGGAAAATAACCTGTTCGTGTGTATGGGGTCTAAATGCTAACAAGATATCCTGTAAATTAAGTTCCGAGTGACTCTTTATGATTAGACTGAATTCTGAATAATTGTTAGAATTGTCTTTTATTTATTACGACAGTCAAAAAGTCATTGCATGGCTAAATTCTAGAAGCAATCCTTTTTCGGTAATCTTGATCTCTGCTTTACAGATGTAGCCCTAGGGTAAATTACAGTACATTGAAGTTCCTTGTATAGAATTAACTATGGAGTGGAAACTAAATATAGATAAATGGAATATTTATATTGCTATGAATAAAATCTCAGAAACAGAAATCTACTCGGCGAGTATCTGCCTCATAGTATGGAATTAATCCAATAGGAAATACTAAATTTTTCCCCATGATATAATTCTATTACATATAACTACAACTACAAATGATATGTTGGATATAAGAGGCCAATAATCTCATTCAGAACTAGAGATGCTGGAAACCCCTTTTGTATTTTTGTATTTTTTATATACGATATGAGTTGAAATTTATAGCTAAAACCACAACCCCGACTCATATCTTTCTATTTAAATCAGACATAACGAAATAGAAGAGTACCAATAACTATATTACTTAAATTTTGGGAACATTTTAGTGCCAAAATAAATATAGCCGAATAATATAAACTTCATCTTTCATATCTAAATAGTAAATTCAGTGCTAGAATTCTCGCGAGTCATTAAATAATAAAGTTTATTACATATGTTGAACCAATTTAAAAAAAAATCAAAAGATAGATTAAAAACATGTGCAAGTACTGGTGCTATTCCAATAATGGAAATATCACCTCGGGGTACATTGAACAGATATCCCCGAAGTCGAGATAGAGGTATTCATAACAAACTAGCTGAGGCCACGAACTCCTGTGTGTGACCTATAACCTATAGAGTTTAAACTGAGGATTGGTGGGTTCGGAACCCAATTACCTTTCTCCACCAAAGACAGGGGTAGATACTCAGGGCTTACGCATATTGAATTCCTGGAGAGGAAAAGTAAACCCATAAATTAGTAAATTTCAGTTGAAGTAAAAATAAAGAAATCAACAAAATGACAAGTGTTAAACCAACAATTTGTTTCCGTTCAGAAAATGACACTTATCTTTTTGATGCATAGGCTTAGGCCCTTGCCTCGTCATTTGCAGATCTGGATAGGCGACTGGGCTGAAGGAAGGGGGTGTAGTAAATCCCTGATGGGTAGCTCGCATCAACAAGGCCCATCATTAGTGATTTTACAAATACTCGAACGAAATAAAGATGATAAACCAAAAAGGAGTTAGTTACAACAACTAATGTTTTTAAACAAGGTGAAACATATAACAATATTAGTTTTCCTTAATACATAAAAAATATAGGTCGAGTTGTGCCAAGGATCTGCTTAAACCTCCCAAAATCATATTTACAGAAATTAACAAGGAACCAAGCAGCCAATACAGAGATGTCGTATCCAGACCCCTAGAGGCTGCCTTACAACCTACAATATCCAACACGAAGGAAAACTACTGTTTGATTTCATTTCGATGGAGGAAAAACATTTCTCGTAAAGAACACATAGAGATAATAACTCAGAGTCACATACCGTAAGGTAGTTCCAGGAACTGTATATGAACATCTTAGACGGATGTTTATAATTATGCCAAGTAAAAAAATTCACTGTGGGTTTTCTTTCTTTTTGTTTGGGTCAAGACCGTAAAGGATTCTGGGTATAGTATCATCGAGTGGACTCACCCCTTGAAAATAAGGAATAGAGAGGTGTTATCACAGAACGTACTAGCAAACCCTACGAAACCTCACCCATGCCCAACTCCAGTCTCACTGTAAACTATTGGAAGGGAGAGTGAGGGAGAATGACTTTTGGGCATTTTGTCACCCTAGATTGAGGCTTATTAGTCGATTAAACTGGTAAGCCTATGGAAAATTTGAAAAATTGAGGAGAGAAAAATTAGAAATGCATGAATAACCCCAAACCGAGTTCAGAATAAGATTTAACCCCCAAAAATACCAAGCATTAACATTAAGGGAAATGTAAATACACTCTGTGGTAAGATCCACAGAGTCAAAGGGACCTTCACAGAATTAGAACTCCAAGAAACCTACATCACTGCTCAAGATACAATAGTTGAATAGGAACTTACCAGTAAGATGGACCGTGTCGACCATATTTCTGGGCAGGTGGCCTCTAGAATGATAGTTTTCCCTTACAGAAGGAAAAACACACAGAGTCTATTCTTTCGAAGAGTCACAATGATGTGGAAGGAGTCACCTATCCCTAAGTTGAGGAGAAGCTACCAAAATAAATGTTGAAGTACAAAATGGGTCGGGCATGTGCTAGGGTAAACTTGGCAAAACAAGATTGGAGAAAGGATAGATGGGAAGGACACCGAAACCTACTTATATAGGGCCTCCATTGATTATGAGAACAAAGTCTTAACTCCTCTGACAGGCACATCCCCTGCCCTTAATAAACTTTTTTTTTACATTTAATTGTCATCTCTTTCGAGGAGTGACTAATCAAGTATAGTCAGAGTTAATTGTTCATTTTCAGCTAGACTATTGTTTTAGTTGGTTAAGACTCAGTCAAATAAGATGGTCTCACAAGGATTCCTCACCCAAAACTATGTCAAGCTTAGTGTTCAGAAAAAATGTACCACTGAGAGTTTTACAAAGAGAATCAAATTAATGACCTACGACATTATTGAGTCGTAATGAACCATGTACAATCTGTGGTGTTGAATGTAACTCCCATCAAATTCTCCCTTTAGTGGACACCACCTTTTTAGAACAAAAGATATAACCTTACGCGCCAGAACAAGGAATTATGTGCCAAGGGGGAAACTTAGGACCTACTAGTTCTAGTTATATGGTTATAGAACCACTATATAAATAAATATAGTCTAAATACGCGTTGAAGAAAAAATGGTAGGACTTTTAGAGGATTCCTCATTTTAAGTTTGAATTTACTCTCATATAAGATTGTCACCTTATGGTAGAAGAATAGATGGGATTTAAATACATAATCAAGATGAATGTTATACCACTCCTTAATAATGAAGTTATTAAGATAAAATGAATTTGGCGCCCCACAAAAAAAATAAAAAAATAATGTCATTTTGAGGTATATTACATATGGTATCAGAGATAAAGGTTACAACACTAGACATGAATAGGGCCACATTAGTTTCTTATAACATATTTCGATCTATGCAAAACTAAGAAACCTTTTTGTTACAAACAGAAAACATTTATGTTTTGTGTGAATTATGGCAGCTCAAGATGATGCGGAAATCAGAATGGAAGGAAATCCAGAACAGGGACCTCATGGAGATCCAATATAGAATAGTGATGAAATATCTCCTATGGAAGTACTAGAAACAATGAGGAATCTTATTGTTGAGATACAGGTTTTCAAAGCAGACAATGATAAATTGAAGAAAGCACGATAGGAACAACAAGAGATAAATGAGGTTCTGTTGTGTAGTATAGTGACCAAGGAAATCCCAAAGGATGATAACCATGACAAAGAGGTCAGCAAAAGGGCCTCCAAGAACTCTGGGCCAGAAACAGAAAAAGGAGACAGTTCATCTGAAGGAACACCTTCAGCTGACGAAAAAACTAAAACAGACAGAAAAAGTAAACAAGTAGACCACCTTGAAGAATAATTTAAAAAGATTAAACCAACTACCTTTGATGGAGAATCCAGGATAGGAGAAGAAGCTGAGGCATGGTTGTTGGACATCAAAAAATACTTCTAGATCTACAACTATTCCAGTAATATGAAGGTCAGAATGGCCATCTACAATCTGAAAGGGAAGGCCAACATTTGGTGGCAAGACCTGAAATTGGCCAAGGGCCTAAAGGAGAAATAGTTGGAATGGTATGAATTTAAGAAGTATTTCAAGAGACAATACCTTTCTGAAAGCTATTATGAAAGGAAAACAAAAGAATTTTATGAGTTACCACTTGGACAGATGATGTTGGAGGACCCTATAAATAAATTTCTGGAAGTACTAAGGTTTGTACCATACATCTGGGAGGATAAGGTAAAAGTCCAGTGATTCTTAAGCTATTTACCACAGTCATATAGGGACAGAATTGAGTTTGACAACCCCAAATCCTTGAGTGAAGTATTCAGGAAAGAACGAATGTGCTATGACCAGTATAAGCAACGGGTAGAGTTTCCAAAATCCTGGAAGGATAAGAAACAAGATTGAATGAACCAGGAGAAGAAGGGATACCAGTCGACTCCTTATCATAATGCAACAAAAAGATTTTTGAGAAAGGATTTTCACTCCAATCATTCGAATACGCAAAGCAGCGGTAAACTGGTAACTTTGGGAATGAAGAAGTTTGGGGAAAACTCCCGCAAGCCATTAAAGTGTTGGGAAAGTGAAGAACCTCATCTAAGAAGGAACTTTCCATGTTTAATTTCAACAAACATAACTGTTGTTCATAATTTGTAGGAAGCCTCGACGGTGCGTGACATGGGCAGAAGCCTACATCGGATAAATGAAGTCATAGATGGTCGGCAAGATGACTACCAGTCCTCTGTGGTAGAGATAAAAGGTGGAACCCAAAGGAGAGTTCCAAGTGGAACCCTTGCGTATTCTGGACCAGAAAGAAACAACACTTTGGAACAAAGTTGTCTCTCAGGTAAAGGTGCAATGGAAGCACGTTAGTCCTGAGGAGGCCACTTGGGAGTTGGAGGGAGATTTGTGAAAATCTCATCCAATATTGTTCCAAGAAAGGAATGAACACTAAGGACAGTGTTTTATTGAAGGGTGAAAGGATGTGATATCCCCAAAAATAAAGCATTTATGAAATTAAAAATTTGTTGAAAAACTATTTCGTTTTTAGTAAATTCGAATTTGGAAATTTTTCGCCATTTATGGCAATTTCGAATTTAGAATTTGATAATTGTAATTAATTATTATGACTGTTGGGTAGAGATCTGATTTGACCCAACTAACTATTTGACTACGACACTTGTATGAAAACAAGATATTTTATATTAATTGTAGGAGGACAAATGGAACAACCATGTTAAAATCAACTGACCAGGACTCCATGAGTGGGGAACATGTTGGAACTACCTTTGAGTTGATTGTTACAAGTGGAAAATAAGAGATTTTTCCATTGGAAGAACCTACAAATTAGGGATTTAGAAATATGCGAAAATTCCCAAGGGGGGGAAAAAAGACATAGGCAAAGACATTGTTGTTAAATAGTATATGTGAGGAGGCAGGACACTGCCAAGTATGCTCGGGAAAAAGACTACAATTTCTCTTGCTGTTATGAACACTACTGATTGAGTGTGAGGCAAGAGGAATCTGCTGAAACTGAAATACATTTTCTGAGGAGGAGATTCCAAGTTTTCCCTCATGGATTCATGGTCAGGCTAGGGGGTGAATCGGGCAAGTGTTTTGGCAACCCTATTCTATGGTTGGGGGGAACGTGGTTGCTCCCTTTGTCTTCCCACAAACTGGTTCAGATATATTAATTCTTTTCCTTCTCTATTTAAATGATTATATATATGTCTGTTGTAATGCATTTGATAATTCTGAGTTGAAGTATTTTCCAATTCACTGGTAAATGATTAGATCCGTGATGTAGTATATCTATTAATATCGAATTTGACATAATATATGGAAAAGAACTTGTTCGTGTGTATGGGGTCTAAATGATAACAAAATATCCTATAAATTAAGTTCTGAGTGACTCTTTTATGATTAGACTGAATTCTGAATAATTGTTAGAATTGTCTTTTATTTATTATGAGAGTTGGAAAGTCATTTCATGGCTAAATTCTAGAAGCAATCCTTTTTTGGTAATCTTGATCTCTTCTTTACAGAGGTAGCCATAGGGTAAATTACAGTACATCAAAGTTCCTTGTATAGAATTAAATATGGAGTGGAAACTAAATCTAGATAAATGGAATATTTATATTGTTGTGAGTAAAAGCTCAGAATCAGAAATCTACTCGGCGAGTATCTGCCTCATAGTATGGAATTAATCCAATAGGAAATACTAAAATTTCCCCCATGATATAATTCTATCACATATAACTACAACTGCAAATGATATGCTGGATATAGGAGGCCAATAATCTCATTTAGAACTAGAGATGCTGGAAACCCCTTTTGTATTTTTGTATTTTTTATATACGATATGAGTTGAAATTTCTAGCTAAAACCACAACCCCGACTCATATATTTCTATTTAAATCAGCCATAACGAAATAGAAGAGTAACAATAACTATATTACTTAAATTTTGGGAACATTTTAGTGCCAGAATAAATATAGCTGAATAATATAAACTTCATCTTTCATATCTAAACAGTGAATTCGGTGCTCGAATTCTCGCGAGTCATTAAATAAGAAAGCTTATTACATATGTTGAACCAATTTTAAAAAAATCAAAACACAAATTAAAAACATGTGCAAGTATTGGTGCTATTCCAACAATGGAAATAAAACCTCGGGGTACATTCAATGGATATCTCCGAAGTCGATATAGAGCTATGCATAAGAAACTAGCTAAGGCCAAGAACTCATGTGTGTGACCTAGAACCTGTAGAGTTTAAACTGAGGATTGGTGGGTTCAGAACCTGATTACCTTTCTCCACCGAAGACAAGGGAAGATAATCAGGGCTTGTGTATACTGAAGTCCTGGAGAGGAAAAGTAAACCCTGAAATTAGTAAATTTCAGTTGAAGTAAAAATAAAGAAATTGATAAAATGACAAGTGTTAAACCAACAGTTTGTTTCTGTCCAGAAAAGGACACTTATCTGTTTGATGCATAGGCTCGGGCCCTTGCCTCATCATTTGGAAATGTGGATAGATGACCAGGCTGAAGGAAGGGGGTGCAGTAAATCCCTAATGGGTACCTCGCATCAACAAGGCCCATCATTAGTGATTTTACCAATACTCGAACGAAATAAAGATGATAAACCAAAAAGGAGTTAGTTACAACAACTAATGTTTTTAAAAAAAGTTAAATAGATGAGAGTATTATTTTTCCTTAATACATAAATGATATAGGTTGAGTTGTGCCAAGGATATGTTTAGACCTCCCAGAATTATATTTACAGAAATAAACAAGGAACCAAGCAGCCAGTATAGAGATGTCGTATCCAGACCCCTAGAGGCCGCCTTACAACTTACAATATCCAACACGAAGGAAAACTACTGTTCGATTTAATTTTGATGGAGGAAAAACATTTCTCGTAAAGCACACACAGATCTAATAACTCAGAGTTTCATACCGTAAGGTAGTTCCAAGAACTGTATATGAGTATCTTAGACGGATTTTTATAATTATGCCAAGTAAAAAAATTCACTCTAGGTTTTCTTTATTTTTGTTTGGGTCAAGACCGTAAAGGATTCTGGGTATAGTACTGTCAGGTGGACTCACCCCTCGAAAATAAGGAATAGAGAGGTGTTATCACAGAACGTACCAGCAAACCCTACGAAACCTCACCCATGCACTAATCTGATCTCGTTGTACACTACCAGAAGGGAGCGTGAGGGAGAATGACTTTTGGGCATTCTGTAACCCTGGATTAAGGCTTATTAGTGGATTAAACTGGTAAGCCTCTAGAAAATTTGAAAAAAGGAGGAGATCAAAATTAGAAATGCACGAATAACCCCAAACCTAGTTCAGAATAAGATTTAACCCCAAAAAATACCAAGCATTAACGTTAAGGGAAATGTAATTACACTCTGTGGTAAGATCCACAGAGTGAAAGGGACCTTCATAGAATTATAACTCCAAGAAACCTACACCACTGCTAAATACATGATAGCTGAATAGGAACTTACCAGTAAGATGGACCGTGTCGACTGGATTTCTAGGCAAGTGGCCTCCAGAATGATAGTTTTCCCTTACAGAAGGAAAAACATGTAGAGTCTATTCTTTCAAAGAGTCACAATGATGTGGAAGGAGTTTCCTAATCTTAAGTTGAGGAGAAGCTACCAGAATAAATGTCAAAGTATAGAATGGGTCGGGCCATGTGCTAGGGAAAACTTGGCAAAAGAGGACTGGAGAAAGGATAGATGGGAAGGACACTGAAACCTTCTTATATAAGGCCTCCATTGATTATGAGAATAGAGTCTTAACTCCTCTGACAAGCACATCCCCTGCCCTTAATAACCTTTTGTTTTACATTTAATGGCCATCTCCTTTGAGGAGCGACTAATCGAGTATAGTCGGAGTTAATTGTTTGTTTTTCAGCTAGACTACTATTGTAGTTGGTTAAGAATCAGTCGAATAAGATGGTCGCATGAGTATTCCTCACCGAAAACTATGTCAAGCTTAGTGTTCAAAAGAAATGTACCACGAAGAGTTTTATGAAGAGAATCAAATTAATGACATATAACATTATTGTCTCGTAATGAACCATGTACGATCTGTGGTGTTGAATGTAACTCTAATCAAATCCTCCCTTTAGTGGACACCACCTTTTTAGAACAAAAGATATAGCCTTACGCGCCAAAACAAGGAATTATGTGCCTAGTGGGAAACTTAGGACCTACTAGTTCTAGGTATATGGTTTTAGAACCACTATATAAATAAATATAGTCTAAAGACGTGTTGAAGAAAAACTAGTAGGAATTTTAGAGGATTCCTCATTTTAAGTTTGAATTTACTTTGGTATAAGATTGTCACCTTATGGTAGAAGAATAAATGGGATTTAAATCCAGAATCAGGATGAATGTTATACCACTCCTTTATATGAAGTTATTAAGCTAAAATGAGTTTGGCGCTCCACAATTATTATTATTTTTTTTTTAATGTCATTTTGAGGTATTATAGGATAGATCATTGACACAGACCCCAGCTATTGTCGCGACCGTAACAATTCAACAAGAAGAAACAACAGATCCTGAAGAGGGGGAGCACCTTTTTCATTCACAGATGTGGGTGAAGGGGACCCCACTGCATTTTATTGTTGATAGCGGAATCCAGAAGAACCTCATCTCAACAGAGGTCATCAAACAATTGGGATTGTTGAAAACACCGCACCCACAGCCATACAACATTGGGTGGCTTCGCCAAGGATGAAATCTTCGTGTCAACCAACAATGTCAATTGTCATACAACATACATCCCTTCAAGGATGAGGTATTATGTGATGTTTCCCCACTGGATGTTTGTGATGTTCTCTTGGGCCAACCATATATATGTGGAAGCACCATGTTGTTTATGAGTCTAGACCCCATAGTGTCATTGTTACTTTGGGGGTCATCTCTATAGAATACTAGAGTTAGTTCTGAATATTGTTCCACCAAAAAAGTGTCATAAGGTAGTATCTCATACTGCAAAATTTATCTTCTTCACAATCTGTTCAAAAGGGGAACAAAAGGACATTGGAACCACTACAACCTCGCCCCAAGCACCTTCTATACAATAGAAGAAGGTCGACAAGGTTGCAACAAAGCATATAGATTCCTTCTACACACCATCTTCTCATGTAGCCCGACTTGTTGAACAACCTTAGCCTCAATAGGTTTGTGATAGACTTCCACAAACTGAGTAGCGCGATGTCTCCAGCAAGGTAAGCAACTCACCAAGATGAAGATTCAAAAAACACTTTTCCCTCTCCCCCGGGAACTCAACGCAATGGATACCATTGCTTCCTAAGGAGGGAGGATTGATCCAGGTGGATATCAGTGGCCACCCACCTTTCTCAACTGGCTCAAAACTGTTTTCTGGCAATTTTGACATTTTACTATTTTTAGTAGTTTTTAACTTCTGGGGCCATTTTGAGGGCCCAAATGAATGTTTTTCTGGATTGAGGTTCTCAATTATGTCCAAATACATGATTTATCCCCCAAAATGAATCTTCTTGATGATACCTTTCCAACGATCTATTATACGCCTGAAACAGAGATCGTATGCAAAAGTTACGACCCTGGGAAGTTGATGTACTAACTTACCCAAACACGACCCACATGACTTTTGGCGCTTCATCTCCTAGGGTTAGGTTTTTGGATGTCTAGGGTTTTTGGTATTCCTTTTTATTGAAAAAAATGCCTTCAGAGCCTCATTATAATCATCTTCCTGCAAATGCGAGTAGTCGTCACATGTCTTCTCAGAGATAAGCTACCACCATTCTAGTGAGTCTTTCACTCTGTATTTTTACAGTCTCTGTACATTTATTTCATTAATAGAAATCATGTATTAATGCATATCTATGTTATGGTTACATCTCTGATACATTTATGTTATATTATTGAATATCTTTGATATCTCTGCGCATTTCGTTATTATATCTCCGCTCTCATTTCATGCCGAAAATAATCTAGATCATCCATCTTGCTTTCATTTTTTTTAATAAAATTCCATAATTTTTTCCTATTGTGAGTAGTGCAACAGATATCTACTAAAAAGAACAAATATTCCCATCACTTGTAACTTGATATATTGTTGGAGTCTGACTTTCCATCTTGGAAATCTCCCTTCCTACATTGTAGGTTTTGTCTCTTTAATGTATTTATGGAATTCATTTTTAATGATCTTTGTAAACATCCAAGTGGCTTTCATCCCAGGTATGTAATACCCATTTCATTCGATTAGATAGACTGTTTGGCATGTATTTCTGCATATGCATTAGGATAAATAAAGTTACATGTGGTGCCAAAAAAACCCATATAATTTTTTTTGAAAATATGTTGAGTGTCAAAGATTCTTTGATCTTCCTGTGGGAGATTTGTGTTTGCTAGTTTCTTCTATATATTAACACACACCTAATACAATTGTTTATTTTCATGAGTTTTCAACTCATTGAAATTAATTTAAACTATGTGAGAACAAAGTGTCGAGATAGAGCAATATGCCATGTTCCTAAAAGTTTTGTCCATGAGTAGCAAGGCCACTTTGCAGCGTTTGGTCTGCATTTTCTCTCCAGGAAGAGAAACTGCCATATGACAATTCAGTATAGTACCAACTGAAATATTTGTAACATGTATATCCAATTGATTTTTTTTGGGAATGATAAAAACTTTTGAAGGTTTTTGTTTCCGTGGATATTCTTGCAGATGTATTTACAAGTGTCATTGATGTTTGGAATTGGTAGTTAATTGTGGGTTAGAATTTTCACTTGTTTCCAAATCATCATTTTCTACTCCAATATTTTATCCACATACTCGTTTTGTATTGTGTTTGTATCATTAAAAAGGGTGTAAGCAAATGCAAATATAAACTATAACTTGATTTTTGGCTCTAACTATGTATAGTTGATTTACAAGACTTATTGATGTTTGGCCTTTGTAGATAACAATGGGTTAGCATAATTTTTCACTCTTACTATGATAATGCCTTAAAAAAACTAAAATAACCAACAATTCTTTCCAATTCAATACTCACACACAAAAAAATTATGATCCCATAATATTCACTTTTGTTGATTCAACAATAGGGAGGTCAATTTGGTATATCCAGAGATCGATCACTTCAGGCAACTGGGGTGCCTCTGGGGTACCTATGAGAACAATTAATGATTTGATGAAGATTTGTTTTTATTGTAACCTGTGAGATTAATTTTGTTTTTGAAACATTTTTTAATGCCTTGAAATATTATTTTGAGTATTAAACTTCTTGCAATAGATTATTCATTAAATGGTTTGTTGTTTCCCTATGTTTTTACCTCTATTATGCCACTTTTCTATAATTAGTGTGCCGGTATCCAAGGAGAACCCTCATCCATATCATATTTCCAATCTCACCATGCTCTTTTCTTGGTGAACCAACCCTCTAAGCGACCAACAAATTTAAAAGAACGAGCATTCCAAACTTGCGGTGGCATAGCTCTTCCCTTTGGCAGTCAGGTGCAGAATTTAGGACCAACATTAACTATGAAGTTATTTAGACATCTATATAGGATCTTCAATCAAATAATAGAGAAAGTGAGTCATACTTATACTTTCCAGGATGTGTTTTCATAAGAGAAGCATCGAAAATCTATAGAGAAATCAATGGAGGGTTGTTAAAATAAACTTATTGTACTGTCAAATTGACCGTAAGTATAACAACGATGAAATTGAATTTTAATTTTGTGTGGCTGATATCATATTCCCATTTGGATTCAGCTAGCATATATCATTTTTTTTTTCAAAATATTTCCGAAGAAGAATTTTGGTAATTTCATTAATCAAGTAAAATTGGTCAAATGAAATACATATTACATTTTCTCCATAGAGCCTACATTAAAAGGAAAGGTAGGTCTTGTATATTCTTTAATATTATAGAAAAAACTCTAATATCCTGAATCTATTATCCAGTCATAATCCAAAAGCAAGCGCATGAGAACCTTGAACTACAATACCAAATCACATGATCAAAATTTTGTCAAATACAACAAAGGAAAAAACCATCAAAGATTGGTAATTGTATCCCATCTATAACCAAATTCCCAAATGGGCAATAAGAAATTCGTTGATTACTATATTACTATGAACCAAGATAACTATGAACATTTCCTTCTCATATTACTATGAACCGAGATCACATCGATCTGACAATGTTCTAACATTACTAGTTCTGGAAAAGAGTGTCAACATTTAACTTAATGGAGTTTGAACACTGCTAAATTTGCAATATTATTGAAAATGCCTGATGGTTTTGTTTAGAGGATCAAGCCATTTTGACGGCTCAAAGGGTGGACCTGATTTATTCATAATTGGGTACTTTGTATGAGGTCTTTCCTCATGCTTATCATTCCAGGACTGAACAATCTTATGCGCTTCTAGTTCACTATGGCATGGCCCTACAAAAATTTATTCATATCTTGATTGGGTAGAATGGATAGAGATAGATCAGATTGTTTCATTTCTTGTTAACGCATGATATGATTTTTTTTTTTTTTTTGGTTAAGCTGATATGCAATATGACATTGTCCTCATTTAAGGTAAATTTTCTATGGACGTGGAAGTCGCGTAGCATGTAGACAATGTTCACCTTTTTTTGTAGGTATATTTGATATGGCAATTCTTTCAACCCAAGAAGCACATATTGTAATACAGATTGTCTAATTGTACAATGTACAATTGTGTTACTGAGGGTTCAGATGAAAACGTTGAGGAAATATATATATATATATATATATATATATATATATATATGCAAGGGAATTGTGCCATCATTTATGAACGCAGAGGAAGAATCAGGAAAATTGCATTTGGAACATACATGCTTGAAGGGGGTCGAGTAGGCATTTTCTGCAACCAAAACACCCTCAACCTATGCACATGAGAATAGTAGTTAATATATTGAACAAAGATATTATTTTTTTTTTGGTTAAGACGATATGCAGTATGACATTGTCCTCATTTAAGGTAAATTTTCTATGGACGTGGAAGTCGCGTAGCATGTAGACAATGTTCACCTTTTTTTGTAGGTATATTTGATATGGCAATTCTTTCAACCCAAGAAGCACATATTGTAATACAGATTGTCTAATTGTACAATTTACAATTGTGTTACTGAGGGTTCAGATGAAAACGTTGAGAAAATATATATATATATATATATATATATATATATATATATATATATGCAAGGGAATTGTGCCATCATTTATGAACGCAGAGGAAGAATCAGGAAAATTGCATTTGGAACATACATGCTTGAAGGGGGTCGAGTAGGCATTTTCTCCAACCAAAACACCCTCAACCTATGCACATGAGCATAGTAGTTAATATATTGAACAATATAATGTATATGTGTACAACAAAAAAGCTGCACAAAATTGTTTACGACAATTTTTTTGTGCAATTTGTGGGTGGAATTTTATATCTATACGTACAACAATTGTTGAGCTAGTTAGTTTCTTGAGATCATGTACTATTTATGTTCCAAATTACGTTATAAATGTTTCCTGGGTTGTGCAAAAGATCCTTTCTTTAACATCTCTTTTCTTCGTCATATTTTTGAAGAGCATAATTGGAAATTTCTATTTATGAAATTATTGTTCCATTGAGGAAAATAAATTTTCATAGGTGTCGAACAATTGTAGCTGCACCATGGAACAATTTAATAGTTGTGTAAGATGACCTAGATATATGATCATGTGAAAGAAAAGGACAAAAATGGGTATGGAAAATGGTACCATTTCCTTGTCGTTGTCCAAGTTTCCATCTTTTATATGGAGAATGTGTTGAGAGCACAAAAGTTTCTCATGAATGTGATAGCGGCACCAATGGTTTCGATTAAGTAAATGTCATTTCTCTCTGCAAATTGGTTGATTGCTGTGTCCGATACCAAATTATATTTTGAGCAAACCATAAGAAATTTTTCCACAACACTTGTTTCATTGAGAGATATAATCCGACCACAATCACCATGGTCATATACTGTTTTAGGTAAAATATTGAAATTTGTAATGGATATCCCATTACTTGGAAAGATCTTTTCTGCATGTTTCTGAAGAAGTTGTGTAGGGATATTTAGTGTAATTTTCATCATGTCTTCGTTGTCTATCATGTATGCACGCATAACACATCTAGTTTTTATTTCCTTGTCTAGTTAGGTGCTATACCCGACCATTATGTCTCCAACAAACAATTGTCCAGTTCAACAGTTGTTCAAGCCTTCTATCGATAGTATATTGGGTGGTATAATTTTATACCTGCTGAATTTTTTTGAATAGGGAAATTAATGTGAATGACAATCTATATCCTTTTTTGTTTTTGCATCAATGTACAAGTAGATGCACAATTTGGATGAAGTATTCAAGTTAGAGTTTTGTAATGATACCTATTAATCTCTGGAGCTTGCACTATGTTGGGCATTTCACTTCTACTTGTCGATACTTCTTGTGAACTAAAACTCATGTGTTGTAGATGACATCAACATATTTACCATAGCATAGATGAATAAATAATTGAGGATATTTGTTTCCTAAACATAGCAAGAGAATAATTTATGAATCTTTACCTTTGGCATTGTCATTGTGTTGATGTTTGTGATGATTGACTACTCATGCCCATGTCACTTGTCCAAATTTTTCTGATGCAAAAATGTGTACATTGAACATCACAACAACTAAATATTCATATGCATTGTATATTGTTCATAATTGATATGGATGTACATTAAGCACATGCAATTTGTTTGATTTACTATCACCCTTGGTATACCTTTTAGAATATTGTACTTTAGCTTCCTCTGTTGTGGAACATAAGACTTTATCCTTTTGTTCAATTACTCTATTTTTTTCAATGTAGTAATGCAGAAAATATAATGGACATGAAGGTAAGTTGGTATGTAAGAAGACATGTAAAAAATTAAATACAATTTTATTTATTTCAATGTAACAACACAGAAAATACAATTGACATGAAGATAAATTAATATGTAGGAATATATGTAGTATCTACATATAATAAATGAGGTGCAAAGAAGTAGAATAAATATACACACAATAAATGAAATACAAATCAATGGAGTATGGAATAAGGGTAGAAGAATGCCCCTTCGTATGTCTTCTTCTACATTTCTGGTTAAGAGTCCTTTGTCTTGTTCAGTTATTATGTTTGTTTCAATGTGGGAATGCACAAAATACAATGAACATGAATGTAAGTTGGTATGTAAGGAAAAACAAGTAATATGTACATACAGTAAATGAGAATCAAAGCAACAAATTAACATATAGAGTTAGAAACATGCACCTTTTTTTTCTTGATCCATGTTTGTGGTTATATAGAGTTATTTCTGTGCAAAATCTATTACAATCCAAAAAATATTAAGAAGTTCAATGATCCTAGCTGAATAATTTGGTTTTGTGCAACAATTTATCCAGATATTCTTTGATACATGGAAATATGATTTTGTAATATGCTTGATGTATATTTCGTAATTCAAGTACAAGACAAATTATATGATGGTCAGACTAGTATGTGTCTAAGATAAAGAGGGTGTATTTTGAAATGGGCACATTTGACCATACATGGTCAATAAGTGTGTTTTGTACGTGGTTTATCTTATCCAAAATAAAGCAGAGAGTGTAATTGCACATGTAGTTTTCCAATTCTTTTTTTTTGGCAATATTTGTAGCATGTCAACATTGAAGTCTCCTAGAATGATAATGGTTTCGTTCATATGTAAATGATGTAATGCATTTGAAACAACATTCAGTATGTTGGGAAATTTTTTATGCAGAGCGACATAGAGATTCAATATTGCAATTTCCTATTCATGAAAGATTACTCTTGCTAGAACCATCTCAACATTTTTTTTCTTCGAAATGCATATGTGCCAAAATTGTTACATTTTTTATCACTAATATCATGAGTACATGTGTAATGTAAATTTATATGCAGTTGTGATTTGAAAATTGCTTGTTTTGCATGCATAATGTCATTTATGTTTATTGCAAGCACACAATATCAGATTGCATTGTGTCATAGTCATTGAGTATATCATCCATATGTGCATGTAGGTTGTGCGTGTTAATTGAGAGAATTCATATAGATGAGTTTTTTTATATGGATTGGTAATCATATTGTAGATGACATTTTGAACTATTCTGAAGGCGTTGCATCTCAGTATCGACTTTATGTTTTACTTTGAAGTTATATTGTGTAAGAGTGCTTAGAAAATACAAGGAATCTATGCTTCTGACACATGATAGAGTTGTGTATACAGGTCCATGTATTCATATTCCAGCAGGGTCGAACACAACAATATCAAGTGCTAGACCTTGTGATATGTGGACTATACATGCACATGTAAGTTTAATTGTGTTATCATTCCAAGAAACTCCTTAGGGTTGTAGACTAAGAATGCTTGGTAACTTAAGAATATAATGTATAGGTATGCTTGGAACAATGGGATCAAAAACTTAGTGTGTCTTTGATTTATCTCCCTGCATATTCACAACAACCTAGGCTAGTACTTGTAGATCTAGATGCGACTTATTCTTCTGCTTCAATTTCTTAATTTTCCTTTTAAGGCGTTTTGCTAACCACCATAAACTGTTATAATCTTTGGTGATTTTCTTCTTTCTCTTTTTTTCTTTGACACTCTCACGAGCCAACTTCTCAAATGCTGCATTTGTCTCTACAAAATTGTCAGACAGAGTTTTGTATCTTGCCTTGATTACTCTTTCCAAAACCTCCTGTTGAGCAATCACTTCCTTTAGTTGCTTAATTTTTTGTGATTTCTTTGAATTTTTTCTCTTTGATGTTTCACCTTCATCAGTGGGAGTAAAAGTCTCACAATCCTGTGAAAATTCCATGGAGTGTTCAGGGATTTTAATGGCCAGACTTTTATCTTCTTGCTCTGGCTCTGTTTCTAAGTCTGTGTATGGTAGATTTAGAATATTTGTCTTCTTTACTGTAGGCTGCTCTGAAGTGGTTTCAAAATCTAATTTTTTCTTTGATCTTTGAGACTTTATGATGGAAATCCTATCCTCTGGTGGTCATGGAAGAGTTCTCCTCTTCCTCGAGCTGCTCTGAGGAGTTAATTGCTTTCTCCAAGCTTTCTTCTACTCATTCATGGGCTGAGTTTGGGTTTCAAAGCCTTCCCAAAAAAGAAAATGTTGCCAAGTCCTTCCTCTTTGTCTTAGTTCTTCTAGGATTATCAATTTGATTAGGCCAAAATGACAAAGAGTGTTTTTCATACTTAGAGTTTCAGCCCTAATCTTTTTACATACTTTGGTTAGGCTTTTGTGAAAGAATAAAGATAAATTCAGGAGAGTTTTCCCTATGAAATGATCTAAGAGCTTGAAATGATATAGCATCATCTTGTCATACCTGGATTTTGAGGTTATATAGAGTTGAATGCCTTTGAAAAAGTCTTTCCATTCATCCTCTAAATGAGAAACTGACATGCTTTTCTTCCAGGTGACATTTCTGAATTCTGCCTTAAGATATGCTCCGAAATTGAGATTCTTGGTTGTTGTTGTATTAAACTAGCTCTAGCATGATCTAGGTAAGCTGGTTGTTGTGGCAATGGCAGCTTCATCAACTATAATTTCTAAAGAACCCACTCTCGCTTTGTTTCCATCATACGATTTAGCAAACGCTTCAGCTGTTGTTTGGTGGCAACCATTCTGTAACTTTTCAACATAACCCATGCAGCCTGCATCTGAGAAAAAATTTTGCACCTCTGGATGTGCCTGTAAAAAAGATAGGCTGTCTAATTCTTTCCTTAGTAATGAACCGCTTCGTTTCCTTGCCATCTGTAACTCGAACCTCCGACAATTTTGCAACAATGTCACTGTATTTTGCTGATTGAGCCAAGGTTTGGTGTTGGTGAAAAATATTGGTGTTGCCTTTCAAATATGAAACCATAACATGTTACCTATGAACAATGCGTGTTGAAAATATGAAGTGTTGATTTGATGTCACCGGCCGAGTAGTACTGCTCCTTTACCTGTGATGATGAATGTGAATTCATCATCTCTAACGCCATCAATGTTTGAAGCATGCATTCACGAACACGATCCACTATGATATCCGATTTAGACGTGCATAACATAATCGTCATCATCTTTTTCTTTCACTAGCGCCTCATAATGATTATGCGACGTGTGTCAAGCGTGTCATCTTTTGATTTCTGAAATAGTGGAAGAAAAACACGTGTTTCGTTCTTTCACCAGCTAACTGTCTGCAGGAAAGTACTCCTTAACTGTTGAAACTCACCACTTTCACCAGCTAATCATCAACCTTGCAACACATGTTAGCTGTTGAAAATATTTTCATGAAATTTTATAGAAAAGACCTTTATGGATCAACTTATTTCTAAGGTATGAATTTAAAACCTAAGTTTTGACACTAGAATAAATTAAAAACAAATGGAGAAAACTACAGATGACCATACTATCATCTACAAAATGAAACCATAGTGACTGATTCATTTTGGGAGCTAACATTTGGCTCCAACTGGGATGGATACCTCCCTGTGAGGCCACCAAGAACCTAGTTAGAGTCAGTAGACTTTATTACAATTTGAAAATTTGAAAAATGGTTTTGCTCAGTACCATTGGGCATGGAGTTATTAAACTGATAAAAACAAAGAAAATAGAACTGAAAAGAATATGTACAAGTAAAACAGGGCTTTAAGAAAAGCCTTATGAAAAATAGGTCTTTAGAAAGCACCCGTTGAAAGGGCCACCTGCTACTTCCTCGCCTGCAAGATTTTGCAGAACAAAGATATTGTTCCGCTGAACTACTATTATGACGAAAGGACCTGCCCAAAGAGCATCAAATTTTCCATGTTTCCCCTTCTCTTGCCTTGTTGCATCCCATTTTAAGACCAGTTCCCCTGTTTTGAAAATATTTGTTTTGACTTTCTTGTCGAAAATCTCCTTCATCTTTTCTTGGTATAATTCTGTCTTTTCCAGAAGCTACTCTCTATCTTGCTGCAACTCTACCAGATTATGGATTCTTTGAGTTAAATCACTTGGTTCAGAGTCAGTTTCTTGTAAAAACTTTGCAACTCGCAGTGCAAGTTGAACAGGAAATATGGTTTCAGTACCATATACCAACTTGAAGGGGGATGTACCAATTGACTTTTTATTTGTAACCCTGTCATCCCACAAAGAAAATTTTAGCTTGGAATCCTAGCCTCTGGTATTTTGTTCAAGCAAATTGTTTATAATTCTGACTAAACTCTTATTCGATGACTCAGCTAAGCCATTTCCTTGTGGATAGTAAGCAGTGGAATGTACTAGATGAACTCCCATCTCTTCACATAGTTTTACCAAGTGTTTATCTTTGAATCCAACAACATTATCAATGACTATTCTCTTAGGGCAACCAAATCTAGTGAATATTTTTTCTTGCAGAAAATTAATGATGACGGTATGATTGGAGTTCCTGGTAGGAATAGCCTCAATCCACTTTGTAAAATAATCGTTGGCAACAAGGATCCATCTGTGATGACTGCTAGAAGGCGGGTGAATCTCACCTATGAAGTCTAGACCCCATTGCTGGAAGGGACCTGTGACCACTATAGGTCTGAGGGGAAGAGATTTCAGTTGTTGTTTTCCTTCAAATCTATGGCACTTGTCACATGTTCTCACAAACTCACACACATCTAAAAATAAGGATGTACAGTAATAACGAGATCTTATGGAACTCAATCATGACCTTAACTTCTTCCTCTTGGTTTATGCACCTTAATAATAAACCTATTGGATTTTTTCAGAACAATAAGTTGCCATTGATGCAGAAATTCATGGCTTTGAGCTTTAAATCCCTTCCTTGTGTTTTTGTCAAATCTGAAGGGACTAATAAAGTTTGCAGAAAATGAATAATGTGACTGTACCATTTCCAATTAGCTAGGTGAGCTGAGACTTGCATTTCTTCACTTCTTTTATCCTCTGAAGACTGAACATTATCTGCATTAACACTTACCAAATTTATTTCGAGCAGTTTACAATTTTCTTCTACAAGGAGTTTGGCAAGGCCTTGACCTTTCACAAGTTTTGCCGGTTTAATTTCAACATCAAATTCAGTTAATTTTGCTATCCATTTACTCCTTTTCCCATCTATGTCGGGTTGTATAAGCACATCTTTAACTAAACTGAAAGGTACGTAAGCTATTACCTTGGCTTGAAGGATGTAAACTCTGAAAGATTTTAATGACTTGATGAGTTCATATGCTTGTTTCTCCAATAATTCATACTTCACCTTTGCATCCCTCAAGACTTTACCGAAGAAGGCAACTGGCTGCTCCTAATCATCAACATTTCTCTGCAAGAGTATTGCTGCAATTGTATCTTTTGAAGAAAATGAAAAGATATAAAATTACTTGGCGAAGTTGGGGCTGATTAAAACAGGGGCTATCATAATGGCTTCCTTGATAGGATTGAATGAGTGTTTGGATTCTTCAGTCCATTTTACTTCGGAGTTCTTTCTTAACATAGAAGTGATATGATTTGTGAGTTCTGCAAAGTTTGCTATAAACCTCCTGATAAAGTTTATAGTCCCAAGGAAAGACTAAATGTCCTTCTTTGATCTAGGAAGAGACAAATTTTTAATTGCTTCTACTCTTTTTGGGTCGATATTCACCCCATTAGCTGAAACAATATGTCTAAGTAATTTCCCTTCCTTAAGTGCAAAATTTGATTTTTTGGGATTAAGAGAAATGCCATACCTTTGACATTTTAAAAATGTCTTTTTTAAGTGCTACAAATGATGTTCATGGCAGCTTGAAAAAACAATGATATCATCAAGATATATCAGGACGAATTTTTCTTTCTCCCCAACGAAAGCAATGTCCATCGCCCTTTGGAATGTCGCTCCTGCATTCATCAATCCGAAAGGCATCTTTTCGTACATAAATGTACCCCATGGAGTAGTAAAGGCAGTATTTTCTCTATCGTTCGGATGGAAAGCGATCTGGTTGTATCCGGAAAACCCATCAATAAAAGACATAACCTTTGATCCTGACACCTTCTGCAAAATATGTTCCATTTTGGGCAGCGGGTAGTTGTCCTTCCTAGAGAACTTATTCAAATTTCTGAAATCCATGCAGAGTCTGATCTCTCCATTCTTCTTTCTGACCAGCACAAGATTTTCAATCCATTCTAAATATCTGAGAGGTATGATAATGCAAGAATCCAATAGTTTCTTGATTTCTTTTTCCATTGTAGGCAGCAACAAAGGATTAAAGGATCTAAATTTCTGCCTAAATGGTTTAGTATCTTTGTTCAAGGGGATCTTTTGATGAATTACCTCAGTGTCGAAAGTCTTCAAGTCATTATATTGCCAAGAAAAGATGTCAGTAAACTCCTTTAGAAATTCACCATAATCAAACTTTTGTTTTTCAGTCAAATGTGAAGCTAAGTTGACATATTTAGGATTCTGTTCACTGGCTACATTATACTGCAAAACTTCTGAATCTTTTTCCCCTTTTTCCAATTTGACAGCTACATCATTGTTATCAAAAAGCTCTTCTAAAGGGACCAAACCTTTAGGAATTCTGTTGGTGGACAGCTGTACTATTTCATGTGTTGCAATTTTTCTTCTGAATTTTGGCTTCTTAGCTTGATTGTCATGTTCATTCTCCTGATCAATTTGCAAATTTGCAAACTCATCTATTACTGCAAGAAATCTAGTGAGTTCAACATCGTCTTCGAAAACCTTCCATAATTTTACATTATCAGGGAGGGATGGCCTATACTTAACTTGAATTTCGTAATTCAATTTATGAGGCATAGGAGGTATAAAAGCACAGGCTGACATAGCTAATGAATCAGCCAATTCATTCACTGCTCTAGGTACATATGAAATTTTGAAATTTGCAAAAGTATGAATCACCCTCAAAACTTCGTCTCTATATGCTTTCAGCCTGACATGTTTTGATTGAAAGGTCTTATTTACTTGCTGAATGATTAAATCTTCATCTCCGAATACATGTAATATTTTAATCTCCATCTCTTTGGCTTCTTTTAACCCCAGAAGTAGTGCCTCATACTCTCCAATATTGTTAGTCACCTTAAAATCAAGTTTAAAAGACAAATGAGAAGTTTTCTTTGAAGGGGAAATCAATACCACCCCTTGTCCTTCTTATTCTTTGGTACAAGCACCATCAAATAACATGGTCCAAATATCATCCTCTACTACTTCTGTGGACTGAACTGCGGGCTTTCTAAGCAGCAATGCATCTGGTAATGAATCATCAATTTGTAAAATACAAGATCCCATACCTGTGTCGACATAATAGATAGGATGATTGGATGGATTTTGTTCGTCACTGATTACATATGCCAGCTGTGATTCCCTGTATAACCTTTTGTTTACCCCTCCAAAAATAGGGATAGTAGCGTAGGAGAGATCCATTTGAAGAGTTCCACCTAGCCTCTTCAACCACGATCTTGATAACAAACATCCAAATTTAGGTGGTATGTCTGCCACTACTATATCCATAACCATAGTTTTCATGGATTCTTGGGTTAAAGTTACAGCCAATTCCTTGATCATTCCGAGACATTTGAATTTTCGAGAGTCAAAAGAGAAAATATCGTGGTAAGACTTGGTGATCTCTAGCCCAAGCTCATCCACGACCACCTTTGGCATTAAATTGTGAGAAGCACCGGAGTCCAACAAACAATTATGTAATGTTTTCTCATGAATATTTAGAGAGATGTAAAAAGGAGGACAACTTTCATCTCTATCTTCTATCATTTGTCCCAGAGTAATGGTTGTATTTTCATCATATATGTTGAGAATATTAGCAGAAGGGGATATAGATTTGGGATCTAGAGTTTTTAGGATATCTTTTTTAAACATTTCATTTTTCATTAACTCAACCAGAGGAATGGGAATTTTAATTTTCTGTATTTCAAACTCAAAATTAAAAGAATATGGGAATTTATCAGAGACTTTTACCTCATTTAAAGGAGCTTTCTTAATGCTTTGTTTTTCAACAGGGGTCTGACTTTCCAGAATTTGTTGCTTGACAGGGGCAACAGTCTTCTTGGGAGGAGCTGATGCTTTTTCTTTTGATGGATTTGTTTGTTGATTATCTAATGTCTGATATTTTTGCTTAACAGGGGTTGTGCTCTTTTCAGGAGAGGCTGGTGCGTTCTGTTGGGCAGTATCAGACTTAGATCGGAGATTATATCTGTTCTTATCTTCCGTCATAAAAATGCCATCATCAGCAGAATTATCCTCTGTCTGTTCAGTCATTAATGCCTCTTCATAGTCGTGTTGTGTCATATAAGATTTCCCTATTTCTTCTCCAACACAGTGAATATTATCTTCTCCATCTTCTTGATAATCACCTTCATATTCATCCATCACAACATTCTGAAGAGGAGCCTTTATTCTCCGATCTTCAGTAGGATTCTTTTCTCTTTGTAAAATCTGCGTTGGCTAATTATTTCTTCTGAACTTGTTAGGATTTTGATTTGGGTTCCTACCTACATAATCATAAGTGCCCCTTCCCTTTATAGACTACTTATTTTCAATCTTGAGCTTAGATATATCAGAGGTTAGAGACTCTAACATCTTATCCATTTTATCTAACTTTGGGTCAGGACTTGATGAAGAAAAAGCTTCATTTCTTGGCCTTCTCCTATCAAAATTTCCCTTTAGATTTTGAGAGGATAAAACATTTGATTACACCTCAAGGATAGTATCTTGCATCAGATATAGTGTAGGTGACCTCCTTTCTCTCAACAATAAACAAAACTCTGAGTCCAAAGAATCAGAATATGTGATTTTGGCAGAAGCATGTAAAGGTTTTATCTCTGCTGGTATTTTACTGTACATCCGGTTAAACCTTTTAGTGAAATCAGAGACTGACTCACCATTTTGTTTCCTTAGATTTCCAAATTATGTGATATAGTATACAAAATCTCTTCTATCACCCAGTGTTTCAATAAGGTATCATCCAATTTCTCAATTCTAGATATGGAACCAACAGGGAGTTCTTTGAACCATTTCCTAGCATGGCCATCTAAGCTTTGGACAAAAACTCGTGTCCAAACATCTTCCTCCTCAATATTAAGGTTTTCATCATAACTATAGAAAGCCTCAATATGATATTCAACAGACACATCACCTTCACCTATGAATTTGGGCATATACTTCTGATAGTCTCATGTCGGCATAGCTGATACTAGGTTTGGAAATATAAGTGGTGCATACCTAGCAGCTAGGATTTGTTGCATCTTAGTCAAAGGAGGTGGTGCAGCCATAATGATCAAGGGTGAGAAAGGTGATAGTTTCTCTTTTGAGTCTTCAACACTGGGGGAATGTGAAGGAGGTGAATCTTCTAATGGGAAAGAGGTATGATATGAGGCTCTGTAAAAATTTGCAAGTTGTCCAGCTAAGTTTTCTTCACCTTTAGCAAATATCTCTTGAAGAATATGTTCAACAACAAGGAGGCTAGTATAGATGTTTAAATGATCTTCTTTCTGCTGTGAATGAAAAGACTCAAGAGAATAAGAACTATGATTTCTTTCTAAAGTCTTAGATTCTTTTTCAATCAATTTTGAATCTATCAATTTATCATCATCGTTATTTTTCTGTTGATAAAAAGGAGTTTGTTCTTTTACAGTAGTTACAGTTGTTTTTTCATCAACACTCTTGGAAAACAATTCAAATTTTTCTGTAGTAGATTTTCCAGAACTAAAGAGAGGATTACCTTTTGTATCTGATTTTGAAGCTTGACCCTGAATTGTCTTTCCTTTCCTGAGAATTAGTTCTAGATTGGGCACTGGTGTGAGAGGTGATTCTTGTGGATTTGCCCTAGTACTGATCCTCTTAGGAGCCAGGATGAACTTGTGGAGTCACCAGATAGATAATTACAACCAATAAAATGTCTAATCTTTGTCTATCATCAAAGATCAGCTCTTTGTCATATCCCGAGAAAGAAGAACTTAAATTTCATTTCCCCGGAAACGACGCCAATTTGTTATCACTCCAAGAAAATCCTTAGGTTTGTAGCCTAAGAATGCTTGGTAACTTAAGAATATAATGTGTAGGTATGCTTGGAACAATGGGATCACTCAATGATTAATGTAATAGACAACTCATCATACATTCAAATGAAACAGTGCTTTTAGAAAACAATGATCATACCAGATATTTTTTAAAGGGGAGGATGAAGAATACTGATCTTGATTGCCAAATACAACTAGGTGTAGGGCTTAATGCAAGGTAGTAATAAATCCTTCACTTCAAGTCTATGAGCTTAATGAAGAGATGACAGTCTTTAAAAGCTAAGATAAACTGAAATAAAGTACATAAACAAGATGCATGAATATTTCTGATATTGAAAGCAAAAGGAGACTGTAATTTCTATTATCCAACAAGAGTCTATACAGTAGCCAAAATGTATTCCTAGTTTGAACCCTTATCTCTTAGAAAAGATAGTCATTTATAGCTTTTTACAATCAGTTTTTTAAGATCCTGAAAACTTGGATCTGTATCTAAAGTAGAAAATAAACCTAACTAAAGCAATCGATAACAAAGACTAGTTCCTAGAGCTCAAACTATCTTCTATATCAATATTTGACATCTGTACTTCATCAACTTCAAGAATCTCTTGTGTCATGGAAAGGTAAAGGCACCTGTCTTCTGTAACTGGACTTATTCAATTAACCATAATCAAAACTTTAGGTGACCAATTTAGCATTTGGTCTTCAAAATCTCCATGAATCTCTAATGCTGAGTGTTTCCTGACTAAGTGGTTAATGCTTTGATGCTCTTAAACTTATTTAAATACTTGAAAATTTCCTTGCTCCACATTTAGCTTTCAAAAATTTCTTTTTGTGCTTTCACCAACTAATTCACCTTATGATCCACTGGTTAGCTGGTGAAAGCTCTGCCTTTCACCAGCTAACTGGTTGTAAATTTACCCTTTGCGCTGGTGAAATTTCTGTCTTGGCCAAAAAGGAAACTTCCACCTCCAAAACTATTGTTTTATCAAAAACTTAGTGTGTCTTTGATTTATCTCCCTGCATATTCACAACAACCTGGGCTAGTACTTGAAGATATGGATGCGACTTATGCTTCTGCTTCAATTTCTTAATTTTCCTTTTAAGGCGTTTTGCTAACCACCATAAACTGTTATAATCTTTGGTGATTTTCTTCTTTCTCTTTTTGTCTTTGACACTCTCACGAGCCAACTTCTCAAATGATGCATTTGTCTCTACGAAATCGTCAGACAAAGTTTTATATCTTGCCTTGATTACTCTTTCCAAAACCTCCTGTTGAGCAATCACTTCCTTTAGTTTCTTAATTTTTTGTGATTTCTTTGAATTTTTGCTCTTTGATGTTTCACTTTCATCAGTGGGAGTACAAGTCTCACAGTCCTGTGAAAATTCCATGGAGTGTTCAGGGATTTTAATGGTTGGACTTTCATCTTCTTGCTCTGGCTCTGTTTCTAAGTCTGTGTATGGTAGATTTAGAATATTTGTCTTCTTTACTGTAGGCTTCTTTGAAGTGGTTTCAAAATCTAATTTTTTCTTTGATCTTTGAGACCTTATGCCAGAAATCCTATCCTCTGGTGGTCCTGGAAGAGTTCTTATCTTCCTCAAGATGCTATGAGGAGTTAATTGCTTTTTCCCACCTTTCTTCTGCTCATTCATGGGCTGCATTTGGGTTTCAAATCCTTCCCCAAAAAGAAAATGTTTCCAATTCCTTCCTCTTTTTCTTAGTTCTTCTAGGATTATCAATTTGATCAGGCTGAAATGACAAAGAGTGTTTTTCATACTTAGAGGTTTAGCCCTAATCTTTTTACATACTTTGGTTAGGCTTTTGTGAAAGAAGAAAGGTAAATTCAGGAGAGTTTTCCCTGTGAAATGATCTAAGAGCTTGAAATGATATAGCATCATCTTGTCATACGTGCCTTCTGAGGTTATATAGAGTTGAATCCCTTTGAACAGGTCTTTCCATTCGTCCTGCAAATGAGAAACTGGCATGCTTTTCTTCCAGGTGACATTTTTGAATTCTGCCTTAAGATATGCTCTGAAATTGAGATTCTTCGTTGCTGTTGTCTTAAACCATCTCTGGCCTAATCTAGGTAAGCTAGTTGCTATGGAAATGGTGGCTTCATCAACTATCATTTCTAAAGAACCCACACTGGCTTTGTTTCCATCATATGATTTAGAAAATGCTTCAGCTATTGTTTGGTGGCAACCCTTCTGTAACTTTTCAACATAACCCATGCAACCTGCATCTGAGAAACATTTTTGCACCTCTGGATGTGCCTGTAAAAAAGATAGGCTGTCTAATTCTTTCCTCAGTAATGAACCACTTCGTTTCCTTGCCATATGTAACTCGAACCTCAGACAATTTTGAAAGCAATGTCACTGTATTTTGCTGATTGAGCCAAGGTTTGGCGCTGGTGAAAACTCTCGGTGTTGCCTTTCAAATATGAAACCATAACAAATTGCCTGTGAACAATGCGAGTTGAAAATATGAAGTGTCGATTTGATGTCGTCGGCTGAGTAGTACTGCTCCTTTACCTATGATGATGAATGTGAATTCGTCATCTCCAACGCCATCATTGTTTGAAGCATGCATTCATGAACACGATCCACTATGATATCCGATTTAGACATGCATAACATAATCCTCATCATCATTTTCTTTCACCAGTGCCTCATAATGATTATGTGACGTGTGTCAAGCATGTCATCTTTTGATTTCTGAAATCGTGGAGGAAAAACACGTGTTTCGTGCTTTCACCAGCTAACTGTCTGCGAGAAAGTACTCCTTAACTGTTGAAACTCGCCGCTTTCACCAGCTAATCATCGACCTTGTAACACGCGTTAGCTGTTGAAAATATTTTCATGAAATTTTATAGAAAATACCTTTATGGATCAACTTATTTCTAAGGTATGAATTTAAAACCTAAGTTTTGACACTAGAAGAAATTAAAAAAAAATGGAGAAAACTACAGATGACCATGCTATCATCTACAAAATGAAACCATAGTGACTGATTCATTTTGGGAGCTAACAAATTGGAAACTATTTTCAAATCTTCAGTTGACCTTTCTTTGTCGATGTTGATATTGGTTTTGATATTCTCAATATAGGTGTCCAATCACGTGAAGTTTTTGAATTATATAGATAAGATATCTTGTTTCTTTTTTCAGTGGCCAATATGCAGGTCATGGAACTTAATACAAAGGACATCAATTTTTTTTGTTTTGGTATAATATTTGAGTATTCCATCTGTACCATTCACCAAGCCATCCTGTGAATCATAGTTGCAGGCATATATTTCAAATAGCATGTCTAATTTCAAGAAAAGTTGCAGAGGCAAAGTGGTTGTATGTTGATGACATGGTACATTGCCATGGTTGTCTTGTTCAAGGTCAATTGAATTGATGATGATATCATTTTTAGGCATGAGCGATAGCATGTACTTGTTATGCATCGTGACATACTTATTCTTGTAGAATAGGTAAGGGAAGTTTGGGTCTGTTGGTACATGTCACATGCCACTTGAATTGATATATGTTAAGTCATCACATGTTTGGTTGTTTTTTTGCATTCTATTCAGAATTTGTAACATCCCCATTTGGTACGACTCCTACGATGTACAACTGGTAAAAGCAACCTTAATTTGTTTTTGTGTGTGTGTGTAGGACGACAATAATGACACTATACTCAACAACACAACACGACCATGAACACAATGCCTACAACTCATGCAACAACAACATAACGACCTAATATAAAATCACATCAAGCATCTAGAAGCAATGTATGAAACTCAACCGATGAAGAATAAGAATGTCTACCCGCCCGTCCTACCCTACAATGGTTAGGACCTCTAGGACACATAAGCAATGTTCAAGCCCAGGTTCCCATCGATTTTGACCATTTAAGGTCTCAAGGTTGGCGACTGTTCTAATGAACAAGGAGGTGTCTACATCCCCCCTGACACTAGAAGACCAAGAACATTAAAAGTTTACAAACCAAGTACAAACATTAATTATCATGAACAACTACACCCTCAATGGGAAGCGCAAGCTAAAAACGACTTCATCAACAACCAACCATTAATCAAGGTTGAAAGGTCAATAACTATGATTAAAAAAAAGGGGCGTTAATAACAGATCAATTAACCAGTTTAAATAACAAGTAATCAACAAGTTACCAACCAAACTTAACATGAATTTGACTCCAATTTAGCGAGTCTGAGTTACGAAATAGCCGATATCTATAAATCCAACTAGCATCAATTACATATCCAATTTAGCAAGTCTAAATTACAGCTAGTCAACTTTTGCAAGTCTATTTTAACCTTTAAAAGAAACAAGTTAGTAAGTCTAAATCATGATTTAGACATTAACTACAAATATGATCTAACATTAATACGATTTAACCTTAGCAATTGCCAAAATATAAACAATTTTCACTATATCAACTACAATGTCTAAGATTAACACGCTATTAATGACTTAACGTCCAACACACTGTCTCGCCATTAACTAAATAACAATAGTAACAATTTTGATGTAGATTGCTACCATTAATATAATAATAAGGCAGTTAACAATGCATCTAATCATGTGACAATTAACCAATCATTTAGTATAGCAATAACAACATTACTACATCAAGGCCGAAAGAAACAACTAAGTATTTATTAACTCAATAAATTCCACATGTGTCTATCTTTATTCTAGGTACCAAAAAGACAGTTGCCTTCAACAATAAAGAAATCGGCTAAAGAGTGTAAGTGCCATAATGCCATAACAATCTACGAGAGACTAAGGCCATGCACCTAAAAGATTTACTGCCACGCACCCTCAATAAGAGTCACTGCCAGGTAAAGGTAAAACTCAGGGCATAAATATTGAAGCAAGCTAGTGGCCTAGACTGATGTCATTATAGGTTAAAAAGTGAATTCATCCATTTAGGCGACTAGTGGCCATTTAATCAACAAGAAGAAATCTGTTGACCATTTCCAGTGTTGTAGCAATTATTCTGGCGAATAATAAGGTAATTAATTTAACATTAAACATTGCAACTATCATGGCTATTAACTCTATCAACTAACATGACAATTAGTGTGGCCTTTAACATAGCAATTATGAGGACCAATTCTCAGAGTAATGAAATTCAAGGTACATGCTTAACATGCCAAGAGTCATAAAACAAATTACATACAACGGGCTCTAGAGAGTCATAAGGAAGTTACTACAATATTCATTAATGAGTTTTAAATCCATATACCTTCAAGCTATACCTTACATTACGGATAGATGGCAGGGTGGTCAAGACAAGGTTGGCAAGAGACATGAAGACGCAGTGATAAGTGGTAGGTCGCCCAGCAAAAAGAAAAGGAAGCAGACTTAAACATTGGCAATTGCCAGTTATACACTAGGCAACGATTTCAGTCATAATGATGGCAACACCCAACAATTAAAAATGAGAGAAGACTTCATAAGTTTTGGCGAATTGCCAGTTACCACCAGGCACAATTTCAATCTTTAAGATGGCAATGCCCAACAATTAAAAATGAGAGAAAAATTCAAGTTTTGGGTGAATTGCCAGTTACCCATCAGGCATGATTTCACTCTTTAAAGATGGAAATGCCCAGTAATTAAAATGAGAGCAGACTTCAAGTTTTGGGCGAATTTCTAGTTACCCACCAGGCACTATTTCACTCTTTAAATATGGCAACGCCCAACAATTAAAAACTAAAAGTAGACTTCATCAACACTAAATTTTTATCCACAAGACATATCTGACCAACTAAATGTATGGTGTTGTCCCTAAGGTGTAGGACAGTCGGTGACGGAGTGTGTTGTTAAGCCACTCCGTGATGTTAAAGTCACCGGTTCGAAACCCGCGGGGACAAAAAATCCAACCATGTTAAGGGTTGGTGTGGCTCAGGTCGGGTGCGATCCCCGGGTGATTTTGACGGCTTAGATGCCCCTGAGTCGTGGTTTCTCAAGCCACAGGTTAATCGCGTAGCCAACAGATTCCGCACAAATTAAAAAACAAACAAAAAAAACTAAATGTATGGTGTTGCTATCTAAATTTATTTAGTTTGCAGTCAAGGGTAAAATCGCAGTCTAACAAAAGTGGGAAAAGAAAAACACAGACATTCACTAAATTGTTTTCATATAACCATTAAGAATGAAACCATAGAAAGGGGATTTGCTATCCTTCACAACAAAGGTATTAACTAGGACATTTGCAGGTGAAATTGCTGGAGTAATTTTACTGGAATAAATCGAGGGAATAAATTATCTCAGGAAATAATCGTTGTGTAAAACTCATGCACCGACTATTAACCCAAAAAAAAGGAACTTGCTGCCACAGTAAAAGGGTATCGCTGATCTAAATAGATTAAGTTGTAGTAAGAAAAATTTGTAGAATCACAGTCTAAGAAAGGTAATAAC
Organism: Picea glauca; assembly: GCA_000966675.3. Lineage (NCBI taxonomy): Eukaryota > Viridiplantae > Streptophyta > Pinopsida > Pinales > Pinaceae > Picea > Picea glauca. Next base: position 385,603 of record JZKD02S2135982.1, read on the forward strand.
TCTCGACCATCCTCCCCATGCATGTGAAAAGAAAACCTCAGTAAATAAAAGGAAAATCGTCTATACAGTAAAAACACAGACACTAGATAAACACGTTGTCCTTAGTTAAGTATGCAGTCACTAGTCATAAATCCCTATCGTACGGTCACAATGCGAATATAAAAGGAATGCAAACTCATAAAGTACATTCATTCACATAACATAGAATCACAATTATAAAGGGTGGTAATAAAGCATTTTAAAAAAAAAGGGGATTTTCCATTTTGAAAAACGCAGTCAATCAAGGTGCGAATTTTCTACCATCAAGGGTAAATTCGTTGTCATTCCAAGGTCATTAGAAGGGCAGGAGAAGAACGAAGAAGACAAAAAATCGTAGCCAGAAACAATTAATCGTAGGGATAGAAGGTACGCCAATCGCATAATGGATTAAACATTCAACACATAGTTCATCATTCACATGAAGGCGGAATATTTGAGATCAACCAATAACAATCAATAGAGGTAGATGGGTGATAGGAACATCCTTCACCCATCATCCTCGCACAAAAAAGCAGGGCATTGAGATCCATAGGTCTTTTAACGCTAAGGCGACGACCATAGATCAGGCTTCTGGCCTACTCCTCAGGTGAGGATTGGTGAGCTAGGGATGAAGGCTAGACAACCATGAAGGTCACAATCAACACAGGAAGGGGTCAAGATGTGCAGGGAAATAAACCATGAGAGTCAATCTATCATCGAGCTAGGCTAAAAATTTCAAAAAACAAATTTAACAAAATCATTTTACTTGTCCTTTAAAAATAAGATCCAAGCATAAGTCCTAATACAATCAACCATACAAAATGAAGAGAGTGTATCGTTGCCTGATTGCCCGCTTTAAATGACATCCCACATGCTCCGTGCAACTCCCGCTTGCCGACCGGAGAGACTTCACCGGTACCTCCCAGTCAATGCTAGGGGTACTCTTCTTCCTCCTTAGCCCCCCGAGCCGCAAAGGGGCCACACACACACTATCCAGAGATTTCGACTAGCTCCTAGCTCGCCTCGCAAGGCTGAGCTACCCCTCCTCATCGAGTTGGGTATCCCAACTCCCACAAGTTAAGTCAATCAAGTGGATATTTCTGCAGCGCAATGTTACCAACAAAAGAAGAAGATCCTTCATCCTTCTCCTTCCTTCATTATATAGAGTTTCGAGCTTCCTTTCTTTCCTAAATCTCATTTAATTAAAGTTTTAAAAATAAATTCCTAAAAATTCCTCTTTGTACAAGTGTCCCCCATCCCCTACATTCCTCCATAAATTAATTTCTTTAATTAATTAATTATCATTATTTCCCTCACCCACCTAGAGTTACTCCTAGAATCACTCCTAGGTGTCCCCAAATTCTCTTACAAGTTTCAATGGATTTCCCTATTATTAAATTGCTAGTTCAGCTTAAATTAGAAATCTCTTAAATGGTAGATACTTTTCTAATTTTGACTTTACTCTTTTTCACTTATGTTCCCCTTTTTCCCTTTTTATGTTTACCTCTTTTCCTAGTTTCCTAGATTTTTAGATTTTTCCCTCTTTCCCCTTTTTGTTAGAACTCAAAAAGGCAGGTGTAGAAATTAACCCCCCTTTTCCCTTTTCTCATTAAATTAATGTATTTAAATTATCATAAAATAATAAAGCGATTAATTCCCTTTTTAAATTTTAATCCAAAATATTTATTTTTATTTTTTATGGAACAATTAATTTCTTACTCCCTTCGTGTTACAAGATTTAACGAAGGTCATAATTATTATTTATGTGGTTTTTTTTATTTTTTTTATTATTATTATTATTATTATTATTATTATTCTATAGAGAGATAAAATTTTACCACTAGCATAGTTTAGATTTAAACCTTAAATTTTTGTGATGGGCGACATTTTATTAGGGAATTTTTTTTTTTTTTTAAATTCTTATCACATTGATCATCCTAAGGCTATCTAGGTTCACTCATGTATCATCAACACCGCGACGTGCCCTTCAGGATGCACTAGGTGCTCCAAGGGTGCCACTCGCCCTAATCTGTTTCCCTTGCACGATGTGCCCTTTAGGACGCACTACGTGCTCCAAGGGTGTCACTCACCTCTTGACTGACTTGGTAGACATTAAAAAACCCTGGAGTAAAAACTCTACCAGGTGAACTTGTGGGAGACTAAGGGCCTCTAACGAACAAGGCCCCCGCCTTATTGCGCACCCCATAGAATCATCATGAGCGACTGTCACAGTCTTCCCTCATGACATCGTGGGTCCTCTCGAACTAGGTAAACGTTAACCTACAGTTCGAGCCATGATGGGAGTGCTAGTACGCTATGGTAGGGTTGTTGTCCACACCTCTCCCTCAACATCTCTGGTAGTCGTGCGTGACCCCTTTACTTGATATGTGAGTTTGGTCGGCAAGCTATCATCAACCTGCATCATCAAGAAATCATGTCACAATATATCCATATCATGTCATCTAATCAGATGCCTAATATCACAATAATACAATCAACCCCAATGGTACACTCCCTGACTCGATCCAGAGTCCAAGGGGTTCCATCGATGCCTCTGCATCCTCGAGGTCCAAAATCCTACACACTCAGTAAAACCGATTCAATAGCACCTGTCTATGTCAATGTAGTAAAACAACATGTCATCAACCCATAACACCTCATAATCAAAATCAAAAGTTTTAATAACATAATAATCCAGATCACTTGCGAGCTGGTGTCCTCAAAGAATAATTTTGTTTAGTGTGCCAGAGCGGGATGTTACATACACCCCCTATTGGTCTAAACTTCATCCTGAAGTTTCACAGTATATATGCTGAAATAAAGAGTATCACAGTATCATATGTCTATCTATTAAACAAAAATGGAAACTGCTGGCGCATATCATATGCGTCCTCCCAGGTTGTCGAGTGCGGACTATAATTGTCCCACTGGACCTTGACCTGCTCTATCGTTCGACATCGTAGCTGTCGAACATGATGATCCAAGCTGAAGACTGTCTCATCTATGAGCACTCCATCATCTGATACATGCAAGGAACTCATGTCAATAACATGTGTAGGATCACTAATATAATGTCTCAAAACAGATACATTGTAACGAACCTCAAAATTCTCATAATTTTTTTTTTTCAGTGGTACAATATTTGCTACTCAATTTCATTTGATCCACTCGTGAGGTAGGTACTTACAATTTTTTTTTACTTGCATGAACTTATAACATGCTATCTTAACACACCTGGCTTAAGATTAATACCCTTGACTTAATATCTTACATAGAATTCGAAAGCACGTATAGTCTAAATCTTACTTTATTATAAGGTGTTATTATAATGCATGCCCTACCTATACTCAAGGATGGGGATTTCAATCCCTTTGTGTTTAATAGAATCGGACTATGCGCATGGAACTATGTATCAGTTTTCAAATCTCATGCACTACCTAACTGTGTCAACATCAGTCTTTAAGTCGTGAGAGGGAAGGTTTTTAAGGAGGTTAATAAATGTTTTCGGAATGGTTTCCAAGTGTTTTCCTTTGATGGTTATACTTTTTTTATGTTACAAATAGTTCTCCCATAACGAACCGAACATGATCCTGTCCACATCATTCTCCACACAGTTGAATCTAACTAACCCTCCTCCACTGGCCCGAGTAACAAAATGAAAATTTCATGGTTTGGCAACCTACTAGTTCATTGGACAGTCATAGTTTTACTGTTTGGTCTACTTCGTATCTCCTGCATTTAGGGTGGTGGATGTGCCTGTCAGGAGGAGTTTAAGACTCTGCTAGGGAATTAATTAAGGTTCCTACAATCTACATCCCCGATGTCTCTTCCTCCTACTCTTCCCAATCTGGATACACTAACTTGCCCTAGAGTAAGCTCTTGTACATCTCATGCTGTAAAGAGTAATAATCGTGCCTCTTAGGTCTCATTTCTCCCCTACGCCTTCGAAGGGAAGGGATCTGTATCATGCAATTTCCATAGGAAGCATCTACTGCCTCCATGAGGAACCCTTGGTGTAGTCGACGAAAATGCCTGGTAAATTTTTTCTAAGGGAAAGTCGTATTTCGGATTTGAACAAAGTTTAATGTATTTGGTTGAATCCGAGAAGAAAAATTGTTTCCTGTATACTTTACTGTGGGTTACAGACTTTCCTTTCTCCCATAGAGTCTATGCGATTCTTTTTAAATTCGTAGTGACAATAAAAGACTCAAAGTAGTATCCCTCGAAGAAGTTAGGTTATTCTTCATGATTGATTTTATTGTTGAAAAGTATGATTCCGTTCCTTGCATTATTTTCTTTGTTTGTCAAGGGTTTTATCAAATGATTTCTTGTTTGAATTCGCACTACTATTTTTATTTTATCAAGGAAAATATTTGACATTTGGTTTTCTATGTATTAATGGTGGGGCTCTTACTGTTGCAAGGATACCCACCAGGAGCTTCCAGACTCTTCTCCCCTCCATCTGGGTTGACTATGAAGCAAAGCATGGAAACAGGAGGATGTGTCATTTCGGCCCTAAGTTAAGTAATCTGTCAGCTACGGTTATCATTGTTCCTTTTTGAGTTTATAAATCAAGATTTTACTCTGTAAATTTTATAATGTATTATCGTGATGGCCGAATGCAGGTGTTCCCCTTTTACAGCATGGGTTCCAGCCTCTACTCAACCTGGCAAAGGTACTCGAGTTCCAAATATGCTCCTTCAACTTGTTAAGATTGGGAGGTCTCGAATTTTGTTCGTAGTTTTTCTTTTCTGATGTTAAGAGGACCTATGTTCAAGCACTGATTCTCTGTATTGGATAACTGAGGGTTTAAACCCATTTTTTTGTTTATCAAAGTTCCAATTTATATGTAAGCATGAAGTGAGGGACTTGGGAATGAAATTCTTGTTTTCTTTTGTTTAAAAGGACTGTTTACCCCAACTGAATCATTACTAAAGGTCTCACAACTTCCAACTCTGCGTGTTCATATGTGTTTGTTTTCGATTGGTTATATCTTTAGCAAGGATTTGCATCGCTCTGTGATTTGTGAGAATGCGAAGCGAATTAATAAAAGTAAAACAAGTTTTTCTAAGTTTAAATTAGAAATCTCTTAAATGGTAGATACTTTTCTAAGTTTGACTTTTCGTTTTTTCACTTATGTTCCCCTTTTTCCCTTTTTATGTTTACCTCTTTTCCTAGTTTCCTAGATTTTTAGATTTTTCCCTCTTTCCCCTTTTTGTTAGAACTCAAAAAGGAAGGTGTAGGAATTAACCCCCTTTTTCCCTTTTCTCATTAAATTAATATATTTAAATTATCATAAAATAATAAAGCGATTAATTCCCTTTTTAAATTTTAATCCAACACATTTTTTTTTTTTTTATGAATCAATTAATTTCTTACTCCCTTCGTGTTACAAGATTTAATGAAGGTCATAATTATTATTTATGTGGTTTATTATTATTATTATTTTATAGAGAGATAAAATTTTACCACTAGCATAGTTTAGACTTAAACCTTAAATTTTTGTGATGGGCGATATTTTATTAGGGAAACGTTTTTTTTTTTTTAAATTCTTATCACATTGATCATCCTAAGGCTGTCTAGGTTCACTCATCTATCATCAACACCACGACATTCCCTTCAGGATTCACTAGGTGCTCCAAGGGTGCCACTCGCCCTAATCTGTTTCCCTTGCACGATGTGCCCTTTTGGATGCACTATATGCTCCAAGGGTGTCACTCACCTCTTGACTGACTTGGTAGACATAAAAAAAACCTGGAGTAAAAACTCCGCCAGGTGAACTTGTGGGAGACTAAGGGCCTCTAAGGAATAAGGCCCCCGCCTTATTGTGCGCCCCTTAGAATCATCGTGAACGACTGTCACAGTCTTCCCTCATGACATCGTGGGTCCTATCGAACTAGGTAAATGTTAACCTACAATTTGAGCCACGGTGGGAGTGCTAGTAGGCTGTGGCAGGGCTGCTATCCACACCTCTCCCTCAACATATCTGGTAGTCGTGCGTGACCCCTTTACTCCATATGTGAGTTTGGTCGGCAAGCTATCGTTAGCCTGCATCATCAAGAAATCATGTCAGAATATATCCATATCATGTCATCTAATCAGATGCCTAATATCACAGTAATACAATCAACCCCAATGGTACACTCCCTGACTCGATCCAGAGTCCAAGGGGTTCCATCGATGCCTCTGCATCCTCGAGGTCCAAAATCCTACACACTTAGTAAAACCGAGTCAATAACACCTATCTATGTCAATGTAGTAAAACAACATGTCATCAACCCATAATGCCTCATAATCAAAATCAAAAGTTTTAATAGCATAATAATCTGGATCACTTGAGAGCAAGTGTCCTCAAAGAATAAGTTCGTTTAGTGTGCCAGAGCGGGATGTTACATAACCCCTTCTTGGTCTAAACTTCATCCCGAAGTTTCACAGTATATATGCCGAAATAAAGTGTATCACAATATCATATGTCTATCTATTAAACAAAAATGGAAACTGATGGCGCATATCATATGCGTCCTCCCAGGTCGTCGAGTGCAGACTATAATTGTCCCACTGAACCTTGACCTGCTCTATCGTTCAACATCGTAGCTGTCGAATGTGATGATCCAAGATGAATACCGTCTTAGCTATGAGTTGTCCCTCATATGATACCTACAAGGAACTCATGTCAATAACATGTGTAGGATCACTAATATAATGTCTCAAAATAGATACATTGTAACGAACCTCAAAATTCTCATAATTTTTTTTTTCAGTGGTAGAATATTTGCTACTCAATTTCGTTTGATCCACTCGTGAGCTAGGTACTTACAATTTGTTTTTACTTGCATGACCTTATAACATGCTAGCTTAACACACCTGGCTTAAGCTTAATACCCTTGACTTAATATCTTACACAGAATTCGAAAGCAAGTATAGTCTAAATCTTACTTTATTATAAGGTGTTATTATAATGCACGCCCTACCTATACTCAAGGATGGGGATTTCAGTCCCTTTGTGTTTAATAGAATCGGACTATGCGCATGGAACTATGTCTCAGTTTTCAAATCTCATGCACTACCTAACTCTGTCAACATCAATGTTTAAGTCGTGGGAGGGAAGGTTTTTAAGGAGGTTAATAAATGTTTTCAGAAAGGTTTCCAAGTGTTTTCCTTTGATGGTTCTACTTTCATTATGTTACAAATAGTTCTCCCATGTAACATCCCGCTCTGGCGCACTGACAAAACTTATTCTTTGAGGACACTTGCTCACAAATGATCTGGATTTTATGATGATGAACCACTTCACCTTGATGATGATGCGTCATGATTGATGACAGGATGTTTTACTATTGCTGTATACAGGTGCTATTGACTCAGTTTCATTGAGT
>JZKD02S2135982.1:400865-413988 GCA_000966675.3 Picea glauca
ATTTGAGTTGTTTCATTCACGGTGATATTGTTTTGTTTTGATGAGATGCTATTGATTTTATGATATGTTGTTGACATGATCTGACATAATGGTTGATGATGCAGGCTGACGATAGATTGTCGACCAGACTCACATATAGAGTAAAGGGGCCACACACGAGTTCCAAAGAGATTGAGGGAGAGGTATGTCAGCAGCCCTGCCACAGCCTATTAGCACTCCCGCCGTGGCTTGAACTGTAGGTTAACGATTACCTAGTTCGAGGGGATCCACGATGCCGTGAGGGCAGACTACGACAGTCGCTCACGATTCAAACTGTAGGTTAACGATTACCTAGTTTGAGAGGATCCACGATGCCGTGAGGGCAGACTGCGACAGTCGCTCACGATGATTCTAAGGGGTGCGCAATAAGGAGGGGGCCTTATTCCTTAGAGCCCTTAGTCTCCCACAAGTTCACCTGGTGGAGTGTTGACTCCAGGGGTTATAGAGTCTACCAATTTGTCAACTCAGCGAGTGGCACCCTTGGTGCACGTGGTGCATCCTGAATGGCTTTTAAATGATGAAGAAGAAATAAAATTTATTAAAAATGTGGGAGTATAAAAGCTAGGAATTTCAAAATATATTGAAAGGATTAAAAACCAAATTTATCTTTTGGGTTCAAAAAATAAAAATGACAAGAGAGAATTAAATAATAGAATAAAAGAGACTAAAAATTGAGGAGTAAATTAAGGAGTAATTTAAGGAGTGATTAAGGAGTAAATTAAGGAGAAATTTAAGGAGTGATTAAGGAATAAATTAAGGAGAAATTTAAGGAGCGATTTTGAGGGAGTGAGAGAATTGAGTCTTTTAATAATTAAAAAAAAAATAATTTTGGAGAACCAGAGGTATGTGTGACACTTGGACGGCGGAGACTGTTAGAGGGTTAGTCATTAAAAATTAATTAATTAATGATTTAAGAAAGATGGTCAGTCTCAAAATTCTATAAAAGGAGGGGAAAGGAAGGAAGAAGGGGAGGAACGATTAGCGTAATGTTACACTACCGAATTGTGGCTTGACGGATTGTTTGTGAGGAGTTGGGTTTGTCTCAGCTGTGATTGGAGTGGTAGCTCAGCCGTTGAGGCTAGCTGAGACGCTAGTATATCTCTGGTTCTTGTGTGGCCCCTTTGCGGCTCGGGGGGCTAAGGGGGAAGAAGAGTACCCCTAGCGTTGGCTGGGAGGTACCGGTGAGCCTTCTACGGTCGGCAAGCGGGACGTGGCACGGAGCGCGGGACGCGGTACGGAGCACGAGATGTCTTCCAACGCGGCGTAAGGCAAAGTTATGATTTTAATTGGTAAAGTAGAAAGCGTTTTATATTCGGAAAATTATTGTTATTGGTGATAATATGATGAGATTGTCTGGCATTATATTTTGCAATTTCGTTCAGCAATGATATTGCAGAGTTTGTTTATATTTTGATCATGTGTCACTTCAGTTATGATGTCATGTGTTTTTGCATTGATATGAATTATGTGATATTGTTAATTTCCTATTTCTTTGGAAAAAAAAAAGAAAATTCCTATTGTACTTCGCTATTCATAGACATAACGAGGAGGACGTTACATCCCATAATGAAATGAACACGATCCTGTCCACGTCATTCTCCACACAACTAAATCTAACTAACCCTCCTCCACTAGCCAGAGTAATGAAACAATAATTTCATGGTTTGGCAGCCGACTAGTTCATTGGACAGTCATAGTTTTACTGTTTGGTCTACTTCGTATCTCCTGCATTTAGGGTGGTGGATGTGCCTGTCAGGAGGAGTTTAAGACTCTGTCAGGGAATTAGTTAAGGGTCCTACAATCCGTAGCCCCGATGTCTCTTCCTCCTACTCTTCCCAATCTGGATACACCAGCTGTCCCTAGAGTAAGCTCTTGTACATCTCATGCTGTAAAGAGTAATAATCGTGCCTCTTAGGTCTCATTTCTCCCTTGCACCTTCAAAGGGAAGGGCTCTGTATCATGCAACTTCCACAGGAAGCATCTATCGCCTCCGTGAGCAACCCTTGTTGTAGTTGATGGAAATGCCTGGTAATTTTTCTCTAAGGGACTGTCCTATTTCGGATTCGAACAAAGTTTAATGTATTTGGTTGAAGCCGGTAAGAAAAATTGTTTCCTATATACTTTACTGTGGGTTACAGAATTTCCTTGCTCCCATAGAGTCTATGCGATTCTTTTTAAATTCTTAGTGATAGTAAAAGACTCAGAGTAGTATGCCTCGAAGAAGTTAGGTTATTCTTCATGATTACTTTTACTGGTGAAAAGTATGATGTCGTTCGTTGCATTCTTTGCTTTGTTCGTCAAGGGTTTTATCAAATGATTTCTTGTTAGAATTCACATTGCTATTTTTATTTTGTCAAGGAAAATATTTGACATTCGGTTTTCTATGTATTAATGTTGGGGTTCTTACTGTTGTGGGACTCTTATCCCCTCCGTCTGGGTTCACTACGAAGAAAAGCATGGCAACAGGAGGATGTGGTGTTTTGGTCCTAAGTTAAGTAATCTGTCAGCTATGGTTATCATTGTTCCTTTTTGAGTTTATAAATCAAGATTTTACTCTGTAAATTTTCTAATGTATTATCATGATGGTTGACTGCAGGTGTGCCCATTTTACAGTGCGGGTTCCAGCCTCTACTCAACTTGGCAAAGGTACTCGGTTTCCAAATATGCTCCTTCAACTTGTTAAGATCGGGAGGTCTCGAATTCTATTCATAGTTTTTCTTTTCTGATGTTAAGAGGACCTATGTTCAAGCACTGATTCCATGTATCGGATAACTGAGGGTTTAAACCCATTTTTTTGTTTATCAAAGTTCCAATTTATATGTAAGCATGAAGTGAGGGACTTGGGAATGAAATTCTTATTTTCTTTTGTTTAAAAGGACTGTTTACCCCAACTGAATCATTACTAAAGGTCTCACAGCTTCAAACTCTGCGCGTTCATATGTGTTTGTTTTCGATTGGTTATATCTTTAGCAAGGATTTGCATTGCTCTGTGATTTCTAAGAATGAGAAGCGATTTAATAAAAATAAAACAGGCTTTGTTCCTTTCTGTTCACAACACGAATAAGATATGTAGTGACAAGTTGTCTATCTATTCTCTTGCATGATTATCTCATCCAAGAAATATGGTTCATACTCATATGCTTCATCGTTCTCGTCTGTATAATGAATTTTGTTTACAGTTTTGAAACCTTCATACACACATAATCGTTCTGTTCATGCATTGATATATATAGATGCATATAATAGCTCTGTCTGTTCATTCGACTCTGTTAAAGTTTAAAACACTCCTATGCACATAATCGTTCTATTCGTGCATTGATACATACATATATTTGACTCTATTTAAAGTTTGAAATATATATATACGCATATAATTATCCCTGTTTCGTTCATTCAACCCTGTTAAACTTTAAAACATATATATATATATATATATATATATATATATATATATAATGACTCTGTTCAATTTTCTATATATATATAGACACACATAATAACTTTGTCCGTTCATTCGATTCTGTTCAAGTTTGATATATAAATATATAGACACATATAATCGCTTTGTCTGTTCATTCGATTCTGTTCAAGTTTGATATATAAATATATAGACACATATAATAGCTCTGTTTGTTCATTCGATTTTGTTCAAGTTTGATATATAAATATATAGACGCATATAATAGCTATGTCCGTTCATTCGATTCTGTTCAATTTTGATATATAAATATATAGACGCATATAATATCTCTATTCATTCATTCGAACTCTGTTCAAGTTTGATATATATATACGCATATAATGATTTTTTTCTCTCATTGATACCTATTCACTTCTGATTAAAAATGATTCTGGAAAATAAATCTCCATTTAAATCCTATAGTCTATTCACTGGATTTCAAACAGTCTTTGTCTAGGTTCTTGTATGTACACCAGTGTTAAGAATCTCATTATAACATTAACCAATTCGTTCCACATGGGTAGAATACTGAATATTTAAGTACAGAAAAGACTTGCAGTAGCTACACGATCATTAAAACAGCTACTAGAACTCTTTTGTAGAACGATAACATGAACAGTAATTTCAATACAAAAAAAATCATTCAGATAGATAGAGTTTAGGGTACATATCTGAACTAGACTTGCAGAGAAAACAAAGGGAACAACCACGTTCCTCCCAACCGTAGAATCAAGCAACCACGATTACTTGCCCGATTCACCCCCTAGCCTGACCATGAATCCATAAGGGTGAACTTGGAAAATCCCTCTACAACACGGTCCTTCAATTCATTCCCCTTTTTCTTTGCCTCACACCCTTCTAGTGTTCATAGAAACAAGTGAATGAGAAAAAGATCCAAAATAGACTTATTCCCCAACATACTTAGCAACATCCTGCCTCCTCCCATATTCTTATTTGTAACTTGCCTAGGTCTTTTTTCCTTCTTTGGAATTTTTGTAGATTCCTAAATCCCTGATTTTTAGGGGTTGCCAATGGCCAAATCATTAATTTTCCACTTGTACAAATCATCCCACGGGTAGTTCCAACATGTTCCCCACTCATGGAGTCATGGTCAACTACTTTTAACAAGGCTGTTCCATTTGTCTTCCTGCAATTAATATAAAATATTATGTTTTCAAACAAGTGTCATTGTCAAATATTTAATTGGGTCAAATCAGATTTCTGTCCAACAGTCATAATAATTTATTACAATTAACAAATTCGAAATTCGGAATTGCCATAAATGGCAAAATTTTTCCAAATTCAAATTTTCCAAAAACGGAATAATTTCCTAGAAAATAAAATTTCCAAAATATTTTATTTTGGGGGATGTCACATACATGAAAAAAATTGTGCATACACCTCAAAGAATTAGGCAAGGCTAGTCGATAGGCCACATGCCCCTTTCTCTCCATAATCTTGAAAGGGCCCACGAACCTAAGAGAGAGTTTAACTCCCTTCCCAAACTTGATCGAACTCTTATGCGGTTTAACCTGCAAGAAGACTCGATCGCCAACCTTGTAACTATGATCGACACGATGTGCATTGGCATAACTCTTCTTTCAATCCTGCACTTATTTAATTCTTTGTCTTATTTTTTTCATTTGCTCTTCCATTTCTTGGATCGCTTCTGGTCCCACCAGGACCCTATCCTCAAGCTGATCCCAACTCAAAGGTGTTCGACATGGTCGTCTGTAAAGAAACTCGAAAGGCACCATCTTAATGGTGCTCTGGTAACTGTTGTTGTAAGCAAACTCCACCAGTGGCAAGAATTTTTCCCAACGCTTTTGTTGGTCCATCACGTACATGCACAACATGTCCTCCAAGGTCTGGTTTGTTTGTTCGGTCTACCTGTCAGTCTTCGGGTGATATGCAGTACTAAAGTTAAGTTGTGTTCCCAAGGCCTCTTGTAAACTCGTCCAAAATCGTCCAGTAAACACCGATCCTCGATCGAATATAATCCTCTTAGGCACGCCATGCAGCCTCACAATCTCATTGATGAAAACTCTAGCTAAATTAGGTGCTTGATACATCGTACGCACGGGAATAAAGTGAGCACTCTTCGTTAGCATGTCCACTACTACGAAAATTGAGTCATGTCTCCTTGCCGTCAGTGGAAATCCAATAATAAAATCCATCGAAATAACCTCCCATTTTGATTCTGGAATAGCGTGTGGTTGTAGTAATCTTGCTGGGTGTCTATGTTCAACCTTTACCTACTGAAATTCTAGACATCTGGCCACATAGTTGACTATGTATGCCTTCATTTCATTCCTGAAGAATAAGGGTTTAGGGTCTACCATCATCTTCGTGACTCCTAGGTGAGCCATGTAAACTGCTCTATGAGCCTCACTCAGGATCAAATGAACCATCACTATCAAATGAAAATCCTTCAAATCGTTGTACCATCATTGTTTTTCATCCGATAAAACCCTTGACCTATTTGTACCAGTCATCATCACGCTATAAAGTTAGAATATTTTCACGTAGATTCATCTGAAGAGGTAGCACCGAAAAGATGTGTGGTCTCTGACTCAATGCATCCGCCACTTGGTTCACTGTTCCTTTTATGTAAGTAATCTTGAAGTCGTACTCAATAAGCAATTCCGACAAATGCCATTGTCGCGCGTTCAGGTCGCTTTGCGTAAACATGTGTTGTAGTCCACAGTGGTCAGTCTTTAGTTCAATTTTTCGTACAACAAGGTAGTGTCTCCAAACCTTCAAGGCATATATGATGGCTAACAACTCCAAATCATGCATCACATAGTTCTCCTCATGCCTTCTCAGTTTCCTCGAAATGTAAGCGATCACTCGTCTGTCTTGCATCAAGACGTTGCCTAAGCCTTCCTTGGATGTGTCAGTGCATACCAGGAAGTTCACATCCATGTCAGGGAAATTTAGTATCGATGATGTTGTCAACAATTCCTTGAGCCTCTGAAATGATTCCGCGCATTTCTTGGTCCAAACAAACTTCTTGTTCTTCTTCTGCAACTCCGTGATCGAATTTTCTATCTTCGAAAATCCCTCGACGAACCGTCGATAGTATCCTGCTAAACCGATGAAGCTACACACTTACAGGACATTCGTCAGTGCAGGCCATTCCATAATAGCCTCAACCTTTGTTGGATCCATGGAGATTCCTTCTCCGAAGATGACATGCCCTAAGCAGTGAATCTTCGATTGATAAAAAGAGCATTTGGACAACTTCCCATTCAATTTGTGCTCTCGTAGACACTGTAGTACCAAGTTCAAGTGCTCGTCATGCTCCTCTATCATCTGTGAGTAGATCAAAATATCATCAATGAATACTTGGAGGAACTTGTCCAAGTACTCGCGGAACACCCCATTCATAAAGCTCATAAATACCCATGGGGCGTTTGTCAGTCCAAATGGTAAAACAATAAACTTGTAATGTAGAAACCTCATCTTAAAGGTGGTATTGGGGACGTCATCTTCCTTAATCTGTAACTGGTGGTATCCTGATCACAAGTCGATCTTTGAGAACACCATTGCGCCTTTCATTTGATCAAACAGATCATCAATTCTCGACAACAGATACTAATTCTTGATCCTGGCCTTGTTCAATTGATGGTAGGCAATGTAGAGCCTCCATGACCCATCCTTCTTTCGTATGAAAATAACAGGTGCACCCCACGGTGACACGCTTGGACGTATCAATCCTAGGTCCAACAACTCCTTCAGTTTCATTTTCAACTCTTGTATCTCTAGGGTCAACATCCGATAAGGCATCCTTGCTATCGGCTAAATCCTCAGTTTTAGGTCTATGGTAAACTCCAATTCCCTCTCCGACGACATCCCAGGTAACTCCTCTGGAAAGATGTCTGCAAATTCTCTTACCACTGAAAGGTGTTCTAGACCTTCCGCTACTCCCTTCTTGTTTAATGCAAGGATCACATAAAGCTTACATCCCTTGCGCATGTTCTTCTGAAGCTGCAAGGAAGAAATGAACCTCAAGGAGATTCCCTAGTTCCTTCCTACAATCACACGTCTCTGTCCCTCATCATAGACCAAGCTCAATCGTTTCATCTTATCGTTGACTATCACCTCATGTGATTCCAACCAGTCCATACCAATCATGACATCATAATATCCTAGGATTGTGACGTACAGGTTGGCCCTTGTGACAAACTCTCCCAGGTTAAGGACATAGCCCGTAACCTTTCCTCCAACCTTGTGTTTGGCTCTCGAGGCCATCTCTACAAATATAAACTCATCCTGTTCAAATTCCTTAACCTTAATCCTTTTTAGCACCACACCAGAAATGAAACTCTCGATAGCATCGGGATCTATCAAAATACTAAGGGTCTGGTTAGCGACGGTACCTGTTGTCTCGAGCACAGTCGACTAATTCTCTGCTTGGTGGTTATTCACCACTGCATGAATCCGATGGGCCTTGCCCATATCTCCTATGGTAGTGGGTTCAGATGATCCAGACGCTCTAGTCCTCTCCACTAGGCAGTCGCACTAGTAGTGTGGCTCCGCACACGTCCAACACCCCTTCTTCGGCCCAGTAGTCCTGGTACCCGAAGTAGAAGATGACAGGACATCGTCCTAGAATCCTGGTCTGGTTTGTTGAAGAGGCCTAAACTACTACTGCTATGGTCAATGCTGCTACTGATGCTGTGGTCCCCGATAAGGTGTCCGCTATAGAGGTGTCGGTCATCGAGGTGTAGTGAAAGTGGATCCCCTCTAGAAGCTATGATATCCCAGCATATGTCTGGCTGGTGTCTAATGATGCTATGCTCTAGATGACACCTTCCCTGCTAGTCTCGCTGGAGTCCTGGTCTGACCCCCGTTGATGAGATCCTCCTCTTCTATGAGGGCCTTCTAGATGACATCATGCAAGGTTTGAGGCATCAAAATCCTGACCTTAAGTTTCTCAGTGTTAAGGTGCGGAGCATACCGGAGCAGCTCCATAAAATGGGCCTTGTACTCAGGCACCGTATGACCACCCTGTCGTAAGGTGTTGAACTCATTGAGTTGATGCTCAATGAATTCCTCTAAAAGGTACCTACCTCAAAACAGTTCCTCGAACAGTTCCCATGACATGTCTTCGACGACCATGTTCAGTTGTAATAGCATATCCCACCATAGAAGAGCGCTCCCCTTTAGTTGAAATACCACCATGCGGACCTTCATGTTGGAGGTATAATCGTGAAGTGACAAGCACATCGCCATGTTCTCCAACCATGCCTCGGTGGCTGCGCCGTCTGGGGCACCAAATAATTCGGGAAATTTGACCTTCTCGAGCTCACGGTGAATGCTACTAGTATCGACCAGAGCGTGTAGTGGAACCTCAGTGGGTGTCGATGCCCTGGCCTCATCTCTGTCCAAATGGATGATCAATACCTCAGACATGTGCTGAAGAGATATCATCATTCCAACTACATCACCAACTGTTATCTTCTCCTGTCCGAGAACCTTCTCATCTCCCTGGGGGTTAGACCCCTCAGGCATGGACACTACTGGAGGTGTCACACCTCCTCCCCTAGCACATTGTCGTTTACCTCTACGGCATCCTCTAACCATGATTACCTGCACGAATATAAGTCAACTCGATTAGAAACAATATTATCAAATCATATCAATGAAATCCGTAAAGATCCCAAGTCGCGAGTTGAACCCGCTCTGATACCACATGTAACATCCCCATCTGGTACGAATCCTATGATGTACAACTGGTAAAAGCACCCTTAATTTTTTTTTTTTTGTGTGTGTAGGAAGGTAATAATGACACTATACTCAACAACGCAACATTTTGGAGAACACAATGCCTGCAACTCATGCAACAACAACATAACGACCTAATATAAAAGCACATCAAGCATCTAGAAGCAATGTACGACACTCAACCGACGAAGAATAAGAATGAATACCTGCCTGTCCTACCCTGCAATGGTTAGGACCTCCAGGACACATAAGCAACGCTCAAGCCTAGGTTCCCATCGATTTTTACCATTTAAGGTCTCAAGGTTGGCGACTGTTCTGAGGAACAAGGAGGTGTCTACATCCCCCCCAACACCAGCAGACCAACCACATTAAAATTTTACAAACCAAGCACAAACATTAATTATAATGAAAAACCACACCCTCAACAAGAAGTGAAAGCTAAAAACGACTTCGTCAACAACCAACCATTAATCAAGGCTGAAAAGTCAATATCCATGATTAAAAAAAAGGGGCATTAATAACAGATCAGTTAACCAGTCTAAATCACAACTAGTCAACAAGTTACCAACCGAACTTAACATGAATTTCGACTCCAATTTAGCGAGTCTCATTTACCAATTAGGCGATATCTATAAATCCAACTAGCATCAATTACATATCCAATTACATATAAATTATAGCTAGTCAACTTTTGCAAGTCTATTTTAACCTTTAAAAGCAACAAGTTAGTAAGTCTAAATCATGATTTAGACATTAACTACAAATATGATCTAACATTAATACGATTTAGCCTCAGCAATTGCCAAAATATAAACAATATTCACTATATCAACTACAATGTCTAAGATTAACATGTTATTAATGACTTAACGTCCAACACACCATCTCGCCATTAACTAAATAACAATAGTAACAATCTTGATGTAGATTTCTACCATTAATACAATAATACAACAGTTAACAAGGCATCTAATCATGACAATTAACCAATCATTTAACATAGCAATAACAACATTACTACATCAAGGTCGAAAGAAACAGCTAAGCATTTATTAATTCAATAAATTCCACATGTGTCTATCTTTATTCTAGGTACCAAAATGACAGTTGCCTTCAACAATAAAGAAATCAACTAAAAAGTGTAAGTTCCATAACGCGATAACAATCTATGAGAGACTAAGGCCATGCACCTAAAAGATTTACTGCCACGCATCCTCAATAAGAGTCACTTCCATGTAAAGGTAAAACTCAGGGCATAAACACCGAAGAAAGATGGAGGCCTAGATTGATGTCATTACAGGTTAAAAATCAAAGTCAACCATTTAGGCAAATAGCGACCATTTAATCAACAAGCAGGAATATGTTGACCATTTCCAGTGCTTTAGAAATTATTCTGGTGAATAATAAGGTAATTAATTTAGCATTAAACATTGCAACTATCATGGCTATTAGCTGTAGCAACTAACATGACAATTAGCGTGGCCTTCAACATAGCAATTATCAGGACCAATGCTCAGAGTAATAAAATTCAAGGTACAGGCTTAACATGCCAAGAGTCATAAAACAAATTATAGATAGCGGGCTCTAGAGAGTCATAAGGAAGTTACTGCAATATTCGTTAATGAGTTTTAAATCCATATATCTTCAAGCTATACCTTACATTACTGACAGAGGGTAGGGTGGTCAAGACAAGGCTAGCAAGAGACATGAAGATGCAGTGATAAGTGGCAGGTTTCCCAACAAAAAGAAAATGAAGCAGACTTAAAAGTTGGCAATTGCCAGTTATACACCAGGCAACGATTTCAGTCATAATGATGGCAATGCCTAGCAATTAAAAATGAGAGCATACTTAATAATTTTTGGGTGAATTTCCAGTTACCCACCAGGCACGATTTCAATCTTTAAGATGGCAACGCCCAGCAATTAAAAACGAGAGCAAACTTCAAGTTTTGGGCGAATTTCCAGTTACCCACCAGGGACGATTTCACTCTTTAAATATGGAAACGCCCAACAATTAAAAACGAGAGCAGACTTCAAGTTTTGGGCGAATTTCCAGTTACCCACCAGACATGATTTCACTCTTTAAAGATGGCAACAACCAGCAATTAAAAACCGAAAGTAGACTTCATCAACACTAAATTTTTATCCACAAGACATATCTGACCAACTAAATGTATGTTGTCGCTATCTAAATTTATTTAGTTTGCAGTCAAGGGTAAAATAGCATTCCAACAAAAGTGGGAAAAGAAAAACACAACCATTCACTAAATTGATGTCATATAACTATTAAGAATGTAGCCATAGAAAGGGGATTCGGTATCCTTCACAACACAGGTATTAACCAGGAGATTTGCAGGTGAAATCACTGGAGTAATTTCACTGGAATAAATCGAGGGAATAAATTATCTTGGGAAATAATCGCTTTGTAAAACACAGGCCCTGACTATTAACCCCAAAAAAAGGAACTCGCTGCCACGGTAAAAATGTATTGCTGGTCTAAATAGATTAAGTTGCAGTAAGAAAAAAATTTAGAATCACATTCTAAGCAAGGTAATAACTCTCGACCATCCTCCCCGCACATGTGAAAAGAAAACCCTAGTGAATAAAAGGGCAATCGTCTACACAGTAAAAACGCAGACACTAGATAAACACACTATCCTTAGTTAAGTATCCAATCACCAGTCATAAATCCCTGTCATACGGCCACAATGTGAATATAAAAGGAAAACAAAATCATAAAGTACAATCATTCACATAACACAGAATCACAATTATAAAGGGCGATAATAAAGCATTTAAAAAAAAAGGGGATTTTCCATTTTGAAAAACGCAGTCAATCAAGGTGCGAATTCGCTACCATCAAGGGTAAATTTGCTATCATTCCAAGGTCATTAGAAGGGCAGTAGAAGAACGAAGGCGACATAAAATCACATCCAGAAACAATTAATCGCAAGGATAGAAGGTACGCCAATCGCGACACAGAATAAACATTCGACACATAGTTCATCATTCACATGAAGGTGCAAGATTTGAGATCAACCAATAATAATCAATAGAGGTAGATGGCTAACAGGAACATCCTTCGCCCATCATCCTTGCACAGAAAAGTAGGGCATTAAGATCCATAGGTATTTTAATGCTAAGGTGACGATCGTAGATCAGGCTCTTGTCCAACTGCTCAGGCAAGGACTGGTGAGCTAGGGACGAAGGATAGACAACCATGAAGGTCACAATCAACACAACAAGGTGTTAAGACGTGCGGGGAAATAAACCATGAGAGTCAATCTATCATTGAGCTAGGCTAAAACTTTCAGAAAACCAATTTAACAAAATCATTTTACTTCTCCTTTGAAAGGAGATCCAAGCATAAGTCATAATACAATCGACCATACAAAATGAAGAGAGTGTACCATTGCCTGATTGCCCGCTCTGAATGACGTCCCGTGCGCTCCGTGCAACTCCCGCTTGCCGACCGTTGAGACTTCACCAGTACCTCCCAGCCAATGCTAGGGGTACTCTTCTCCCCCCTTAGCCCTCCAAGCTACAAAGGGGCCACACACACACTATCCAAAGATTTCAACTAGCTCCCAGCTCACCTCGCAAGGCCGAGCTACCACTCCTCACCGAGTTGGGTATCGCAACTCCCACAAGTTAAGTCAGTCAAGTGGATATTTCTGGAGTGTAACTTTACCAACATAAGAAGAAGATCCTTCATCCTTCTCCTTCCTTCATTATATAGAGTTTCAAACTTCCTTTCTTTCCTAAATCTCATTTAATTTAAGTTTTAAAAATAAATTCCTAAAAATTCTTCTCCGTACAAGTGTCCCCCATCCTCTACATTCCTCCATAAATTAATTTCTTTAATTAATTAATTATCTTTATTTCCCTCACCCA
>JZKD02S2135982.1:417842-435220 GCA_000966675.3 Picea glauca
ACAATGTTTCAAAATTTGAATGCTGGCGCTGTCCAGCTGTTCTCTTTTTTCCTCCTCGCGCTGGCTCGCTTGATTGAGTGAGCGATGCTCCTGCATCATACTCCTCGGCTCAAAATATTTCATGGGATCCTGTCCATGAGCTCCTGTATAGTCTGCCCATGCTTTTGTATAACTGCCTCTGTCTCCCAGCTGGCATCCTCCACTGGGTGATTCTTCCATTTGACCAGGTATTCAAAATACTGCTTCCTCCTAGTTTTCTTACTTGCTCGTTTGTCCAGTATGCACTCCATTTCAGGCTTCTGTGCAACTGGCAATTGCTTCTGCCACTGGACCACTGGTTCGTCTGTTCCAGTGCTTGTTCCTTCCATCCTGTAGGGGTATAAATCCGAAATATTGAAAATCGGAGATATCCCGATGCCTTCGGGCAACTCAAGCTCATATGCATTCTCGCCAAATTTCCTCAGAATTCTGCATGGTCCAATCTTCTTCATTTTGAGCTTGTTGTATGTTCCCCTTGGGAACCTTTCTTTCCTCAAGTGCGCCAGAACCATATCTCCAACTTTGAACTGAAGCTGTCTCTTTCTCTGGTCGGCTCTGCGCTTATATTCCTGATTCGATTTCTGCAACCGCTGCTTCACCTCCGCGTGAAGTTCCTGCATTGCCTCAGTGAACTCCTCAGATCTCGCGCTGCTAGTCTCAGCCTGTTCTAACTCTCTAAACTCAGATACTCCTCTCGGCTGTGTCCCATACAAAATCTGAAACAGACTCTTACCTGTACTTCGATTCACTGAATAGTTGTACGCGAATTCTGCCTGCGGTAAGATCTGATCCCAACTGGTGTGATGCTCAGTCACCAGGCTTCTCAACAGATCTCCCAAGATTCTGTTGACCACTTCTGTCTGCCCATCTGTCTGCGGATGGTAAGAAGAACTGAAAGCTAAGTCAGTCCCCAGCTTCTTCCATAGCGTCCTCCAAAAATGACCTATGAACTTCATATCCCTGTCCGAGACTATGCTTCTCGGCAATCCATGCAATCGCACGATTTATTTGAAAAACAAATTTGTGATGTGTGTGGCATCGCTCGTCTTATGACATGGGATAAAATGTGCCATCTTCGAGAACCTGTTCTTCTCTTTCACCAAATTCTCTCTCATAGAGAAATCCAGAATGCACAATTGTTTGCCTTTGAAAAGCAATCCATCCTGGATCAGGTAGTCAATCCACGGACTCCTATCCCTGAGAACTGGGTTCTCGTCTGCCTCGTAAGCTTCGCCAAAGTCTGCGTCACCTGCATACATATCCTTCATATTCTCAAAACCCAAGGTCTTGACTCTGAACTCCTGCAGCAACAAGCATTTTCTGCTCAAGGCATCAACCACCTTGTTCGCAGTTCCCGAAATATGCTTGATCACGAATGTAAAGTTCTGCATATACTCTACCCACTTCGCATGCTTCTGGTTCAGCTTCTCCTGCTGACTCACGAATTGCAATGCATGATTATCACTGTACAACACAAATTCCTTGGGGATGAGATAATGTCTCCACTTCTTCAGTGCCTGGATAATGGCATAGAATTCCTTGTCGTACGTGGAGTACTTTATCTTCGCATCATCCAGCTTCTCGCTGTAATATGCCACAGGCCTGTCATCCTGACTTAAGACCCCTCGAACAGCGTACCCACTGGCATCACACTTCACCTGGAAGGTCTTCTGAAAGTCAGGCAGCACTAACACTGGCTGCTCGGTTATCTTTCGCTTTAGCAGATTGAAGCTCCTCTCACCCTCGGCTGTCCACTGGAAAAATTTATGCCGCTTCCTCACCGTGTCCATCATCGCGGCACTAATTCCACTGAAGTTCTGAATAAATTTCCTGTAGAAGCTCGCCAAACCATGGAAGCTCCTTACCTCAAAAACATTCCTCGGCGATGGCCAATTCCTGATTACCTCCACCTTCTCAGGATCCATCTTCAATTCATTAGCCGAAATTACGAACCCCAGATATATGAGTTCCGTCTGCATGAACGAGCATTTTTTCAAATTGATCAACAACTTCTCTTGCTGTAACCTTCTCATCACTATGGCCAAATGCCTTAAATGTTCAGCCCTGGTTTTACTAAAAATCAGTATATCATCCAGGTACACCACCACAAATTTGCCAATGAATTCCCGCAGGACTTCATTCATCAGCCTCATAAAAGTGTTGGGTGCATTTGTCAACCCGAACGACATAACCAGCCATTCGTACAAACCCTCGTTTGTTTTGAATGCTGTTTTCCATTCATCTCCTTCTCTCATCCGGATCTGATGGTATCCTCTCTTGAGATCAATCTTGGAGAAATAATTTGCCCCGCTCAGGCAATCCATCAAGTCATCCATTCTCGACAATGGAAACCTGTACCTGATGGTGATCTTATTGATCGCCCTGGAGTCTGTACACATTCTCCAGCTCCATCCTTCTTCGGGCTCAGTACCGTTGGAACGGCACATGGACTCAGACTCTCTCTCACCAGTCCCTTATCCTACAGCTCCTGAACTTGCCTTTTGACTTCCTCGTTCTCCTGAGGTGTCAACCTGTAAGCGGCCTTGTTCGGTAGGCTTTCTCCGGGTATGAGGTCAATGTGGTGGCTCACACTTCTCATCGGTGGCAACGAATGAGGTAGTTCGTCCACGATGATGTCAACAAACTCTCCCAGTAGTTGCTGAATCTCTTCTGGCAAGTCGTCCACTCTCGTGCTTGTCAAGACAACTCTCGGCTTCCTGACAACAAATAATTGTGGATCCTCATCCTTCTCCAACTCTGTGAGAAGCTCCTTCCCACTCATGAGAAGTATCATGCTGCTAACTTCTGGTTTCACCTCTTTATCTTTTATCGGCAGCAACCTATGGAGTCTCCCATCCTTCTCCAAGGTGTATGTTTTCATCCTCCCATCATGAACAACATTTCTATCATACTGCCATGGTCTACCCAGCAGTATGTGGCATACATCCATGGGAATGACGTCACACAGAATCTCGTCATGATAATTCCCAATTTTAAATTTAACTAAGCACTGTTTAGTGACACTTACCCGGTGTCCTTTTTGTAACCACGAGACCTTATATGGACTCGGGTGCTTAGTTGTTTCCAGCTCCAGCTTGTCGACCATTTCAGCTGCAACGAGATTATCAGTGCTCCCGCTGTCAATGATGACTTTGCATTTTCTGTCCTTGGCTGTGCAAGCCGTCCTGAACAGTCTTCTCCTCTGCACTGAGCTATCCACCTCTTTCTCAGGTGTCAAAAGAATCTTATGCATCCCAAGCGATCTTCTGCTGTCCGCATCCTCGCCCTCAACATCACGCCTCTGCTGCGCCTCAGCGATGTGAGATTTACCCCCGTCCATCTTCCTCTCTGGACATTCCACGGCTTTATGACCGTCTTTACCACACATGAAACATGTGATAACTCCTCCTCTGTCTCTTCCTCTACCTCGGGTACGAGGAAATGTATTTGCATCAGCGTATCCTCCCTGCTGATCATCTTGTTGTCTCCTCGGCTCAGCATTTTGCTGCCTCTTCTGTGAGGTTCCACCTCTTTCATCTCTTCCCTGAGGTCTTTTCCAATCCTCCTTGGGCTTTTGAATTTCTTTCTGGGCAACCGCCTTGCCTCTAGGCTGGCTCCTGCCTTGCCCTCCCTGTCCCTTCTTGCGGCTAAATTTCTCTTCGGCTTTCAGAGCCATCTGATACGCATCCTCGACTGTGCGGATGGTCAGCATGCTCAGTTCATCCTGAATATCATACCTGAGGCCATTCAGGTATCTCGCTACTTTTCGTCATCACTTTCCCGATGACCAACTCGAATATTGAGCCTGTAGAATTCTTCGGTGTACTCCTTCACCGTCACCAACTTCTGTCTCAGGTTCTGCATACGCCTGAACAGTGTGATCTGGTAATCCCTCGGAATGAATTTCACCTTCAACTTGGCGATCATCCGATCCCAGCTTTTGATCTTCTGCTTGCCTTTGGAACGTCTGTCTGCCTGCAGCTTGTCCCAGCATAAGGCTACATGTCCTTTCATCTTCATGACGGCATGCCTTATCTTCTTGTCCTCTTCGATATCCTCATAATCGAAGTAGGTGTCGAGTGCTCGGATCCAATCCAGCAACTCCTCTGCGTTTAGACTCCCCTCATAAGTCAAGATGTCCATCTTCGTCTTCGAGCTCATCCTCGAAATGGCCCTGATCAACCTCTCGGTTGAAGCGTCTTCTGCTGTGACTTCTTCCGCATCGTGTCCAGCTTCCTCTTCAATCTCAGGATCGCTGCACTCTCCTGCGTCGGCTCCACGCCTTTGGGTGGTCTCCATATCTTCGAGTCTCGCCCTGAGATCTCGTATCTGACGCTCCATTTCAGCATTACCTGCTGGCCTACCCCTTCTTCGGGCATCCCTGTCCTCACAATCACGTGACTGCCTCTCTCTCCTGGGTGGCATTATGCCTCTCCTCTTTGCTACCTGAACAAAGAGAATTCCAACTGGGCTCTGATACCACTTGATCGCAAGTCGTGAGTATCAGAGTGCTCCTCCTTCTCCTTTTCTTCTCCCACCTGCAATATACAGACAAGACTTCAGGCTCTGATACCACTTGACCGCAACCTACCCCTCACAGGCCGGTCGCCCTCTAGGACCTTCTCTTTTTTCGCGGCCCGAAGAGTCAATGCTCTTCCAACTCCCTCTGGAGTCCTTACCCACAGTTACTTCCGGCGAGCCTCCCTTCCTTGAATGACGAAGGATCGGTTCTCGCGGCTTCGCGAATTCCACAACAGGGAATTTGACTCTCGGATTTCCGAGACCCGAGGCTTCCGGTCAACGTTGACTTTCTCTCGGTATGTCAGGACCTCGCGCTGTCGCGGCTCGCAACTAGCATCCCTATACCTTCGAGCTCTCAACCTCCGAGACCCGAAGTGCTGAGATGTCGATGACTCGGGATCTCGCGACCTCGTCCACTCGTCACTTCCGGGATTAGACTTTGAGGCCTCCAAACCCCGAGATCCAATATCCCGAGATCACTTGTCACGTCATCAAATCCCAACGTACACCATGCAAAATGTTCCGGGACGTCGCGTTTCACATCCTCATGATCTCAATCTATGAGAACCAACAATCTATCGTCGCGAATTCCCGATGCATCTGATCTACAAGTCGGGTCGCGATCCCAACGATTCTCCACGACGATTCAAGTCATCGATTCTTTTCCTCTGGAAGAGTTTCTCCACTTCACCACCTTTGTCTTGCTAGACCTCCGCAGGGTCGACTTCACAACAAACCAAAGGGGCTATCACTCCTAAGATTTGTTAACTCAGACTCCTTCAGAGAACTTTTACCGACTCTGCGCACCCTTCAACCTTCAATCACTCTCCAAGTGTTGAAGTTCTTTTGGGTCCTGTGCACTCACGCTTGCAACAGCCTCGCCCTTCTTCTTCTCATATTTTCTTCTGAGACTCCACGTCCAACCTGCACTCACCTGCAAGGCTCAAACAACTCAACCCAACTCTGGGCAAAAGAGAACAAAAGTTCAACTACTTAGCCTCCTCGACGCACTCTATGCGGAGGTATTCAACTGCACTCGATACAGGAATCTCCTGACCTAAGTAGAGAAACAATTGAAACTCATTCCCTCAGGTTACGAACCTGATACGCAATCACGTATGCAACATATAACAGATAAGCATAAAAGGAAGCAAACAGGCACAAGAACAATATCAACAACACACAGAGCTCAAACACATCCATGGAATTGAATCAGGGCTTCTCCTATTAATTCAATAACTGTACATGGAAGTTCTTTACCAGCTCTCTGTTCTGCTCTTTGCTTCTCTCAATGTTAATGCTTGATGATAATACAATGATACAAGGGAGGGTGTCTATACTCCGTTTTCCCTCTCGAAAGCTAAACTGTCTAATCTACAGTTAATTATTCTATCTACTTGCATTAAATCTAAGTAAATGCCTCAGCTACCTAAGGACGAGAGCTTATCCGCTCAAGGTCCGTTACATATATAAAGTGCGCTTCATCACATCAATATTTAATGCTTGGCGCAGCCATATTACAATGTTTCAAAATTTGAATGCTGGCGCTGTCCAGCTGTTCTCTTTTTTCCTCCTCGCGCTGGCTCGCTTGATTGAGTGAGCGATGCTCCTGCATCATTATGCAAGGAATATATGATTAATAGGAGGTGGACGGTGGAGGTAGTAATCGAAAAACAATGACACATGACGTCCTCTGAATTATCAGGCTCTTGTTTTAGCAAACATGGTGGTTTAAGAACGAATGTGTGTGTGAAAAGTGGAGATGTGTTTATGAAGACACATTTCCTCGAAACACAGTTTAGAGGTGAGGAAAGTGTGATGTGGACTGCTTCTTAGAAGAAATTTGTTGAATATTAAGTAATTTCTTTCCAAGTGTACGCATCATTGGCATAGCATAAATTTGACTTTTTCATGTTCTTTGCGTATTCTTCTGAATGCACTTGTCATAGATTTGTGAACCTTTGTCATGTACGAGGTAAAATATGATGCCACTGAATATGTTTTGAGGACATATTGCGCATCTGTATTTGTATTCCACATAATTGGCATGTCCTTGGAGAAATCGTTGTTCCAAATATGTGAATGTTTTCGTTTAAGGAAAAATGTTGGTTGTTTAAGTGTAGATTATATCACATGGATGTACTCATATTCTATTAGATTTCGTTCCACCAAGAAGTCTTCAAATATCATTAAGTCATCGAAGTCTCATTGTTCTAGAAATGTGAACAAAGATTTTTATTTCTCAATGAGAACATTGTCCTCTAACCTAATTGGTTCTATGATTCTTGTTATTCTCATCGGAGACATAGGGAAGTTGTATCTGCAATGTGAATTCTTTTGGTTTTTACAACTTATTGTATGGTAATGTCTATGAACTTTAGCAAGTTCTAGATGAAAATGATATGTGTTTCATGTTATGTATTTGTCAAGAAACTGCTCGATTTGTGAGTTGTTGTCATTTCCATAGACCAATGCACCCTCTATCCATAACAATGCATGGTCATGTTCACTCCCTCTATTTTGGAACTCAATTACAAAATAGTAGTTTGATATTCTTCTGAAGAACATTTCATCATGCCATATCAATTGCCTGAAAGCATTTACTCTATGTCTATAGTAACGAGTACATGTCACTGGGTCTTTTCTTATGAGGTAGTCAATGCCATCATTTCTCAATGTCTCAATTAGTTTTTTCCTTTTCTTGTTCCTATACAATGAAGACACCGTAGTCACCAAAGGACCCGAGTGATGCTATGCACCTGTAAATGTGATGAAAAAATTTGGAGGTCCCAATTGTCGGATCATTGCAAATATAATTTTCTTGTTTTGTTTTAAGTTGTAAGGAGTTATGCAAATGTTTTTGAAATCTATGTATCCAATATCATATTTTAGGATTTTTTCTAGGTTTTATTTTTACTTGACATCTATGGCCAATAAATTTCTTCCGCAGAGCTGGCCTTTTCTTATTCACACCCATATGAAAGAGATCACTTTCTCAATTATTATGCACATTGTTTTAAAAAAAAAATTGTTATGTGATAGGAGAAGTCACTGGTTGAATATAGGAGTTCCCATCGAACTATTTTTTATTAGTTGAATCATTCTGTGATGTTAATGACACATGAATCTCCATAGAACAGTGTTGGAAAGTTCATTTCCTCTGCAAATTTGTCCTGGAATATTCCAAGTGGATGTTTCCCTTCAGCAGGTGTGATTTCGACAATCTTGTCTTGCAAGTCATGAATGCGTTGTGAGTCAGTGAATCCATGTATCAATGTTTCAATAGGTATTTCATTCTCTGATTAATTGCTTGTATCAAATTCACTCTTAGTTTCAAAATTTTGTGCAAAGTTGTCATTTCCTTGTTCAAGAACATGGTTCTAGTTCTCATTTATACACAAAAAATCCACTTTGTACAAGGTCCTGGAAAATAATTCTTTTAATGATTTCATGACAATGTGTACACACACTCTACCTATATGGTATGCATTCTTGTATTGCAAATGTATTTTGAGAGTTGCACCAATCGTCATTGTTTCTCTCATGAATTGTGGTAGCACTTTTTGGACAACATCTAGTTTGACAAGCATGTTAATAATTGATCATGTTAAGCCCATTTGGGGTCATTTATAGCCCTAGGGTCTGATTTGTGCAAATTCAATTCGCAGAGACACAAGTCTCTCTTCAAGTTCTGTAAGTGTACTTACATCAGGTAGTGGTGTGTTGCATCTTATTTGGTCAGGTGTTGCAAATTGTGGAATCTTTCCATTTTCATGTGATCTTTTACATGGAAGAAAATTTTTTCTAGTGGAAAATGTTCTATCATTTAGTTTCAAGATGATGTATTATTTTTGCAAGTCAGGGGTGAAATACTTAATGTTCTTTGCAAAATTCAATTACTGGCAAATCGAACATGCAATGCAAGCAGTGTCTTCAATTTGTTTCATATAGGTCTGCTTTGCATCTCTCTTTCCTAGACGAGGATGCGTAGCAAGTGTTCATTGGTTTTCAATGCTATCATTGTGTAGTGTTGGGTCTAGTTTATGATATGTGATTTTTCCCGCTCGGTCAGTATCATGACCACTGTGGGATATGTAGTTGCACCTTTTTCTCTCACGTATTTGTTTTTTCAACATGTGGTCAGTTAACTTATGGTTTCCACTCAAAACTAGTTTCACTTGTTGACAAGCCATGTTGGAGGTTGAATTGACATTTGTTACAAGCAATGCCTCCTCACCATGTTGATGATGCAAAGGATGATAGTATTTTTCAGTGGACATGTGATGTTTGTGTTCAGTAGGAAGTGTGTAAATGCACTCGTGTTATTCACGCACAACTTTTTTTAGGTTGTGATATGTGAGGTTGTGTTTCTTTCTCGAGCTCCCTTTCACCTCATGATGATCGGTCGTACAATTCAGAGGTCTAGAAGAAAGTGCACTAATGTATTTATTTATTTCACGTATGACCTTTTTCAAGTTGTGATGCGTCAGTCTACATTTTTGTTTTATCTATCTATGACATGATGACAATTAGGATGAGTTTCATCGTGATTAGAAAATATGCGACACCTATGTAGATTCGATGTGGTTTGGTTGGCATGGACAATGAATCTTGAAATATAAGTACTTATTATCAAAGGTTGATAATGGATGTGTGGTGTATCTATTTTCAATGATTTGATGTCAATTTTTTTATCGTAGTTTGAATAAATACAGTAGAAATGGACAATACCATCTGAAAGGGTTGACTAGACCTAGATATTTACTCTAAATATGATATATATACATTGTAAGAAAAATATCCCACTCTCTATATTTCCTTTCTCATATGGCATTACCATGTTTACAAGGTATTGTTGCCAACTTCCAAATATCGGTATACGTTCTATGAGATACTATAGAAGGTGTTTATGAAAGAAGTTAAATGCCTATTGACTGCCACTTATAATTGCATTGCGAAAGGATTGCACAGTGTAAATGGCACGTCAAACTCATTTGCTATTAAATAGAAAATTGCATTGGACGTAATATCTCCACAAATAGATGTACTAGTTGTTGCTATGTGTAATCCATGAGAGTGCATACGATGCATAATTTGTTTCCAATGGGATTGAACGTTTTTATAGGTGAGGGACAAGTAAATATCATATCCTCCAAGATTGCATACAAATATTTTTTTATAGAGTAGTGGTTCATAATGACCACTTAGAGGATTATAATCATGGAACACGATGCAATATGGATATCTAGATGTAGTTTTGTTGAATTGTAGATATCTTCTTTTTCTTGTTAATGACCAAATTACAATTGATATATTCAACCACTTGCCTAGCCACCATATACAAAATGTATCTCCCCAAAGTCATATCTCACGTGGAGGCAGAGTTTCATATGCAACCAACCACATCTTTGAAAGATACGTACTGACATCACGTATTTCATGCAATTGTCAAAGAAAATCAGATGCAAATTCGTATTGATACGACTCTAATTCCTCAACATTGCCATTTTATAAACAAACCAATAAATGATCTATCAATCCATTTCATAGCTCGAGTGCAATAAAACTTTAAATGCATCGAAGAGACAATCTCTCATAGTATACGAGAATGTATCTAATCTGAAATAGGCATTGTTATGCAATACCTAGTCGATGTTGTCATGTACAATGGAGTTTGCATCTATCTAATATCACTCAACATCTATTACTTGCTCCATCTTTTAAGTTGTGATTTTCAAGAACTTTCTTAGTTATGCTTAAATAATATGAAAATATAAAAAAAGATACCTCTAATTATTCTTCAACCTTTTTCGTTTCAAAATTAGTGCTCCATGGTTGTTATATGACAAAGAAACAAAGCTATAGCTAGTGCTCAACCATATAGAAGAGATAATGCAAATAAAACAATAGTATAAACTTGTTCATTACAAAGACTGAGTATTCAAGACATAATTTTAGAACTTATTTTAGTTGTGCACCTTATAAGCATTATGGTAGTTATTGTATATAGCCTTACAATTGTATTCATCATTTAATTTCATCCTCACTCTTCACAAATCAACACCAAACATATGTGAAATGACTGGTTGATGTCTTCCACTCAAAACACTCACATAGATGGTCTATGGGATAAACAAAAGAAAAAGAATTAGGAGTACATGGAACCAACACATAGCACAACTTCTCAAGGTTTCAATTATCTTACATAATGTAGAAGATATTCTAAGATTGGGCATTGTCGCACTCATCCTCATACATATCAATGAATTGTCCATTTAGGTTTCAAAGAATCATTTCTATAATATCTTATTTTAATAACTAATTGTAACAAGTAATTATTTTATAAAAGATATAATATGTTTTTCTTGAAAATTGTACTAAAAACCCCACACCTATATGAGCAAAAACGGAAGTAATATTGTGTACATATTGCGAAGAACTCTTGATGTGTATAATAGTGGAATTGTGAAGATGTTAGTGTTCTTCTATAGAGAACGATTTTTTTTTCTAAGGTTATGGATCAACTGTAAATAATATAAGGAGAAAATATTTATAAAGATATATTTTAATATTATTTAGATATTGTTTATTTCAAAATTTTACAAATTGTAGATTTGGATAGTATAATCAGTTTCAATGATTTAAAACAATCTTTTTTGAAAGTATATTTAATCTATTAGGAGTAGTAATAGTGAAAATTAATGTTTTTATCTTTAATTTGTTTTGATAGAATAAAAAGTATCAATACTTTATTATTTAATAGTTATAATAACAATAATTTAATTGAAAATCTCAATATGTTGAAAATAATATTTATATTGTTGAAGATTTTTTTTGGATGTAAATTGTGTGTGAAGTTTCTAAATATCCAACTTTTTTAGTAAACAATCCACAACCACTAATCATCAAAAACATAAATAACATAAATGTAATATTTATATGATATTTAAAAAGAAAAAATAAATAAATGAAAATCTTAAACATATTAATCCAACTTCTTAATTAAAATACAATTTTTCAAAACACTAAAACTACTAAAATTATATTTAAAAAAAAATAAAGTTAAAGTCTTAAGATAATAGAAAATTGAACCAAATATTCGTTGCGCAAAACAATTATTTAAGTGTCCCAAAATAAAATTGAAACCAGTCTTAGTTGTGAGATCACAATCTTCCAAACGTGTTTTGAACAAACAATAGGGGATATTCATCCAATTCTCCTAACACATTTAATCAAAAAATTACTTCCCAAGAACAGAATAGGCGATATTCATTTTTCCTATATTAAATAATAAAATCAAGCATAGAATGTTAAATTATTAAAGTTAAATTTAAAGAATATCATTATATTTATATTTCTGTCATTAAGAACTATATATTCAACTTAATTTCTATTAAGAAATATTATATTAATTATATTTCACAAGCACTTAGTGTGTACTATTGGGAAGCTTAAATGTTTTAATAAAGAAAATGGGGTAAAAAGATAATTGAAAATAATTTTTTTTACTATAGTTAATTTTATAATTTATTGTAAAAGGTTTTATTAATTAATGAGTTATTTTATAATTTAGAAAAGCTTTTGACATGGTTTCTAGGAAAAACCTTTGGAATAGGTTGGAAGAGATAAAAGTGTTTTTAGAGTTGAGGGCTGCTGCAATAAGGATGTATGAAAATGTTATTGTTAAGTTTAAAAACACCAAGGGCTGGTCAAAAGAGATTAACTGCAATATTGGAGTCAAAGAAGGTTGTCCCTTGTCCCCTACCCTTTTTGGCATATACATTGATAAGTTAGAAGAATGCTTGAAAAAAACAGTTTGTGTCGGCCCTACTCTCACTGGTATAGTCATCAATCTTCTTCTTTATGCTGATGATATCGTTCTTATGGCAAGGAGTCCCCATGATCTTGAAAACCAACTAAGAATCCTCAAGGAATTTTTCTCCAATATGGGTATGACTGTTAATACTGATAAGACTAAGGCCATGATTATTAAATCCAATAAGATCCCTTATGATACCTTTGTAAATGACAACAACAACTTGGAGGAAGTGACTTCATACAATTATCTTGGAATTGATATTCACCACAAGCTCAATTGGAATTATAGCATTGAGAAAAGTATTATTGGGGGATGGAAATCTTATTATGGGCTTGAAAACAATTGTAAATCAACTGATCTTTGGAGTTGGGATAAGAAGAAACTCCTCTTTGAGACTCTTGTTACACCTGTTATTCTTTATGGATGTGAAGTCTGGGGCTGTAGTATCTCTCATGAATCGTGGAGAAAGATAGAGCAAATACAAAAGAATTTTATAACCTATAATCTCAAAATTAAAGGAAATACACCCTATCCCATCCTCCTCATAGAAACAAGCTTGTCCCCCATTGAGAGCATGGCTATGACCAGATACCTAATGTATAAGAACAATTTAAAGAACATGGAAGACAAGAGGCTACCTAAAATTGCTTCAAAATCAAGTCATAACCACCATCAACTCAAGCGAGGATGACATAAAGATGCCCAGTCTTGACTAAACTATTGGGGAATCATGGAAGAAACCATTTTGCAGAATAAAGATACTATTAAAAAAAACGTCAGATCAAAATTTAAGTAAAAAATGTGGTGTGATAAAAAATTAGAGGAAAAAAGAAAATTAAGGTATTATAAAGATGTAATCAACCCTAATCTAGAAGATCTAAATTATCTATCTGTTTTGCGAAGTGTAAAGAAAAAAAAGGCATTGCTAAGATAAGAACAAATTCTCACGAGCTCCATAGTGAAACTGGGCATTGGTCAATTCCTAAAATGCCATGGAATGAAAGAGTGTGCCACCTTTGTGACACTAAGAAGGTTGAAGATGAAAAACACTTCCTCTTAGATTGTCCAACCTATACCCATATTAGATCTCGTTTTCAAAATATTGATCACATTACCAACCTTCCTAACCTATTAACTCGACAAAAGTATGGTGATCTTGGAAAGCTTCTCTTAATGCTTTTCTAGCACATAAACAAAATTCTAAAGAATCACAAGTAATCACTTATCCTCTTAAGGTCCGATAGACCAATTAGGTCTTAGTGGACTTTAATCATCATCATCATAAAAGGTTTTATTAATTAATGAGTTATTTTATAATTTATTATAAAAGGTTTTATTAATTAATGAGTACGTGTAATTATAAATAAAAAATTTCAACATTTTAAGTTTTTCATTTTATTTCTTTTTTTATTATAAAAATTTTGTCAATTATTTTTTTCAAAATTCTTTTTAGTTTATTTGTTTTTTTATTATAAAAAATATGTCAATCAATTTTTTTCAAAATTCCAATTTGAAATTTGATAAAATTGTTATTTTTAATACATAAATGTATTTATGTTCTAAGGCTTTTGCGACCATTTTTTTTATCAGAGAGTTCTTTCGGATTAATCGCATAGGTTTTTTGATTTTCGACGTTTCGGACCAAACTAGTGTGGTCCATCATCAGGAAAACATTTGTGAGAAATGAAGGAAAAATGATATAACAGGTGTATAAATACTTGAAAAGTTGTTATAAGGAGCCGACTTATTGAAAATGAAATCAAGAATTATAAAACATAAGAAATTATAATTGTTTGTTTTAATAATTAATTATTTGTTTGTTTATTAATTTTTATTTAGTAAGAGCTGACTCGAAAATGTTTATAAATTAATATCTAGAATTATTCATATTGTCTAGGGTAGGGATCCAATTTTGACTAATTGTCCATCCATCATCTCTGTTTAGATTGTTAGGTTGTTTTTCAATTTCGATTGCTTCTCTGAATTTTCTATTGTGATAGTGATCTATCTTGGCAAGGATTTTGGTCTCTTCAATACAAATGTGATGTTTAGTTTTATCTGAGTGTTCTGCAAGAGTTGAGGGATGAGTGCGATTGTGTTTGATGTCAACGACATGTTCTTGAATCCTAATTCCAAAGGAACAACCTGTTTCTCCTATGTATTGTTTACCACACGAACACGGGATCATATAGACACCTTTTTGTTCGATGGGATCAACAGAGTCTTTGACTGACCTAAGGGAATTCCTAATAGTGTTTAAGGGTTTGAAAGTTGCCCCAATGTTTTTCTTCTTTAAAATCCTCGCAAGTTTGTCTGTTGTTCCTTGTATGTAGGGTAAGTAAACCTTAGACACATCATTATTTGTTTTTTCTTTATTCCTAGGTGTTTTGGTGACATTTTGAAAGTCTTTCATTACCTGATGTTTTTTATAGAGATTATTTTTAAAAACATTAAGGAGGTGATTTTTCTCTTCCTCTAGGTGTTCATCATCAGAAATTTTGAAGGCTCTAGTGTCTAAGGTGTTTAGAAGACCTAGTTTTTGAGAAGGGTGATGATGAGAATAGGCATGAAGGTATTGTTTAGTGTGAGTTTTCTTCCTATAAACTTGATGGGATAAGGATCCATTAGGTCTTTTTGTGACTCTCACATCTAGAAAAGGAAGACTATCATTATTTTCAACCTCCATAAATGTATTCTGTTAATATTATGGTAGCTGCGGGAGGTATTTACCCCCACGTGTGAACCTGACGAGAATAAAAGACTCTGGGAAGCAAGAGAAACCCTAATGAGTTGGCTAATAACCCTAGAAGCCTTGTTAGCTCAAGAAGATAATTTATATTTGGCTATTAGCCTCCAAGAGAAGAAGTCAGCCAGATAATATACTGAACAGACACATACCCAGAAGGAGAAGTCGGTGCCAACAAACTGGTAGGACTACTATAAATACAGGGCACCAGTTCTCGTTTGTCACATCTCAGAATTGCAGTTCTACAGTTTGGTGCGCACTGCAGTTGCGGTCTTGTGCGCAGGTTTGGAGGAAGAGATGGTGCAGCTGCAGTAGCAGCAAGATCTCAGTTTTGGCTTGAATATCTTTTGGCTAGGATTTGGGACTATCTCATCAGTATTTTGTGTTGCGTTATCCTTGGGGAGAGATGCACCGCCCTTTGTTTGGCTATATAGCCTAGGTTTTTCTTCTGGAGGAATTATCAGTCAAGGTTAAGGTGCTCAAAGGGAGGCTTCAGCCTGTGGTTGGGTGACGAGGGTATCGTCAATGGTAAAACGAGCATACCATCTTCTATATTCTAACAGGTTATGGGCCCACACCCCTTCAGTCAGCCTAAAATTATGGAAGGAAACATAGCCACTAGATATTGAGCTCGTTGAGGAACTGTCACTAGGATTACTAGCAGGAGGAGCTTCCAAAAGCACTGCAGCTAGGGTTACCAATAAAAGCAGTTGCAGAAACCCTAAACCTCTTGTTGACGCACCTTAAGTGACGATATTGACCTAATATCCGGATATATCAATGCGCCCTAGCCCAACGCATCTCCTGGTACTCTCAGAAGGCCAAGACGTGAAGTTTGGATTTCTGGTCAAATCTAGGGTTTGACCAAGTCAAGCAAGCCATGACAAACTCTATGAAGTTTGAGAACAAGATAGATGGATCCTCTAACTTCAGAGCATGGAAGACAAGGATTGAACTCATCCTTACTAAGAATAAAGTGTTGGATATTGTGAAAGGAAATGTCGTGAAGCCAGAGTTTAAAGAAGGAGAAGAGAAGGAATCGCAGAACGTTGCAGCTATGGAGAAGTTCAAAGACGTTGACATCAATGCCATGAGTATCATAGTGGATTCCATAAAAGACCACTTGATACCCTACATCTCCCATATTGACTCATCGAAGAAGATGTACGATGCCTGAACAAATCTCTTCTTAGTCAGAAACATTGGACAAGTTATGATTCTGAAGAATGAGCTCCGTGACATGAAGATGAATGATGATGACAGAATAACATCATACTTTGTAAGGATCTCCTAGATAAGAGATAAACTACAAGCTATTGAATAGATTACTTCAGAAAAGGAATTGGTGAACATAGTACTCAATGGTCTTCCCAAGACATGGGATGCATTTGCCACAAACATGAACACAAGGAAGGAGTACCCGACATTTGAAGAACTTTGGACTTGTTGTGCTCAAGAAGAATAAAGGATCAATGCAAAAAAGAAACCTCAAAAGAAGTACAATGATCAAGCCTTCACAACAAGATTCGAGAACTTCAGGGACAAAAGAAAGTTTGACTCAAGAAGGAAGCCAAAGCAAAGAAAAGACATTTCAGAAATACAATGCTTCAACTGTCAAAAGTACGGTCACTACAGGAATCAGTATCCCGAGCTAAAGAAAAGGAAGGAGAAACATGAAGCATCGATTTCCAAAAAAAGGAACCTGCAAAGAAGACTAAGTAGGATGGAAGAGACTTCTTCTACTAAAAGGTAACAACACTCTTCTTATTTTCTTGTACATATCTTTCTTGCATCGTCCTCGTACATATCTTGTATATCTATCTCTTGGAAGATAATGCGTTGCAAGAAGAACTATACCTATGGAATAACGACAAGATAAGAATGAATATCATTAGATATTACACATGAAAGAATGAAATATATCATGTGAAATCTATTACAAGATAAGCCAAAATCATAATCAATCCTGAAGAGACTTAGAAGTCATACATCAAGAGGAATTAGAGAAAGACTTATGATGACAACTAAGACGGAAGTGTGGACTCTATTAGACAAGAGAGCCAATTATATATTGTAGAAGACAATAAGGATGCATATGGAAGCGTGGACTCTATTATATATTGTAGAAGACAATAGGACAGAGACAGAAGCATGGACTTAGTCAGATGAAGGAAGCAGATTATATGCACTTATACATGAAGAAAGGATTAGGAGGGAGCTAATCCTATGATCCATTGAAGATGATGATATATA
>JZKD02S2135982.1:462888-488592 GCA_000966675.3 Picea glauca
GTCATAAGGTATTTACAAAACTAGTAAAAATAGAGCTTCAAATGGAACTTTATGCCTTACTAGTCAATGGAATGGATATGTTATTATGCGTTGAATCGTGTAAGAAGTCAAATAGTCAATTAGGTCAGAGTGAGACTAAGTAGGAAGTTTTGTTGGGAAGTTCCACTAGGAGAGAACCAACCTAATATGGAAGTGATAGATTTACTAAACTATGCATAATTGACTTGAAGATGACATTGAGATAATTAATGGAAATAATGGATGAATGTTTCTAAAACATGTCAACAAAAACCTAAAAGGTTCTAAAGAATGTTTATTGGTCAATTCTTTGTGTAGTATGGTCTATGAGTAGTTGAATGGTTGAGGACTAAGTTGATTGGGGTTCTTGGTAGAATAAAACTCAACGTTACCATGGAATATATAAATCCTAATGGTTTCTTTGAGGGTGCATATATTAACCTCAATGAATTGACAAAATGTACAAGGGATTACAAGATCAAAAGAAGCATGTGTATGGTGCATCGACAATAACTATTGAACCAATTCATTGTCATTAGGAAGTGGGCATCAAATGACATGAAGAAATTGAATTGATTGTTCAAGTGGCATGTAAAGAAGAGGAACAATTGTAACTATTTTTTAGAGATGGGCCATAAAAATATGAATTGCTAGAGATTGAGAGAGGGAGGTAGAAGTTTGAAGATTACAATTGAGAAAGGATGCAATTATAGTTATCTACAATTGTGTAATGTCCCTTTCCAAATAGGAGCTCCAGAGAGGAGGCTTAATGGTCTAAACTGCCCCATTAGACTATAGTCAGGGCCAAAGAGGGGTAAACAGGGTTACTAGAGGTCACTCGAGTCACAGGTGTTATATTCAGAAAGTGACATTGAGCTAAAAAGGGTTAAACGTGATTTTAAGTCATTATGAGCTAAAAATAGAAGTCAATAGTGAATTAGGGTTTCAACAGTAATTTAGGGTTTTGGAAGTCAACAATGAATTAGGGTTTCAACATGATTTAGGGTTTTGGAAGTCAACAGTGAATTAGGGTTTCAACATGATTTAGGGTTTTGGAAAGCTATAAAGGAAGGGTCAGTGACCTAATTCATTATTATGTAGATTATGACTTGTCATTGAGGAGAAGAGGCGCATCTCAGGAGAGATAGTTCAGTGTATTCCAGAAGGAAGACACCAGTTGGCTAATTTCAATGTTGAAAGACACACCCTAGTCACCGGGAAGATCATCCAGGTCTTCCATCATTCTTCATTGATTCCGTAGTGCTCCCATATTCCAGGTATTATCTTTTAGTTGCTTATTTGTAGTCCGGCTAAGATCCTTTTGTCTTTTGATATATCTGAGTGTTGTTATTTTATTCAACTGCAATCACTTACAAAAAGCATCAGGAAAGAAGTCATAGGCCTGATTTTCCCCCTTTTCCTCCTAGCTCAGAGGAAGAGGAAGAGGCAAACAAATAAGCAGAGAGAAGGGCAGAGCGTGATGCAGAGCGCGAGGTAGAGAGGATACTAGGAGATAGATATGAGCGACCAGAGGGTAGTGGCAAGGCCCTCGTAGATCCAGAGGCAACTTTCATTCAGGTTATCAACAGTATGTTAGCTAGTCAATGGACCATGTCTCAGTCCTTGGCACAAGTGGTTGATAGATTGGCTAGAGTGGGCACCCCAGATACACAAGTCCCGCATGCAGCATATGGGAACTCGAGAGCAGGTAGTAGACCCCAGTCACCCTCTCGCACATACACCTCTGCGAGTAGGATTCCCAGACCCTTGTTTGCCAGTTTCCAGAGGGCACCCTCGATAGCAGCACCGCCACCAATAGCACAGAGGCCACCCACTCATGTCGACGACATTGCAGAGTATAGGAGGGAGTACGTAGCATTGGGTCGTTACTTCCATCAGGACATGACCTTAATCAAGTATTGTGGACTTAGAATCATGAACCTCCTTAGAGATCCACAGAGGGGAGGACCACAATAGCAGCAGGGGCATAACCTCGATTTCATCTGAAAAGTTGGGAAAATCACCATCCCTTCTTTCGACGGATCATCCAATTACACTGCCAGATCTTGGGTACATAAGCTAGACACGTATTACAAGCTCAACCAGATGATCGAGACAAAGGCCATCAGTTTCGCGACCTTACACTTGGAGGGTGAGGCACATGAGTGGTGGTATCATGGATTGGTGACATTGGGTCAGAGTCTCATCACCTCCTATAGGGAGTTTACAGATAGGCTCATGGATAGGTTTGACAGGAAGGATCCCAAGATACACTTCAGGGATCTAGCCCAGTTGCGACAAACTGGCACAACAGAGGTGTTCATCACAGAGTTTCAGTGGGTAGCCATGGCAGTGACAGATATATCAAAGCCCAGGATGATCATGCTATTTGCAGAAGGACTCAGAGAGCCTTTGAGAGGATGGGTGAAGGCATACATGTCTCCCACTTTGCAGGATGCCATCCTTCACACTCAAGATCTAGCAGACTCAGTGCCAAATACTAAAACTTTCTCCAAACCATTTGTGCCCCAAAGGGATCAAGACAGGAAGCCATTCCAGAGAGAATGGAAGGGCAAGGAGAAGTTGGATGATGAGACTAGGCGAGAGATTATGAGCAAGAAGCTTTGCTTCAGCTGTAGAGATCCTTGGGTCCTAGGCCACAGGTGCATAGGCAAAGGATAGATTCATTATATTGAGGTAGCAACAGACAACTTGGACATTGAGAAGGAGGACCAGGACAATGTATCCACTAGTTCAGAGGAGGATTCAACACCAGCAGAGGAGCAACCTCCCCGTAGACCACCGACACCGGCAGGAGCCCATCCTCCAGTAGTCCCACAACCTCCAGAACAGGCTAACAGGGTGAAACCAGCAAAGGGAGGTGTCACAACAACCCTTTCTGGAGTTCCCATGTATGATACCCTCTGTATCAGAGGGATTATTTAGGGGCAATTGGCAATCACCCTGATAGATGGTCGGGCCACCCACAACTTCATCGATGCTTCAGTGGTATTGAGATGGGCACTTCAGACATAGGAGTTTGAGGGGTTTGATGTTGCAGTAGAAGATGGCCACACAGTGGAGTGTCTAGAAAGAATTCCAAACTTAGACATGAATTTAGGCAACTACACAGTGAGAGACACATTTTATGTGGTTGACTTATCGAACACAGATGTGGTGCTAGGAGTTCAGTGGATGATTACCTTGGGAAAAATAACTACCAACTACCAAACCTTGGAAATGGGATTCAGAGATCAGGATAGGAAGAAGGTTGTTCTAAGAGGTATGTCAAGAGGAGCACCCAGGATAGTTTCAGCCAAGAGGATGGAGAGAATATTTAGACACGGGGAGGTAGCATATGCTGTAGAATTCTTTATCACTACTCAAAAGGATTCGAAAGGTCGACAACAATACCATACAAAGAACAAGAATTTATTGGGACAACATTAGCAGGTCTTTGAGGCAATTCCACCAGGGAGACCACCTGACAGGGGGTTTGAGCACACTATTGAGTTGGAGGAGGGGGACAAACCTATGATCCACCCCCCCTATCGTCATCCTAGGAGGTTCAAGGATGAGATAGAGAAGGAAATTAAGGAATTTTTGGTGATGGGACACATCAGACCGAGTAGAAACCCATTTTCTTCTTTAGTTGTCTTAGTTCTGAAGAAGGATGGCACCATGAGGATGTGCATTGATTACTGAGTCTTGAACAAGAAAACCATCAAGAACCGATACCCTATCCCATTCATTGACGAGTTGATGGATGAACTGCATGGGGTAGTTTTCTTCTCAAAAATTGATCTATGCTCTCGATATCATCAGATCAACATCTGAGAGTAGGACATAGAGAATATTACATTTCGATGTCATTTTGGACACTTCGAGTTCCTGGTTATTCCATTTGGGCTAACCAATGCACCCTCTACATTCCATTCTTGCATGAACCATATATTCAGGGATCAGTTAAGGAAATCAGTCTTGGTTTTCTTCGATGACATCTTGATCTATAGCCAGCCATGGAAAGAGCATATGAGGCACCTGGATGAGGTATTGAGCATCATGGCGGCATAGTCATTATATGCCAAAGAGTCCAAGTATGAGTTCGATATGACAGAGCTGATTTACTTAGGCCACACCATCAGTGCAAAGTGGGTACAAGTGCACCAAGAGAAGATCAAGGCCATTTTGGATTGGTTGATTCCCAAGAACGTGACATAATTGAGGAGCTTCTGCAGGTTGTGCAGCTATTACAGGCGGTTCGTCCAGGGGTTTTCTCAGCTTGGAGCACCGCTGATAGATCTTACCAAGCATGGGGCCTTCATATGGATCGAGAAATCACAAGAAGCCTTTGATCACATGAAGGAAGTCACGGGCACTTGTCTAGTGTTGGCACTACCAGACTTCACCTTTCCATTTGTACTAGAGTGTGGCGGATCCGACGAAGGGATCGGTGCAGTTTTGATGCATGGAGGACACCCCATTGTATTTGAGAGCTGAAATATTAGTCAACCTGAGAGGTTGTACTCCATTTATGACAAGGAAATGTTGGCAATCATGCATGCCTTGACCAAGTTCAGACAATATTTGGTGGGCAACAAATTCGTGGTCAAGACTGATCACAACAGTTTGAAGTATTTCCTTGAGCAGAAGGACCTTAGTGAGTGCCGATAGAAATGGGCGACGAAGGTACACGCATTCGACTTTGACATAGAGTATGTTAAGGGGAAGAAGAACATTGTGGCCGATGCACTATCGAGGAGACCTGCATCATGTTCTTTGATGGAGATTTCAGCAGATTGGAAATCCCACTTGTTAGTGGAATAGTCCAAGAACAAGTTTGCTTGTGAGGTGATGGATGGGAAGATACAGGA
Organism: Picea glauca; assembly: GCA_000966675.3. NCBI lineage: Eukaryota > Viridiplantae > Streptophyta > Pinopsida > Pinales > Pinaceae > Picea > Picea glauca. The sequence continues at coordinate 467,781 of JZKD02S2135982.1, forward strand.
TGACCAGTATAGGGTCATTGATGATGTCATATTTTACAAGGATAGAGTCTACTTGGTTCCAGATTCAGGGCCTAAGAAGAAGATCCTCACTGTAATTCATGATTCACCTCTAGCAGGCCATCAGGGGTTCTTCAAAACCTACAGACAGATCAGAGAGAGGTTCTCATGGAAGGGCCTCAAACAAGACGTTATGAGACACGTCAGTGAGTGTGTCACTTGCCAGCAGAACACGTTAGGGCATGCTCTTCCAACAGAGCTACTTCAACCACTCCCCATTCCAGAGAAGAAATCAGAGAGTATATCTATGGACTTCATCACAGGTCTACCCAAGGTCTAGGGTAAGGACTATATCTATGTAGTGGTTGATAGTTTGACCAAGTTTTCTCACTTCTATGCCATACTGACAGAGTACAATGCAGTTCATGTAGCCAAGCTTTTCTTCAGGGAGGTCTTCAGACTTCATGGTTTGCCAAAGAACATTGTCAGTGAAAGGGATAGTCGGTTCATAGGGACATTTTGGAGAGAGTTGTTTCGGTTGGTGGGGACAAAGTTGACACCTAGCACTAGCTATCACCCTCAGACAGATGTGGGCAGACCAAGATTGTCAACAAGTGGGTTGAAGGGTATTTGAGGAAATATGTAGGAGGACAACAAATAACATGGGTAAAGTGGTTACATTTAGGAGAACATTGCTACAACACCACCTTCCACATGTCCATTCATATGACACCCTTCCAAGAATTTTATGGATATGATGCTCCCACTTTGGTAGACCTGGTCTTCGGGGAGAGTAGAGCTCCCAAGGACAAGGATTGGATCATAGAGAGTCAGGATATTCTCAAGTTGTTGAAAGAGAACCTACAGACGATGCAAAATGGACAGAAGATAAGTGAGGCAGGCAGAGGATAGAGTGAAAATTTGAGGTTGGAGATTTGGTTTTCTTGAGACTCCAACCCTACAGACAATCATCTCTGAAGAAGAGTGGGGCCGAGAAGCTCAAGCCTAGATTTTATGGTCTTTTCAGGATCATGCACTGAGTAGGCAAGGTTGCTTGCGAGCTAGAGCTTCCATAGGGGAGAAATATTCATATCCTGTTCCACGTGTCTTGCTTCAAAAAGGCAGTGGGACAATTCATTAGTACATCAGAGGAGCTTCCCCCATTGGATGAGGAGGGATAGTTGGAGTTAGTTCCAGAGGAGGTTTTCGAGTTCCGGGAGTGGAAACTGAGGAGCAGGGTCATCAAAGAGTGTTTTATCATATGGATAGGGATTCCAGTAGAGGACGTGACTTGGGAGAGCGAGCAGATGTTGTAGCATCCTAGACTGGTTTTGCTTGAGGACAAGCAATTTCGGGAAGGGAGGACTGTAATGTCCATTTCCAAATAGGAGCTCCAGAGAGGAGTCTTAATGGTCTAAACTTCCCCGTTAGACTATAGCCAGGGCCAAAGAGGGGTAAACAGGGTTACTAGAGGTCACTCCAGTCAGAGGTGTTATATTCAGAAAGTGACATTGAGCTAAAAAGGGTTAAAAATTCATTTAAGTCATTATGAGCTAAAAATAGAAGTCAACAGTGAATTAGGGTTTCAATAGTGATTTAGGGTTTTGGAAGTCAACAGTGAATTAGGGTTTCAACATGATTTAGGGTTTTGGAAGTCAATAGTGAATTAGGGTTTCAACATGATTTAGGGTTTTGGAAATCTATAAAGGAAGGGTCAGTGACCTAATTCATTATTTTGAAGATTATGACTTGTCATTGAGGAGAAGAGGCGCATCTCAGGAGAGATAGTTCAGTGTATTCTAGGAGGAAGACACCAGTTGGCTTATTTCAGTGTTGAAAGACACACCCTAGTCACCAGGAAGATCATCCAGGTCTTCCATCATTGTTCATTGATTCCGCAGTGCTCCCATATTCCAGGTATTATCTTTTAGTTTCTTATTTGTATTCCGGCTAAGATCCTTTTGTCTTTTGATCTAGCTGAGTGTTGTTATTTTATTTAGCCGTAGTTTCTTATTTGTATTCCGGCTAATATCCTTTGTCTGTTGATCTAGTCGAGTATTGTCAGTTTATTCAACCACATTTGACCATTTTGCAATCCACAGAGATAACATAATACAAACTTTGCAGTCCTTTGTCGCGTTTATTATTTGTATGATCATTTATATGCTGTAAACCTTTGATCCTACACACCCATTAGTAGCGTTTCCTAGACTAGCCAAGTCAGGAACATTACAAATTGGAAAAGCCCACCAAAGTGGAAGACATTGGAAAAGACCACCAAAGTGGGAGACTGGTTACTCTTTGAGCAGTTTACTACACAAGTAGGTCACTCATGTCTTACACAAATCCAATAAGTTGTCAATTTGAAGTTATATTGTATGAATATAAATATCATCAATAAGATACGCATTCTATAACTTTGGTCAATATGTCTGAAGTAATAAATGAGTATAATAATTAGTTCCCATCTAAGACTCTTTTATTTCTACAATTAGACTTTATCATCCAAAATGAAGTACTCGTTATAACTATTCCTTTAGTTAAAGGGTCTCTACAATTGGAAAAGACCACCATATTGGAAGACATTGGAAAAGAACACCAAAGTGGGAGATTGGTTCCTTTTTGGGCAATTTACTACACAAGTAGGTCACTCATGTCTTACATAAAGATGTGACCAAGAATCATGACAATATGTAGGACATGTGAAGCATAGAGGGATATTTACTTACCCATTATCATTAGGTCTCACTAGATGGTTTCAAGATGTGTTTTGTCAATCTAGTCCAAATATAAATGACTCTCGGCAATGAATATTTATATCTCTTGTTATAAAATGAAAAACAAAGAAAAATGCAAAACTTGGCGTGAATTACATAATCATATTAATCATTGAGTTTTTGAATGAAATTTTTTGTTTGAGGCCATAACTAAGGGAGCATATATCTAGGAATCAAATCCAATATAGGGCCATCCATACCCAAAGTAGTGTGGTTGGATGAAATAGATTCCATGTCATTTTCCTTGCATCAACGATCAAAGGAATTGTCTCCTTGGGAAAATTGGCATTCGTAAATGCAAGGTGTCTAAGGGATTGAGGGAATTATTCTTTGTACACACAACAAACATACCATATGCATTCACTTGTTGAAAAGTGGTGCAATGGTATTCAAGGTGTTATAGATCAAGGTATCCAATTGATTTTATTTATAATATGAGAATCTCATCTAATAAAAACATCATTTCATGTGTAGAACTCTTTCAATATCGTCAATATTGAATATACTTTATAATCTACTTGCATTATTAAAACCATACAACCTTGATATTTAATATCATCAAAATATTTTTAATACATTTTATAATCTATATTCACATTATTAAAAACCTGCAACCAATGTTTTGTAGCATCAAGTGCAAAAAGATTGAAAACAACATAACTTATGAAAGAGTTTTAATATAATTTAATGATAAACAAGGCATTGTAAGATACTTTGTAAGCTAAACTTTGTAAGAAACTTATGATACGCTAATATTACATATGTAAACTTGGCCATGATATTGAAGTATTACAATATTTTCAATAAAATAAAAGAGAATTATTTTTATTATATAAATTATCATTAATATAATATTAAAATCTATTACCTATGATATAATAAAATTTTATAGTTTACATGTTGAAAGTAAATATTGACAATTATATGGAAATGTAATTGTAATCAGATTCACCAACTTGGGACTATGGAAGAGTTGAGAAAATAAGAAAAAAATCTAAGTATTTTGAAAGAAAGTGTAGCTAAATGATACCTTTATGTAATGGAAAAGGATATGTCTTCATAATGATAGGCATTTGTGAGGTTAAAAAAGGTTGTCAAAATTGAAATACTTTGAATTCATCTGTCAAGTTCCACTCATAAGTGTCACTTTTCAAGGATCGTAACTCTTCTCTTAAAAAAAGTGGGATCACTAGCTATAAAATGGCTCTTATCCATTAGAGTAGGGGGCTTTTGAAGCATGCTACTATAGCTAGTATGGAAAAGATTGTTTGGGTCAGGACTACTCTTGAATTGCAACTGAGTTAGTGTCCATGCCTTTTCAAGCAAGTTTATGTTCAACGTACTTATTTTTCTGGGTTATATGAAGTTCAACTAGAAAACATGTCTTGCTAAGATTTACTTCTTTTCTCGATAATCTATGTTCAATTCTGGCCAAAGCCTCTGTTTTTCATTGTTGTTACTATTGTTCATCTGTTTGGTGTCAGTACTCCTAAATATGTTGAAGATATTACTGCATTTAGTGCCTTGTTAGTTTCATATTTTTGGTTTGCTTTAGTTTCCAGATTTCAGATCTAGTTCTAGGATTTTCAGTTTTTTATTTTTTTTCTGATTTCAGTTATAAATTAATAAATTATTATAGTGGAATTTTGGATGGCTCACATCAATGGTATCCAAGCCTTGATTGATATCAATCATATAGAATTTCCAGTTACAGTTCAGATTATTTACTTATGTTCTCGAATCTGCTATAACTTTTGATGACTTTCTATGATGTTATTATGCTAAACCTACTATTAGGCTATTAGCCCATTATTAGTGCATTCCTTCAGTCTATAATAGTTTTGGTCTCAAAATAGTGGAGTCCCTAACAAATTAGGTTCATAACTTGATCATATTTTTCTTATAAATTGGGTGTTGTTTAATTGTTTTAGTTTTTTTTTTTTTTCGAAATCAAGCAATATAAATTTTCAAGAAATTATAAGTTTTTTTGTTTAAATTGTATTTCTGAATGTAGAAATGAATTCAGCTTGCTTAAAATTCGTAGAAGAATACTAGGATTATACAAAAAGAAAAAAAACCATTCCAATATACAGATTCAACAATTTTTCCTCTAATTTCAAACAAATATACTAAGAAAATATAAAAAAACAATATACAGATTCAACGATTTTTCCTCTAATTTCAAAAAAATACACTGAGAAAATACAGAAAAAAAAAATATACAGAGTCTCGATTGACTCTTATTGATTTCTGTGTATATCAAAAAATAACAAATAAACATCATCATGAATTCCATTACTGGGTATAACTCGCATTCTAATTACTGTGTAAAAGGGGCAAAGAAAATAAATTTTAATTATAAATTGAAGATTAATATTAAAATTTAACAATACATAAAAAAAAATCAAAATTAAAACTAAATACTACATAACTATACATAACAATACAGGGGTCAGAGAAATACCTGTAGCTCAACGTGCCAACGATGCCAACCACCAACATGAACTCTGTGCTCACATACCTCATGCTCACAGACCTCATGCTTAGAAATGCTTACCTACATGACCTGCACCATCACAACCTCATGCTCATGCTCAGAAACGCTCACGCTAAAAAAATCTCACACTCACATCACAGATGCCCAAAAACGCTCATGCTCACGCTCGCACATGCTCGAAAACGCCATCAAACTCCAACAAAGTTTGAAAACGTAACAAATTTGATGTGTGGTTGATATATAAATCATCTTTCGGCCAAAAGATAGTTCTACCAAACAATCTTTCGGCCGAAATATAGTTCATCCGAACAATCTTTCGGTCGAAAGACAGTTCGATCCAACTATCTTTCGGCCGAAAGCGTGTTCGGTCGGAATATATTACGGCCAAAAACATATTGCCGGATGGAAAATATACGTGCGACTAAATTTTTACATGAAAATCGAGGGTGTCATTACTGAACCGTTCGATTCGACATTTCACGTTTCGACCGAAAATAATAACTTTTAGCCGAAAAATAATATTAGTTCGGCCGAAAAAATGTTTTTCAGAATTTTGGAGATCCGATTGTCATGAAAGTGTTACCCACCTTCATGATTTCACCCCTAAATCAAGTTGAAACCCTAAATCAATGTTTAATTTTAAAAACCCTAAATCATTGCTGAAACCCTAATTCACTATTGACTTCCATTTTTAGCTCATAATGACTTAAAATGGTTGTTAACCCTTTTTAGCTCAATGTGAGTTTCTAAGTATAACATCTGTGACTAGAGTGACCTCTAGTAACCCTGTTTACCCCTCTTTGGCATTGGCTATAGTCTAATAGGGAAGTTTAGACCATTAAGCCTCCTCTCTAGAGCTCCAATTTGGAAAGGGACATTACAGTCCTCCCTTCCCAAAATTGCTTGTCCTCAAGCAATACCAGTCCAGGGTGCTGCAACACCTACTCGCTATCCCAAGTAGCATCCTCTATTGGAAGCCCTCTCCATCTAATCAAACACTCTCTGATGACCCTGCTCCTTAGTTTCCTCTCCCGGAACTCGAAAACATCCTATTGAACTAACTCTAACTGTCCCTCCTCATCCAATAGGGGAAGCTCCTCTGATGTGCTAATGAATTGTCCCACTTCATTTTTTAGGCAAGACACATGGAACACGTTATGAATCTTTGTCCCCTCTAGAAGCTCTAGCTCGTAAGCAACCTCGCCTACTCGGTGCATGATCCTGTACAGACCATAAAATATGGGCTTGAGCTTCTCGGCCCCACTCTTCTTCAGAGATGATTGTTTATAGTGTTGGAGTCTCAAGAAAATCAAATCTCCAACCTTAAAGATACACTCTATCCTGTGCATGTACGCACTTATCTTTTGTCGGTTTTGCATCGTATGAGGTTCTCTTTCAACAACTTGAGAATCTCTTGACTCTGTATGATCCAATCCTTGGCCTTGGGAGCTCTTCTCTCCCCAAAGATCAAGTCTACCAAAGTGGGAGCATCATATTCGTACAATGCTTGGAAGAGTGTCATACCAATGGACATGTGGAAGGTGGTGTTGTAGCAATGTTCTCCTAAATGTAAACACTTTACCCACATTCTCTATTGTCCTCCTACATAGTTCCTCAAATACCCTTCAAACCACTTGTTGATAATCTCAGTCTGCCCATCTATCTAAGGGTGATAGCTGGTGCTAGGTGTCAACCTTGTCCCCACCAACCAAAAAAACTCTCTCCAAAATGTCTCTATGAACCAACTGTCTCTGTCACTGACAATGTTCTTTGGCAACCCATCAAGTCTGAAGACCTCCCTGAAGAAAAACTCAGCTACCTGAACTGCATTGTACTATGTTGGTATGGCATAGAAGTAAGAAAAATTGGTCAATCTTTCGACCACTACATATATACAGTCCTTACCCTCGACCTTGGGTAGACCTGTGATAAACTCCATAGATATACTCTCCCATTTCTTCTCTAGAATGGGGAGTGGATGAAGTAGCCCTGCTGGAAGAGAATACTCAGACTTGTTCTGCTGGCAAGTCACACACTCACTAACGTGTCTCATAATGTCCTGTTTGAGGCCCTTCCATGAGAACCTCTCTTTGATCTGTCTATAGGTTTTGAAAAACCCATGATGTCCTGCTAGAGGTGAATCATGAACTGTGGTGAGGATCTTCTTCTTGAGGCCTGAATCTAGCACCAAGTAGACTCTATCCTTGTAAAATATGGCATCATCAATGACCCTATACTAGTCATCATGTATCTACCCATCCATCACCTCACAAGCAAACTTGTTCTTTGAATATTCCACTAACAAGTGGGATTTCCAATATGTTGAAATCTCAATCAAAGAACATGTCATAGGTCTTCTCGATAGTGCATCGACCACAATGTTCTTCTTCTCCTTGACATACTCTATGTCAAAGTCGAATTCTTGTACCTTCGTCACCCATTTCTATTGGTTCTCACTAAGGTCCTCCTGCTCACGGAAATACTTCAAACTGTTGTGATCGGTCTTGACCACAAATTTGTTTCCCACCAAATATTGTCTGAACTTGATCAAGGCATGCATGATTGCCAACATTTTCTTGTCATAAATGGAGACCAACCTCTCAGTTTGAATAAGCTTCCAAATCTCGAATACAATGGGGTGTCCTCCCTGCATCAAAACTTCACTGATCCCTTCGCCAGATGCGTCACACTCTAGTACAAATAGGAAGGTGAAGTTTGGTAGTGCCAACACTGGACAAGTGCCCATGACTTCATTCATGTGATCAAAGGATTCCTATGATTTATCAGTCCATATGAAGGCCCCATGCTTGGTAATATCTATTACCAGTGCTCCAAGCTAAGAAAAACCCCAGATGAACCGCCTGTAATGGCTGCACAGCCCGAAGAAGCTATTTAATTTTATCACGTTCCTAGGCATCGACTAATCTAGAATGGCCCTGATATTCTTTTGGTGCACCTATACCCCCTGTGCACTGATGATGTGGCCTAAGTAAAGAAGATATGTCATACCAAACTCACACTTGCACTCTTTGGCATATAATGACTGTGCCTCCATGATGCTCATTACCTCATCCAAGTGCCTCATATGCTCTTTCCATGACCAGCTATAGATCAATATGTCGTCGAAGAAAAACAAGATTTATTTCCTTAATCGATCCCTGAATATGTGGTTCATGCAAGACTGGAATGTAGCGGGTGCATTGGTTAGCCCAAATGGCATAACCAGGAACTCGAAGTGTCCAAAATGACATCGAAATGTCATCTTCTCTATGTCTTTCTCTCGGATGATGATCTGATGATATCCAGAGCGTAGATCAATTTTTGAGAAGAAAACTGCCCCATGCAGTTCATCCATCAACTCGTCAATGCATGGGATAGGGTACCAATTCTTTATGGTTTTCTTGTTCAAGGCTCAATAATCAATGCACATCCTCATGGTGCCATCCTTATTCAAAACTAAGACAACTAAAGAAGCAAATGGGATGTTGCTCAGTCTGATGTGTCCCATTGCCAACAATTCCTTGGTTGCCTTCTTTATCTCATCCTTGAACCTACTAGGATGACGATAGGGGGGGGGGTGATCATAGGTTTTTCCCCCTCCTCCAACTCAATGGTGTGCTCAAACCCCCTGTCAGGTGGTCTCACTGGTATACTTGCCTCAAAGACCTACTGATGTCATCCCAATAAATTCTTGATCTATGTATGGTACTATTGTCGACCTTCCGAATCCTTGTGAGTAGTGATCAAGAATTCCACAGAATATGCTACCTCCCCATGCTTGAATATAATCTCCATCCTCTTGGAGGAATCTTTCTTGGGTGCTCCTATCGACATACCTCTTAGAACAACCTTCTTCCCATCCTAATCTCTGAATCCCATTTCCAAGGTTTGGTAGTTGGTAGTGATTTCTCCCAAGGTAATCATCCACTGAACTCCTAACAGCACATCTATGTCTGATAGGTCAACCACATAAAATGTGTCTCTCACTGTGTAGTTGCCTAAGTTCATCTCTAAGTTTGGAACTTTGTCTAGACACTCCACTTTGTGGCCATCTGCTACTGCAACATCAAACCCCTCAAACTCCTCTATCTGAAGTGCCCGTCTCGATACTAGTGAAGCATCGATGAAGTTGTGGGTGGCCCCACCATATATTAGGGAGATTTCCCATTTCCCATTAATAATCCCTCTCATATGAAGGGTATCATACCTAGGAACACCATAAAGGGTCGCTATGACTCCTCCCTTTGTTGGTTTCCTCTTGTTAGCCTACTCGGACGGTTGTGGGACTACTGGAGGATGGGCTCCTACTGGTGTCAGTGGTCTATGGGGAGGCTTCTCCTTTGCTGGTGCTGAATCCTCCTCTGAACTAGTGGATCCAGTTTCATGATCCTCCTCCTCAATGCCCACACTATCTGTTGTACCTCAATATAATGAATCTCTCCCTTGCTGATGCACCTGTGGCCTGGGAGCCAAGGATCTTTGTAGCTGAATAAAAGATTCCTCCTCATAAGATCTTGCCTAGTCTCATCATCCAACTTCTCCTTGCCCTTCCATTCTCTCTAGAATGGCTTCCTGTCTCGATCCCTCTGGGGCACAAATGGTTTGGATAAATTTTTAGTCTTTGGCACTAATTCTGCAAGATCTTGAGTGCGAAGGATGGAATCTTGCAAAGTGGGAGGCCTGGATGCCTTCACCCATCCTCTCAAAGGATCTGTGATTCCGTCTGTGAATAGAATAATCATCCTAGGCTCTGATATATCTGTCACTACCATGGATACCCGCTGAAAATTTATGATGAATGTCGCTGTTGTGCCAGTTTGTCTCAATTGGGCTAGATCCCTGAAGTGTATCTCGAGATCCTTCTTGTCAAACCTATTCATGAGCCTATCTATAAAATCCCTATAGGAGGTGATGCGACTGTGACCCAATGTCACCAGTCCATGATACCACCACTCGTGTGCCTCACCCTCCAAGTGTAAAGTTTCAAAACTAATGGCCTCTATCTCAGTCATCTGGTTGAGCTTGTAATACATGTCTAGATTCTGTACCCAATCTCTGGCGGTGTATTTGGACGATCCGTTGAAAGAAGGGGTGGTGATTTTCCCAACTTTTTGGATGAAATCGAGGTTATGCCCCTGCCGCTGTTGTGGTCCTCCCCTCTACGACTCTCTTGGGCGGTTCCTGAGTCTGAGTCCACAATACTCGACTAAGGTCACGTCCTGATGGAAGTCATGACCCAATGCTTCGTACTCCATCCTATACTTTGCAATGTATTTTTCATGAGTGGGTGGCCTCTGTGCTATCGGTGGCGGTGCTGCTACCACGGGTTCCCTCTAGAAACTAGGAAACAAGGGTATGGGAATCCTACTCATAGAGGTGTATGTGCGAGAGGGTGACTAGATCTACTGCCTATTCCTAAGTTCTCCTGTGCCGCATGTGGGACTTGTGTGTCTGGGGTGCCCACACTAGCCAATCTATCAACCACCTGTGCCAAGGACTCAGACGTAGTCCGTTGACTAGCTAACATATCATTGATAACCTGCATGAAAGCTGTCTCTGGATCTACGAAGGCCTTGTCGCTGTCCTCTGGTCCCTCATATATGTCTCCTAGCATCCTCTCGACCTCGCGCTCAGCCTCACGCTCTGCCCTTCTCTCTTCTTCTCTGTGTGCCTCTTCCTCTTCCTCTGAGCTATGAGGAAAAGGGGGAAAATTGGGCCTATGCATTCTTTCCTTATGCCTGTTGTAAGTGACATATTCATCACCTATGTGTTCACGACCCTCTAGGTCTTCCACTGCACTCATTGTATTTAGTCACACACTGGCATGACTAAAGCTCTGATACCACTATAATGTTCCTAACTTTGCTGGTCTAGGAAACGCTGCTAATGTGTGTGTAGGATCAATCATTTATAGCATATAAATGATCATACAAATAACAAATGCGACAAAGGATTGCAAAGTTTATATTATGATATATTTGCGGAGTACAAAGGATGAATGCGGATAAATAAAATGAATCACTCAGCTATATCAAAAGACAAAAGGATCTTAGTCAAAATATAGTAATAAAACTAAATCATAATACTCGATAATAAATGAGGACTACAAGATCAATGGATGATCTGGAACTATGGCAGCTCGTACGGTAACTGTTGGAAGTCTGGAAAGTTTTCCCTCGTGGCTATACCTCTTGGAATGGCCTCGAAACTATCCCAAATGGTGTGCCCTGCTCTATCTCTCAGTCATGGTAACAGTCAGTCCCCTCTGCTAATGGGTTTGGACCCTAGATGGATCCCCCTAGGGGAATGCACCCCTCTCTCATTGGAAAAATGCACCCTAGAGATTCCACTGTCAGAATCGGTTGAGATGTGTCTCAAAATGACCGCCTTGGTCTACTAGGAAATGGGTGAGAAGGGTTTCCCTTAATATGGCATGATGCTTGCTCGAGAACCCTAAATGTATCCACCAAAAGTGTCGCACTTCCAAGTCTGCAAAATGCACCCCAGATGATTCCTCCATCGAAATTTGGAAAGGAACTAGGAAAAATATTCACCTTGCCTTCCTCTCAAATGGGTCGGAGGGAAATCTTGGAATTATCCTTGGATGGGACAAATTGATTTCTTGAACCTCCTTAGGAGTTGTGCCCTCACCCTGGATAAGTGCGCCCTTGCTGCTAGACCCTGCATAACTACTATTGAAGATTGATGGAAGACCTGTGTGATCTTCCCAATGACTAGGGTTTGTCTCTCAACACCGAAATCACCCAACTGGTGTCTTCCTCCTATAATCCACTGAACTATCTCTCCTGAGATGCACCTCTCTCCTCAATGACAAGTCATATTCTCCATAATAATGAATTAGGTCACTGAACCTTACTATATAGATTTCCAAAACCCTAAATCATGGTGAAACCCTAATTCACTATTGACTTTCAAAACCCTAAATCATTGGTAAAACCCTAGTTCACTATTGACTTCTACTTTTAGCTCATAATGACTTAAAAGCACTTTTAACCCTTTTTAGCTCAATGTCATTTTTCAAATATAACACCTGTGACTGGAGTGACCTCTAGTAACCTTGTTTACCCCTCTTTGGCCCTGGTTATAGTCTAACAGGGCAGTTTAGACCATTAATCCTCCTGTCCGAAGCTCCTATTTGGAAAGGGACATTACAAGGACGCATGCTTGGGGTTGCTACATGAGATGTAGGACGCATGGTGTATGGTTAAACCTCGGTGGTCTATGATGGAATTTCACATTAGAGGTGGATTACTCTTGGTTGATATACCTTATATGGATACTTTCATGGCATTCTTCCTTGGAGCATTGGAGACTTATGGAGTTTGGTGACTGCTCAATGTATATGACACATGGAGGGAGTTTTTTTTCTTGGAGGATTACTTGCATTAGATGATGAGAATTCACCATTTTGAAAGAGGGCATTGAGACCTAGATAAAATGGGGTTGTTTGGTTTCTTACATGAATTATTACAATTGAGTTGACGGAGTGGACATGTAAATGTGGTGGTCCCTAAGGAGGCAGATGATCTTGTATATGCATTGGAGCTTTAGATCCTTGGAGGATGAGTGTTGGACCTTAAGGAGTAGTAATCATTCCTTGGATCCTTCCTTGTTTATCATTGTCACCTTGGAGCTTGAAACATGTTACTTGGTGTAGATCACTTTACATGTGTAGAATTACTTGTGTTGTATGGGTTGCTTGTAGTGGACTATGTCCACTTGTCATTGTAGGCCTCCCTTATCTCTCATATAAATACATGAAGGATATAGAAATTATCTTCATCAATCACACATGTGTGGTTATTCTTATTTACCCTTTGTTTAGGGTTTCTTAGAGAATTCTTGAAGTCTGGGGATATGGTTTAATCCCCAATGAGGAGTTGGAGTTAGGGTTTGGTGATAAACCCTAAGTTATATTTGTTGAAGTAGAAGAGGAGAGGAAATTCCTTGCATGAGGCCAAGGAGGACTTACTAGTGGTGATCCTAACTTGTTGGAGTATCTTTGGTGGATCTAGGGTTTTTCTTAGTTTTCCCTACCTAGGGTCTTGGAGAGCTTGGAGGTTTGCACCATCTTCTAATAAGATGAGAGTATGTACTTAAACTTCATATATGTACCATCTTTTACTTGAGGACTCTTGATTTGAGGGAGTGCACATGTAAGTGCGACGGTCCCTAAGGAGGAATGTGGCGTTGGAGCTTTGGAGTCATCGAGGAGGAGTGTTGGAAATATGGGGAGTAACACTTATGCCTAGAAGGCAATATTGTTGATCGTCATCAACTTGGAACTTGACATGTGCCACTTTGAGTAGAGTTCTTCACATGTGTGGACCTACTTGTGTGTTGTAAGTTTCTTATATTGGACTAGGTACACTTGTCATTATATACCTTCATTAATCCTCATACAAATAGATGAGAGAGAGTGTCATTATAATCATCAATCGTGCACTTATGATTATTATTCTTTACACTTGGGTTAGAGATGTAAGGAGGAGTGTTGGTCTTTCTCTCTCCTTTGTTCAATCTTATTTGTTCTTTATTTCTCTTTGTCTTAAGGAACTACGGCTTCTTGGAGCATTCTTGAAGTCTAGGGCGAGGGTTTCATCCGTCATGAGGCATTGAAGTTAGGGTTTGGTGATCAACCCTAGGTTGTAAATATCGAGGAGGGAGAGAAGAGGAGACACCTTGCATGAGGCCAAGGATGACTTACTAATGGAAATTTAGCTTATTGGAATATCTTTTGTGGAGCTAGGGTTTTTATTCATTTTCCCTAGATAAGGTTTTGGAGAGATTGGAGGGTTGCAACAGCTTGTGATCACTTGAGAGTATGTATTTAAACTTCATATATGATTTATATATGTGAATTTTTCTATTGTCCAAAATTGTCTTATTGCAGATTTGACCTTCAACTATCATTGTCTTCATGGTTTGGTAATATCCAAGACTTATATGTCCTGCTAATTTGACATAAGTTAAGGTTGGAAGTGTTGATGAATTTAACATTTACATTGAAAATAATAATATGATAGTTTTATTTCTATAAATATGCATTAATTGTAATAATTTCAGGTCTTGTTTATGTATGAAAAGAATGCACTAAAGGGATTAATCTTGTTGGCATATATTTGATATTTTTTCTATGTATTGAGGTTGATGTGAAGTGAAATATTGTATGTTTTTTTTTTTTAATTTAAATTTAGGCTCAACTCTAAGGATGATAATTCAAAAGGATTAGATCAGTGGAACCTCTAAGGAGTTGAAAATTCTAAATTTGCAAAAAGAAACCTTAAGTCATGAAATTTCCACACTAATATTTTCTAAAACCCCTTCAGGTATAAAAGACAAGGAATTCCAATATACAAGGATATTCTTTAGTATTCATTTGAACAGAATGAGCCTCCCTCACATAGATAAGCATTTGTTGCATGAGAAGTTGGCTCTCTTCTGTACCTCTCTTCTCTACCTTAGCAATTAACCAACTCCAAGTATTGATCCCATAGTTATAGGGTTTAATGTGAAAACCCACATTCTTCAAACCTTAAAAAAAATTAATATATTGGTACGAAAAATAGTGCAAGATAAATCTAATATGCTCATAAAGAGTTCTCCTCGACTTTATACATTTGGAAGGTCCAAAACTTTTTAACTCCAACACAACATGTTAAGACCTTCAATTACTATAAAAAGCAATACAAGGGACACCCTTGCTTGAGTCCACTTGAGGACCTTAAATAAAAAAATGTAACAAATAAAAAGTTCTTACGAACTTTATACATTTCTAAGGTCTAGAACTTTTTACTTCCAACATAGCCTTGTTGAGACCTTCAATTACTATAAAAAAATAATACAAGGGACACCCTTGCTTGAGTCCTCGTGATGGCCTTAAATAAAAAAATAGATATTACACCACTACTAAGAATTGTAAAGGATAGGACACTAGTGGCCAGAGCAGATATTATTGCATCTTTTTGTCTTTGGAAAATACCCTTGAAATCTTGCTTAAGACATTCGCATCAAGGTTCATGTATTGCTTTACAATTTGCTTGTGTGCTATCTCTGCATTTCTATCAACAAGATCCTCATACTTGTTGTACAATGCACGAATTGTTAGACTAAGAAGAAGACCTGTACAATGCCAGTACAAGAAAAAAGTTGATCAGATCTGGAATCAACGAAATTCTTCATAAGGTGTTAGTGAAGCACCAAACACGGACAGATAAGTCATTTCTTTGCGATTTATGTTAAATAAATGGGAGAAAGAGGAGATTTATAAAATTGAAAGTTCAAGGATATTTTTCAGAAAAGCAGAATAAAACTAAAATACATAAGAAGACTAATGACAGAAGTTGAATCTATGTGATGATAGTACCAGCAAGAAATATTTAAGAACTTACTGACATAGACAAGTGTAAGGAAGTTGAACCAGCCACCGAAAATTGAAAATAGCCAAAAAAAAATATAACCGCCTGCCAGAAACCAAATTAGTTCAACCAGCACTCAAAGACAATGATTAAACATCATAGCCTACACTTGGGTATTGATGGACCTATCAGATGAAAGAGAAAATATTCTAATGGAAGCGCAGTTCTGCAGTATCCATTTTATGATATGAAAAGTTGTACTAAAGAACCGGACAAAAACCTCTGCACCAATCCACAACATAACCTAAGCAAATTTTTATATGAACGTGTCCTAGTTTCGTGCCAGATAATGCAACACCCATTGCCATATGCTGAAATCATAAGCAGGACTGACTGAAATCATTTAAGAAATATAACAAACCATACGGCATTACCTTCGCAAAAAGTTTAATGTCTTTGCCAAGGGCAATATCATGTGCCACTGCTACAATGTCATTAATTCTCACACGCATTGAAGCAGCTACCTTGTTTACTATTTCCTCTGATAATTTCAATTCAGGTAGAGGAGGTAGTAGCCTGCATAATGCAAATACACTAGTAATTGTCGCAGATTTTCATATATCATTCCTCAACAAAAACAAGGAAAAAGAAAAAAAAAGGGCATGTTTAACATATTGATAAAAAAGGGCATGTTTAACATATGAAAATTGGCAGGAATACTAGAATACTACTCACACCTCTAGAGGAGAGATGCAGCATTTGCCCACATAAACAAAATTGCAACCAAAAGTAGAAGAATGGTGGAAATAAGAGACAAGAACGTATATCTTGATGTCTGAAACAAATACCATGCAACAGTAGCAGCGACAAGTACGCCTATACATATACCTCTTCTCCTCCATAGCATCACATCAGAAGCTGCCAGAACCGTCAAAATTTAAACATACATGACAGTTCAACAAAACCACACTTTAAAAATAGTAGGTAAACAACAAACGTCCATCATTTCTGCCAAGAATAATGTCCAAACCAAGAAACGGCAATGATTCAGAACTTATAGAAATTAGTTTTCCGGGTTTAAGAAAAAAAATATGTGGTTTAGGTTCAGGTTTTAGGATTCAAGGCAGTGGCTTTGGGACTAAAATTATAATGTTTAAGATGAAGGGATTTAAATTTTAGGGTTTACTATCAGAAACTGGGTGCCAATGGAACTGGGAATCCAGCAAGGAAATTCAGAATACGCTTAAGTCTGTAAAGCCTGATTACAGACTTAACCGGATGGGGATATCAAGTGAGGTCCTAAACACGTTCCTAGTCAGGGATTTGACCCTGGAACTTCATTCTAGCAAACAATTACACTCATCCACTTGAGCTAACCCATGAAGCTATTGAAAAACATATTTTTATACAAGTATACACAAATTTGAAATCAACTTACCCCTGCCTAGCCCCGATATTTAAAGGTTTGAAAATCTTAAAATAAAAACATGAACATCTGACAGATTTGAAATTGTTGATTTAGGACTTCAAACCAGTATTGAAAAACATATTTTTACACAAGAATACACTCAAATTTGAAATGGACGTACCCCTGTCTGACCCCAATATTTAAAGGTTTGAAAATCTTAAAATAAAAACATGAACATCTGCCAAATTTGAAATTGTTGATTTAGGACTTCAAACCAGAAACTAAGCGCTATTGAGGACTCTATTCAATTTAAAATTGTGACCACAGTTGAATAGTACTAAAATTTTGAAAAGCAGGTTTTTCCAACATGAATCAATCAACTTTGAATAAGGTACTTATTTTTTCCCAGGTTTTAAAATCTAAAAACAAAAACATGTTTTAAAATCTAAAAACAAAAACATGAGCATCTGTCCAATATCAAAGTGTGGACCTATCTATAATTTTTCACAACATGAAAATTGAAAAGGGTAAACAGAGATTGTCTTTAAGAAAGAAACATATATATTTAGTTTCGGGTTGTAGGTGTCATCATATTCTCTATGGTAAACACAAATGTTTTTAAAAATATCATGAATTTCACATATCAATATCACAGGATTTAGGATATATGATATTGTGGGTATGTTATGATTTTTCCCTATTTAGAGATAGTGAAGCTATTTAGAAATAGTGAAGCTTGGGGCTGAAAAATGAAATAATGATAATTAGACACATTAGTTTAATTTTCAATGTTTGTGATTTAATCTTTTATAACTTACTTGTAACCGTCTTGGTGGTGACAATGGGCACATCCCAAATCACTTTCCTAGCATGTGGGTGTTTAACCAATAAAAGCCCATTAGTTCCTCTTATCATATTCTTAAAAAGATGACTTAAACTATAAAAGCTCATCAGTCAACCTCACCCCAACCTCACCCCAGGAAAACCCTAGACTACAGAGATCAGAGACTAGGGTAGTATCGCGGTTTAAAACTGGAACAGAAAAACATAAACCCAAGTTAAGAATCGCACAAAACCATTATTCTACATTGCTCAATCAAAGCTAAAACTAATATAATTGCTCATTGTAAATAGATTTAATCACCATTCCTCCACCAAAGACTTCATGAACAGTTTTCTGGCAAATTGTCCGCAGGAGAATCGAGGGTCTCTTATGCAAGAATCTCTGGTGACTTATCAATCAGCGTATTAACATACGAATCCATAGAGGAGTTGTCTGTGCCATCTGCTATTTTTATTAAATGGGTTTTGAGGAAAGCCTGCCAAACCTTGAAGGGTCTCTTCCTGTGAAGATCCGGGCTCTTAACGCCAAAGCCCAGCAAAGAATTTTATAATCAAAATGCAAAATCCTGCGGATAACAGACAATAGGGAATGCTCAGTTCATGCAGCGCTATTGAAGAAATGTCAGGGCCTCAGATTTGTGACTGAAAATTGAACTTAGTCGTCCGATATGAACACCTTTTTTTCGAAGAAAAAAATTACTCGAATTATATTATATATATAATTCAATTTACACTGCAAGCCCTGTCGGGCTGTTACCAGAAATACATTGAGGATAGAACTCGCCAAAATACTAACATAATGTTATTACATATCAGATCGAGATTGAGAGCTGTCCAATGCTGTTCTATGTCTGCTGTCGCCAGATAGGCAGAGATAAACTCTGCCAGAGAGGGAGCACCAAAAACACTAAAACAAACACACAGTTGGAACAGACACTGTACCCAGTGAGCATAGTAGAAATCAGAACGCTCCTGTACTATGCCTGTTGTCACCGAATGGAACAGTGATATAAACTCTGCCAGTGAGGGAGCACCGAAAGCAATGAAACAAAACACACAGTTGGTGCCGTCACTATACCAGGAGAGCAAAGAAGAAATCAGAACGCGCGCCCAGCACTTTCGAACAGATTTATGTTGGTGATGGGGCTTTCAAGGCCATTTTCGCAATGGTAGATAGATAGTCTCCCCACCTCCCCACACAGGGCTCTTTTAGATAGAGCATCCGCCTCCTTGTTGAAATTTCTGGAAAAGTGCTGGAATTTTATGTTCTTGAAAAGCTTTGTGAGAAACTTCGTTTTGTCCTTCCAGCCTTCTATCTGGACCGAATGGAGCTTGCACGTATTGTTAATCCAGTCTATAATAATGCGAGAGTCTCCAAGAACTAGAAGGTGATCTAGCTACCATTGAGAGGCAAGAGCAAGGGCTGTCCATAATCCCAATAGTTCTGCTTTCCAATTTGTAATTCTCTTTTGATGTGTTTTGAAGAAACCACCTGCTCCGCAACATAGGCCATTAGATGCAGCAGCTCCGTCGAAACACGCCAGTGTGTATCCATCGGTCAGAGGGATCTCACAACTCTTGGGAGTAAAAGTCTTGAAAGAAGAGGGTTGCCAATGGAAGGAGGCCCAAACTCTGTGAGCTACCGCCTGTAAAGAAGGAGGGTGTCCTTCGAAGATCACTTTATTCCTTTCTTTCCAAAGCTGCCAGCTAATGTGTACAGCAAGGCTCGGGGGGGCCGACTTTTGAGTGATCCAATCGCTAAGACAGGCCGTGAACGTTGGACCTCTCCAAACCACAGGTTGGGAGAGAAACTTTGTTGATGTCTGCCATACCTCCTTTGAAAAAGGACAATGTACCAAGAGATGGTGCACATCTTCAGCATCTAGCTTGCAAAAAGGACAAATGCCAGGACCCTCCCAGCCTCTATGTCTGAGAGCCTCCCAGGTAAGAATTTTCTTTTTGCCCGCCAGCCAGGTAAAAAGCTTTAGCTTAAGTGGGATTTGCCAATGCCAGATTTGTCTAAACCACGAGTAGTCAACCTCCAATCTCATCTGTTGCAGGTAGGCATTGTAAATATTTTTGACAGTGAGGGAGCCCGTAGCATCACCCCCAGCCCAAAGCAAACTATCAGGTTGATCGGAGAGAGTGATTCCAGCTCCTTTGAGGGCTGTTGTAAATCTGCTCCACTCTATAGCCAGCGGATCTTCAAGGGACAATGATGCATTGTCCAGCCAGTCGTCCAGGAGGGAGGAGGCAGCATTCGATCTCTGAATTTGTGCCAGAAATTTGCAGTCCAGCGCCTCCAGTCGCGCGCACAGTAATGGTGTGAGGATTGAAAGGTCTCCCAGACCAAGAATCTTATCACGACCAATATGAATTTTGGTTCCAGTACCTGGCTTCCACCTTAGCCAGTGGAGAATGACCTGGGAGGACGCGACCATTCCTTTCCAGTAAGAAGATGCCCAAGGCTGTATAAGAGTCGACTTTCTAATCCAGTCAGATAAGGAGAGGGAACCCAAGTATTTGGCTTTGATAAGCTGGCTCCAGATACTATTAACGGAGAGGGCTCTCCAAAAGGAGCTAGCCAGAAGTGATGAATTGAAAATGGAGAGAAGCTTTAGCCCCCAGCCCCCTGCTGTTCGAGGCTTGGACAGTTCCTGCCAATTGCAAAGGTGAAATATACGCTTGCAAGCTTGGTCATTCCATAGGAAGTTGAAGGTTAGCCTCCGAAGGATCAAAATAATCTTAGCTGGTATCCGCTCCAGTGACATCCAGTACACCGCTAAGCCTTCCAAAACCGACTTGACTAGGATGTAGCGACCCCCAATCGACAACCACTTATTACACCAGAAGTCAATTTTTTTTTGGAAAAGTGCCACTAGCCAAAGCCAGTCACAAGGTGAGGAAGATC
>JZKD02S2135983.1:0-10504 GCA_000966675.3 Picea glauca
TCATGAATATCACCAAGCCAACTCATGAATATCACCAAGCCAACTTATTGACTAACTTGGAGATGGAAGACTTCATGAAAATTGATTCCATATTTAAATATATCGATAATAATTGTAGCAAAGGCATTAGATCAGATGCCATTGAATATGAAGTAAAATAAAGATAACAAATCCATGGTTGGCATATCATGAATATTGCCAACTCGTGGTCTTGGAAATGGAAGACTTCTTGAAAATTGAATTGATATTTATATATATTATTTATGCCATAAGTGGTTTCCCCTTATGGTTTCTATGTTTGATGCAAACCTAGAAATCACTCATGGTTGTCCAGATCCATTGGACGACCATGAAAACAGTTTAGTATGTTCATTCAAATATTGGGTGGTAGTCATAGTGTGTTGGCTTGTTAGGTCAGTTCATTTCCAAAATCAATGCACGTGCCAATATATCTTCGGTCCATGTAGCAAGGATCTAAATGCTTCATCCTCTTTTTTGTGCATTGGTTGATTTTCTTCCTGCTGTTAGTGCCCATAAGCATGTGACTTTGTAAATTGCAGTGGCATTATTACTGGATCGACTCAACCAAGAAGCCTAGTCTTTATAGGAATTTGAAATGACGTTGTGTTTCTTTGGTGGAAAAGAGTAGGAAAACCAACCGTCATAGCCAACTGCATATCCCAATAGCAATAGAGTAGCAACAAGGCTTTCACATGAAGGAGGAGGTGAACATAGCAATGGTTGGGATTCTTCATAGTACAATTATTATTCTTGTCGTGAATGGGAGGGCAATAGTGACAATTTCTAGGTCCAACAACTCAAAAGTGATGGAAATTTCCCTCGCCATGGGAAATATATGACGGTTTATGTCTTGACAACTCTGCATCTCAATATTTTGTCTGAAAAACCCATGCTTTCTAGGTGTTAGGACAATGACAAGGGCTTCAAAGTGGTATATGTCTAGGATCATTTGATGCAATGTTACTCCGATACATTTTGAATCTACCATGGCCAGTGGAGGGTGTGTTGTTGCAGTGGACATACATGTTCCTTGTTTTCATTTATCATTTTTGGATGAAATTTATACTAAAGTTGCATATGAGGCTTTTTTTTTTTTGATTCCCCATTTGTGATAGCATTTAGTTGCCAACTGGTCCTTTTAAACAACATACTTTAATCTAAGGTGATTTGGGATAGATGATTATAATTTGCTCAAGAGTGCATAATGTCTTCACGAGTTTAAAATGACTTTCGTTGCAAATATGACAATGGTTTTAGTTGTTTTCATCCATTTTGTTAATCATTTTGATAAAATAAAGAAGATTTCGAGAATCAATAGTGCATAATGTCTTCACGAGTTTAAAATGACATTCGTTGCAAATATGACAATATTTTTAGTTGTTTTCATCCGTTTTGTTAATCATTTTGATAAAATAAAGAGGATTTTGAGAATCAATACAGATTATGGAGTCTTTAGGGTCTATGTTTTTAAGCATGAGCCACAATCATATATTGGCCTTCAATCAAAGTTTAGTTGAAGAAATTGAATACATAAATATGTGCTCAAGGTCGAACTAGTGTCATGTCATATGGATTAGACAAAATAGAGTTTTTTAAATTTTTTCCAACTAGAAGTTTAAATAAATATAAATTCAATCAAAACCTACATGTATGTTTTTTTATGAATGAAAATAACATGAATGACAATAACACATGAAGACTAGATTTAATAACGAAAATGGTATACAAGGATAACTTGTGAGCTACAAGTAATTTCAATCAACTACTTTTTCTACTATTTGCAACAACTAAGAAGCAATTAATGGTCAAAATATTTTTAATCTTTGATAGAGCTTTATGTTGAGCCATCTTCCTAATTCCAGTTGCATTATACAATCATTCAAAATGTAAATCTATGAAATTATAATAAACAAGGACCAATTCAAAGTTTAAAGCCATGAAAGAGTCAACATAGAGTTGGCAATTAGGAAAGATATTGAGCTCAAAGATTTTCTGAAATCAAAACAATTGTTGATATATGAAATGAAAAGTTATGCAAGGGACTAATTAAAAATTCACCATAATTAATATCTTATATAAATCCATAACACAACTAAATGTGGTTAATGGTGGCATGCAAGTGGAGGATTTGACCAAAGGTATAACTAACCTAGATATGACATAACTTGTTAATGGCCTCCTACATCAAGGGAGGAGGGAGGAGTTGACAAGGAAAAGATTATACACCATCATAAATCTTGCCCTATACAATGAATCTTATATTTTTGTTAGATATAAGAACACTAATGTCTTCTAATGCATTTTTCTATGTTAGCATTTTATGGTTGTTACTTATTTGTTGCATTGCACATTATAGTGATGTGTTATGTTCTCGTGAGTTGTGTTTTAATACAAATCAAACACTTCTATAGAAATCACAATTTATACTCAAAGTTTGATGGTGATTTTTGTATATAATGGTGTTGTAATTTCTATCTAAATTTCGACCCACTATTGGTAAAGTCTTCCTCTTGATGTAATTGTTTGTATTACGATCTCATATATATATAGTAAGACATGGATCTGATTTAGTCTATTTTTTGTTTTTAAGTTTGTTACAAATTGATGAATTACAGATGGAATCATAACGGTTTTCTAAAGATAAATGGTTAAATAAGTTGCTTTCCTCTCAAAGGAAGGATAACACTTTGTTCTTAGACTCAGATGGAGCGCTTCTAGGGTGTGTGCATGTGTTTTTGGTAGGAATTTGTTTTCTTTTATTAGGAACTTGCCATTGTTGTATCACATTTATGCTCTCTTTCTTTACTGCAATTTTTTTCCGATAAATGATTAGTGTGCTCTCTAATGGGCTAGGTAATTTGATTACAAATTACCATGAAGGTGACATCCCCTTTGGGTATGTTCTCACCCCACAAGAAATTTTCTTATTATAACGTTTATGTATGGATGGACCATTGTAAACATTGATAGTGAGGCATTAGATGAGCATTGACGATGTTTTGGTTGTTCACTTATAAAAAAAATAGCATTTTCACTTTTATTTAAATTACCTTTGCATGCATCTATCAATTGCACTTGCACATACGTTAATAAGCTTAACATTAACCCCAAAGAAAATTTGAGGTGATGTTGCTTTGAAATGTTAGGCTTGCAACCATGGGTAACTAATTGCTAGATCCCTCCATTTTCCCTCTATAATAACAACAACATGCAAATCAATTGCATTTGTACTACAAATGTTCAAATCAAGTTGGATCCATAATGGTAGCAACATCGAACCACTAAACCTTTCTTTTCAATAGATAAACAATAACAAGGTTTGTATTGTATATTTTGGCTAAAACATTCAGTAAAGACTTTTTGTGTCATCTTGATGTATTGATCAAAGTTCTCTTTGTTTTTTCTTCTTATCCATCATTTTCAAAGTAAATTTTACTTGATGCTCACCTTATATATGGGCATTAATGAATCACCATTGTAGTTTGCAATTATGTAACCAACGAGGTTGTTGCGTGTCTTCCTAATTTGTAGTGGTGTTCAAGGATGACCTCTTCAATGATCCCTTGAACAATTCCATCTTTGCAAATACATTCAACACAATCATGAAAATATAATCGAATCATATAGGTGCATCTTCACCTACATTGTTTAACATCTATAAAATGCCTGCATCACATCGGCTCCCTTTGCCTCTAAATGCATCTACACCGGATTCCAATAGTAGAAACAATGCAACCACATGACCATACTTTAACCTAGGTGCAACACATAAAACAACACCATTGTGGCCATGGAAATATTTATGCACGACTTGCAGTGTATCCCCTTTTAAGATTTAGTCTTAATAATTATCCTCTACTAACTTTGTCGTGTATAACACTCATATTCATGTGTGAGACATTGTTCAACGCATCATACCTATGCAAACAGGGGAAAGCTTTGTAAGTTGTGGCCCTCTTGCATGCTCCCTCAACTTAGTTCACCTTACATGACTTCCTCCTTGCTGTCGCATTATCAAAGCCCAGGCTCCTAGATGAATGTTTACTTCAACGCAAATTGTACAAAATGCATGGTAATTAGGACATGGACATAAAAGAACATCATCAACGAGGTAAGTGAATTATGAGATAAGAAAGATGAATTAATGGATGGTTTTCAAAACACAAAAAATAATATGAATATCATTAATAAGATGTTGTTGAAAAGTCTTTAAAAAAGGATGTGCAACGCTCAATTTATTTAACTTCTTTTCCAACATTGTTACCGACACATGAAAAAACTCTCTAGAGTTTGAGAAGCATCCAAAAGGATTGATCCTAAATTACTACATCCTATGGGTTATATATGTAGTGGACTCCATTGAGGAATTTTTTGAGGACATCATGTCGGTTCATGTTGTCAAATGTACATGTGCACTAACTCTTCTTTCTCTCATTTGCTTGAATGATCATCATGTGGTCTCTACTTCTCACTGCATCCTTTGATTACCACAATATGGATGGTAGGTTCAAATTTAGTTCAATTTCCTAGATGGTTGGGAAAAACAAGTTATTTCTTGCAAAATTTTATATGTTTGAAACACAGTATCAAATGCATATGGTGTAGATTTTAACCTTGTACAATGTTTACTGCAAACAAATTTTCAGTAAAAGAACATAAAAAGATACATTGGCAAATACAAACATTACACAGAGATTTTTCCCAGGGAAACCAAAACCGGGAAAACCAACATATTTTATATTCATTCATAGTGATACATTGTTTACTGTACAATATATATATAGGAGCCAACGACATCCAAAACCCTAACCCATTGACCTGGATTAGTCAACAACCCTAATTTCTTAACCGGAAATATAAAACCATCGGCAAAAAACCATGTGCCGAAAAACCGCCCAGCAATGGACATGAAAATCGAGGCAACACAAAAAACGAGGCAAAAATGCGACACACTTCTCGAGGCAAAGATGCGACACTACTACTCGTGCAAAGAATATAACACATACCCAATATATGGATAATGTTATCATTCTCTCTACCTATGATTATGTGTATATGACCATTTTTGCATTGCATTTTTTTTTCCAAGTAACACATCCTAGGAAAACCCCCTAGGTAGTTCCCCTCATTTCAAGAATAACATCCAGGGTAAACCCTAGTTTCTTTAGGGCACAGGGCCAGGTCAACAACATGGCTCAAAGCCATTACAACAATATACTTATTATGAACTCAACATGTCACTTGCATGAATGGAACCTATGTGGGGAGGATAACAATCCATCCCACAACCACTTGAACTAGACCTAAATTAACATTTTTGGGTTAAAATTATTACTCTCTTCTTCCCATTCTCATTCCTTACATTTCAAAGTCCAACCACTTATTACAAGCACTCCTAATACTTTGAGAAATCTTACCATGCCTATAAAAAATTAGTTTCACATCTCCTATTTATAATCTCTACATTTTCACATCGACCTTTTCACAACAATTCAATGCATAACCACAAAAATCCCACTTGCAGGCCAATATGAAATATCTGTTTTGTAATATGTTGGAAGCTTTTTGTAGTAATTTCGGACAAATGTTTATTTTCTCAATAGACAATAAGAACCAACGCTATGTAAGTAGCTGCACCCTTTTTGATTGCACCGAGAGTAGCGAGGTGCTCTATAGCCTAGTATGGAGGAGATGTTGTCACATCTCCTATTTATAAACTCTACATTTTCACATTGACATTTTCACAACGATTAAGTGCCTAACCACAAAACTCCCACTTGTAGGTCAATTTGAAACATCTATTTTGTAGTATGTTGGAAGCTTTTTGTAGTAATTTTGGACAAATGTTTATTTTCACAATAGACAATAAGAGCTAACACTATGTAAGTAGTGCACCCTTTTTTATTGCATAGAGAGTAAAGAGGTGCTCTATAGTCGAGTATGGAAGAGATGTTGTCACCTTAAAGTGATGTTAGATTTTATATTAAACATTAAGAAAAATTAAATTCATCTCAATTAAAAAAAATATAACAATAATAAATATAAGTGTGCTAATTAAATGAAATGATAAGAAAAATTACACTTTAAAAATTTGATCATTCTAGAGCTTTATAAATCCAGTTTAAGATGAATTTAAGCTGGTTAAATATAAATTTTATTATTATATATATAAAATTACACTTTAAAAATTTGATCCCTCTAGAGCTTTATAAATCCAGTTTAAAATGGATTTAAGCTGGTTTAATATAAATTTTATTATTATATATATATATAAGAGTAATTTAAATAGAAATTAACCTTGAATGTGTAAAATATATATATTTGTAACTTGGATCAAGAGTGTTAACCGTGAACGTGTGCTCCATGCTCGAATCTGATCGGAATTACTGATTAAAACCGAGAAACACAAGCAAAACAGGGGAGACATAGATGCAAACGACACACACACCTGCCTAGGTCGTTCAGAGAACAAGGGAAGGCAGAGGCGATAACAATAATAATATCGGGTAGGAAAATGGCGTGGAGAGCACAGTTGTCGCGATACCTCAAGGAGCTCCGCATTCATCTTTGTCAAACCTCGCCATCCAGTGCCTCTACCAGGTAACATTTTTCGCCATTTCTTTCTCTCTAACACCATTAATTACAGTTCATAGAATCCAATCTATACCTGTTTAGGAAGCCCTAAATATCAATGATAGCGTCCAGAAGCGTTATTCCCGAGTTTTACCCTCAAATCAGCAGCGTTATGAATCCTTTATAAGGATTCCCGAGTTTTACCCTCAAATCAGCAGCGTTATGAATCCTTTATAAGGGGATCCCTCGCGGATTCAGCCACCCATAAAGGGTTAAAAATCCAGAAAAGTTCAAACTCACATTTAACTAAGATCCCACAACAGGGGGGTGATTGTTCTATCAAAGTTGCCCAGGACATGCAATTGGTCCCAATTACTGCACTGGAATTGAGTGCATCTCCCTTGGATTGGAGCCCTAGTGGATGGGGCAACAAGCCAATATCCTTACCATTGAACCAACAGCCATTGTCTAATCTCTATTTTTTATTATCCATCTGTTTTTCTTTTTTGATACGATTCATTTTTTAGTTATATATCAGTCTCTTTGTAAGAGAGTTCCATGTACATTCTTCACAGCTAGTCGAGGACAAAGTTGGCACTGTGACTATTGCCCCTTTCCACAGGTTATTATATACATAGACATAAAACAGAGACATACTTGACGGAACAGAAAATGTTTGACAGAATTCAGAATAAACCAAAACGATCACTATCACATAATTTATCTTTACTGGTGGCTCCTTTGGGGTGGTAGACTAGACAATTTCGGGCTGCTTGCGATTTCCGTCTGCTATTGGGTTCAGGATTTCTTCTTCAATAAGGATGATAGCAATCTTCGTAGCACTCCGCACATTATCATCTCTAAGCAATGCACCATCCTTTGCTTGAAGGCGGCATCCTCTATGTTCTCCTTTTTCGCCCTTGAGCCTGCAAAAAATGAACAGAGTTGTTCCGGCAAAGAGATACCTTGTTTCTGAAACTCAGACGGAGACCTCTGACAACTATAAAGTTCGTCCCTATCTCGTAGCTTCTCTACGAATCTGACAATTGCATGGTACAATTTGTCATTTGTGGTTTTCTTAAGACGTTGGCTTCTTTGAGCTCGAGGAGCTCCTGTCATGATTAGGTATCACAATGCTTTGGTGGGCCATAAAATTGGAATACCATTCCTGGGTATCCCGCCTGCTCTGTAAAATCCAGGGCTTCTTGCCGATCCTCTGGGCCTTTCCTCCTGCTTAGCCATAACTTCCTCTCCAAGAATAGTAAGATTACAATTCCCAGACTGCTCATCAATTGAATTGCAGTGGTAGGGTGCCAACCTTCAGCCTCTTCTTAAGCGTTCTCTTGTCATTACTCCAAATCATGGCACCTGAGGTGGCTGGTGTCCTTCGTCTCTTCAATGAAAGTAGTACAGTCGGCTTTAAATTCCTGGGGTAATGATTTTGGTGTGCTCAGATTAGGGCACTGATACCCATGTTGCTCTTCATTAAGTGCTGAAGTGACAGGGGGAGAATGCAAGGATGTTGCTCCTCAGTAAGTGCTGAAGTGACAGGAGGAGAATGCAAGGATGTTTCTCCTCATTAAGTTCTGAAGTGACAAAGAGGAGAATGGATCCTTCCTAAGCTTATTACATTGGATAACTTTTCCTTCCAATTCCCTTTCTCTGACGCGGAAGGGGGGTCACATCATGATTATGATGTCTTCATTATAATTGCTTGATTGGTATCAACAATTTTATTTGCTGACCTTCTAACATTTTTAAATTCCCATTTATCAAAACACGTACAAGCTTGTTGGATCCAAGCGATCTTACACTTCATCTTCCATGAAGGCTGCAAATTCTTCCCATCAATGCAGTCTTTGGTCAGTTTTCCTTTGCAAACTATCTACTTATACCCTTTCCTAAGGGCTTCCTTTACACCAAGGACCAAACTTTCAATCTTGGCTTGGTTGTTGGTTTTGATTTCTAAGAACTTGGTTAGGTTTCCTAAGATTATGCCATGCTCATTTTTGAATACCCCCTCTGCACTTACTAGATCTTAATTTTTGTGGCCGCTTCAAAATTAAATTTCAGTCATCCCTGTTCATGAGGTTTCCATGTCTGGTTGTAAGTTTCCCTACTTAACACACTGTCTGTCAACAGAATATTATCCATCTAACAAAACATCTACACTAATCCCTTGATCAGTATCAGTCCCTAATTTCTAAACAATGCAGATCAAACATTCACTTCAAACTGCAATGACTGAGCAGTGAGCAGTGAGCAGTGAGAAGGCCATGGTTCATCTGTTCCAGTTGCTAACACACACACACACACTCACACTCAAAGTGAGTGTTGCCCATGTTGGAATCTGGATGTAGTATAAACTCGTTGGAATTTAAATATAGTTCAGATCTGTAATATTTTTTAAAATACTTCTTGCTGATTGATAATTTATTCACAGTGAATATGCAGAGATACATGAACAGAAATAGAATAGAAGCATGCACGAGAACACAAGGTTTTTACCCTGGAAAAACCCTCTCAAGCTTGAGGGGAAAAACCAGCAAATGATCCTTTTTATTAGCAAAGGAATGAGCTAGGAGCAGATACAAATTTACCACAGCCACATAGGCTTACAACCATGAGAGTTTGCTGTCCAGATCTAGCTTTAAAGCTAGTTCAAATTCTGGTAGAAGTTCGCAGCCCGAAACTTGAAAACAAACTGTCCTTGCTGCAAAGATCCCATGAGCAGCAGAGCTTCCTTCTTCGCTGCGAGTATTCAATGTCTTTGTCAAGCGCCGAGGAGTCTTATTAATAATAATTATTTCTCCATAACTCGCTATGGAATTCGTCTTCAATTAACTAAGATAACTCGTCTTAGTAACTCAACATACCAACTCGACTTTACATGCAGACTTGACAACTCGTCACTTACCAATTCAACTTTACATGCAGACTTGACAACTCGTCTTTGTAACTTAACTTACCAACTCGACTTTACATGCAGACTTTTTTAGCTTGTCAACTTGACTTTGTTAACTCAACTTACCAACTCGACTTTACATGCAGACTACTTGACAACTCAACTTTGCTTTGCAACTGAGTTTGCATGACTCGACTTTGACAACTCGAACTTGACAACTCAACTCTTTAACAACTCGAACTTGACAACTCAACTCTTTGACAACTCGTCTTTGCATGACTTGACTTTTGCAACTCGACTTACAGCTCATCTTTGCAACTCAACTTTTCTACAGGCTCGGCTCTTCTTCTTTCTTCGAGCAATCACAAGTCTTTCATGACAGCCATGGTCTCACGTGCCATCATACTAGCTCATCACATATACATCATTTGCATCTCACGTATAAGAAAGATCATTTGTCTGAGGATGTGACCATCTGGTTCTCCACTCATGGTCAATTGCTTGGCCTAGGAGAACCTCACACACCACTTTTGCCTACATAAGGCACTACCTCAACACATGAGTTCACTCAGTCTTGTCACAAATAAGATTAATCAACAGTATACTCTTGTCTTGGCTTTTGCTTATACAAAGCTCACAAGAATTTTTTCCTTGTCTCAAATAAGGCTCTTCTCCAAGTCTCAAGTCATCCTACACAAAGCAGTCTTGGAGAATGACTCACTCCGTTGCAAACTTTAACACTCCCTCTTAGTGAGGGAGACATTCTTAGCTACACCAAGATTGTCCCGGAAGTGCACAAATTTTCCAAAGGACAGGGGCCTAGTCAGAATGTCTGTTGTTTGCTCATCAGTATGAATGTACTATAATTTGATGGCACCTTTTTGGACCATGTCTCTAATATAGTGGTATTTCATCTCAATATGCTTGGACCTATCATGAAAGACTGGGTTCTCTGTGAGCTTCAAACAACTCTGGTTATCACAATGGATAACTGTTGTTTCTAGC
>JZKD02S2135983.1:10514-37109 GCA_000966675.3 Picea glauca
CAAAAACCTTATCTTACATAGGCTATATCTCTGAAAGTATAACAAACAAGAAATTGAAATGTTTACTAGATGTACTTTGATATGTCTCCTAAGTAACCTCCAAATTTCGTTGTCTAAAGTATTCCATAGAAAAAGTTATAGCGAAAATTCCAAGATGACTCACTTGAAGCAACAAAACCCTAGGATTGATGCTTTGATACCAAGCCTTGAGAATGATAAAAAAACAATGTATAATGGTCCAATTCGAGGAGGAAACCTCATTTTAAATTATATTCAACAATTATGATGAAAGGGTACAATGAAGGGTTCTAGCTTACATACAAATATAACACTAGAAATGTAATAATTCAATATCTAGGGCTTAATAAGGGGTTTTATACTTAACATGGGGCTTTGTATAAGGCTTCAAAGAGACATCACACTAACATTACATAAGGTCGTTGACTTTCCCATATATCTGTCATGTTGATGTTGCTCTTATAATCACTGCCATTGTTGTATTTATTTATGTTGCATAGGGTACATATAAACAGATCAGATTTGCCATCAACAACTGTAATCAAAATTACATTGAGTTGTTGCAATCCAAGTAACAATCATGCGAACCAACACCATCTCGCAATGCCTTTCATCTTCCATGTTTATGAATGAATACAAAGACATACATATCAATGATGATGTTTTTCCTATTTGTGATTCACTCATGTGGAGCCAAGAGGACGAGGAAGGAACTTTTAGATGGAGAATGCATTGTGTAGTCAAAGACATTTAAAAAAATTTCCATGGATATTATAAAAAAGTGGGTGAAGTCAACTTCTAGAAAAAAGGTGAGGGGTCATGGTGGAATTGATGTGGCCATTGGATTAGTGAAAAGTAAGCAATGAAATGACATCCATTAAGCTAGTGATGTTGGACATATTGAATAAGTGGAATGAATGTGCACAATCATTAGTCATGGATGACCTCTATGATAATTTGTAGATTTGTTGGACTTTTAAACAAGGGAGTAAGGAAGTTGTCTAACATTTGGCTTTGAATATCTCTCCCTTGCCCTCATGTGGTAAAGGAAAGACATCATAAGCAACTGAATATAAAATTTATAAAAATAAATAAAAATAAAAATAAACATAACAAAACCATGTTCAAGATATCATGAATATCACCAAGCCAACTCATGAATATCACCAAGCCAACTCATGAATATCACCAAGCCAACTTATTGACTAACTTGGAGATGGAAGACTTCATGAAAATTGATTCCATATTTAAATATATCGATAATAATTGTAGCAAAGGCATTAGATCAGATGCCATTGAATATGAAGTAAAATAAAGATAACAAATCCATGGTTGGCATATCATGAATATTGCCAACTCGTGGTCTTGGAAATGGAAGACTTCTTGAAAATTGAATTGATATTTATATATATTATTTATGCCATAAGTGGTTTCCCCTTATGGTTTCTATGTTTGATGCAAACCTAGAAATCACTCATGGTTGTCCAGATCCATTGGACGACCATGAAAACAGTTTAGTATGTTCATTCAAATATTGGGTGGTAGTCATAGTGTGTTGGCTTGTTAGGTCAGTTCATTTCCAAAATCAATGCACGTGCCAATATATCTTCGGTCCATGTAGCAAGGATCTAAATGCTTCATCCTCTTTTTTGTGCATTGGTTGATTTTCTTCCTGCTGTTAGTGCCCATAAGCATGTGACTTTGTAAATTGCAGTGGCATTATTACTGGATCGACTCAACCAAGAAGCCTAGTCTTTATAGGAATTTGAAATGACGTTGTGTTTCTTTGGTGGAAAAGAGTAGGAAAACCAACCGTCATAGCCAACTGCATATCCCAATAGCAATAGAGTAGCAACAAGGCTTTCACATGAAGGAGGAGGTGAACATAGCAATGGTTGGGATTCTTCATAGTACAATTATTATTCTTGTCGTGAATGGGAGGGCAATAGTGACAATTTCTAGGTCCAACAACTCAAAAGTGATGGAAATTTCCCTCGCCATGGGAAATATATGACGGTTTATGTCTTGACAACTCTGCATCTCAATATTTTGTCTGAAAAACCCATGCTTTCTAGGTGTTAGGACAATGACAAGGGCTTCAAAGTGGTATATGTCTAGGATCATTTGATGCAATGTTACTCCGATACATTTTGAATCTACCATGGCCAGTGGAGGGTGTGTTGTTGCAGTGGACATACATGTTCCTTGTTTTCATTTATCATTTTTGGATGAAATTTATACTAAAGTTGCATATGAGGCTTTTTTTTTTTTGATTCCCCATTTGTGATAGCATTTAGTTGCCAACTGGTCCTTTTAAACAACATACTTTAATCTAAGGTGATTTGGGATAGATGATTATAATTTGCTCAAGAGTGCATAATGTCTTCACGAGTTTAAAATGACTTTCGTTGCAAATATGACAATGGTTTTAGTTGTTTTCATCCATTTTGTTAATCATTTTGATAAAATAAAGAAGATTTCGAGAATCAATAGTGCATAATGTCTTCACGAGTTTAAAATGACATTCGTTGCAAATATGACAATATTTTTAGTTGTTTTCATCCGTTTTGTTAATCATTTTGATAAAATAAAGAGGATTTTGAGAATCAATACAGATTATGGAGTCTTTAGGGTCTATGTTTTTAAGCATGAGCCACAATCATATATTGGCCTTCAATCAAAGTTTAGTTGAAGAAATTGAATACATAAATATGTGCTCAAGGTCGAACTAGTGTCATGTCATATGGATTAGACAAAATAGAGTTTTTTAAATTTTTTCCAACTAGAAGTTTAAATAAATATAAATTCAATCAAAACCTACATGTATGTTTTTTTATGAATGAAAATAACATGAATGACAATAACACATGAAGACTAGATTTAATAACGAAAATGGTATACAAGGATAACT
Organism: Picea glauca; assembly: GCA_000966675.3. Classification (NCBI taxonomy): domain Eukaryota; kingdom Viridiplantae; phylum Streptophyta; class Pinopsida; order Pinales; family Pinaceae; genus Picea; species Picea glauca. The sequence continues at coordinate 13,444 of JZKD02S2135983.1, forward strand.
TGTGAGCTACAAGTAATTTCAATCAACTACTTTTTCTACTATTTGCAACAACTAAGAAGCAATTAATGGTCAAAATATTTTTAATCTTTGATAGAGCTTTATGTTGAGCCATCTTCCTAATTCCAGTTGCATTATACAATCATTCAAAATGTAAATCTATGAAATTATAATAAACAAGGACCAATTCAAAGTTTAAAGCCATGAAAGAGTCAACATAGAGTTGGCAATTAGGAAAGATATTGAGCTCAAAGATTTTCTGAAATCAAAACAATTGTTGATATATGAAATGAAAAGTTATGCAAGGGACTAATTAAAAATTCACCATAATTAATATCTTATATAAATCCATAACACAACTAAATGTGGTTAATGGTGGCATGCAAGTGGAGGATTTGACCAAAGGTATAACTAACCTAGATATGACATAACTTGTTAATGGCCTCCTACATCAAGGGAGGAGGGAGGAGTTGACAAGGAAAAGATTATACACCATCATAAATCTTGCCCTATACAATGAATCTTATATTTTTGTTAGATATAAGAACACTAATGTCTTCTAATGCATTTTTCTATGTTAGCATTTTATGGTTGTTACTTATTTGTTGCATTGCACATTATAGTGATGTGTTATGTTCTCGTGAGTTGTGTTTTAATACAAATCAAACACTTCTATAGAAATCACAATTTATACTCAAAGTTTGATGGTGATTTTTGTATATAATGGTGTTGTAATTTCTATCTAAATTTCGACCCACTATTGGTAAAGTCTTCCTCTTGATGTAATTGTTTGTATTACGATCTCATATATATATAGTAAGACATGGATCTGATTTAGTCTATTTTTTGTTTTTAAGTTTGTTACAAATTGATGAATTACAGATGGAATCATAACGGTTTTCTAAAGATAAATGGTTAAATAAGTTGCTTTCCTCTCAAAGGAAGGATAACACTTTGTTCTTAGACTCAGATGGAGCGCTTCTAGGGTGTGTGCATGTGTTTTTGGTAGGAATTTGTTTTCTTTTATTAGGAACTTGCCATTGTTGTATCACATTTATGCTCTCTTTCTTTACTGCAATTTTTTTCCGATAAATGATTAGTGTGCTCTCTAATGGGCTAGGTAATTTGATTACAAATTACCATGAAGGTGACATCCCCTTTGGGTATGTTCTCACCCCACAAGAAATTTTCTTATTATAACGTTTATGTATGGATGGACCATTGTAAACATTGATAGTGAGGCATTAGATGAGCATTGACGATGTTTTGGTTGTTCACTTATAAAAAAAATAGCATTTTCACTTTTATTTAAATTACCTTTGCATGCATCTATCAATTGCACTTGCACATACGTTAATAAGCTTAACATTAACCCCAAAGAAAATTTGAGGTGATGTTGCTTTGAAATGTTAGGCTTGCAACCATGGGTAACTAATTGCTAGATCCCTCCATTTTCCCTCTATAATAACAACAACATGCAAATCAATTGCATTTGTACTACAAATGTTCAAATCAAGTTGGATCCATAATGGTAGCAACATCGAACCACTAAACCTTTCTTTTCAATAGATAAACAATAACAAGGTTTGTATTGTATATTTTGGCTAAAACATTCAGTAAAGACTTTTTGTGTCATCTTGATGTATTGATCAAAGTTCTCTTTGTTTTTTCTTCTTATCCATCATTTTCAAAGTAAATTTTACTTGATGCTCACCTTATATATGGGCATTAATGAATCACCATTGTAGTTTGCAATTATGTAACCAACGAGGTTGTTGCGTGTCTTCCTAATTTGTAGTGGTGTTCAAGGATGACCTCTTCAATGATCCCTTGAACAATTCCATCTTTGCAAATACATTCAACACAATCATGAAAATATAATCGAATCATATAGGTGCATCTTCACCTACATTGTTTAACATCTATAAAATGCCTGCATCACATCGGCTCCCTTTGCCTCTAAATGCATCTACACCGGATTCCAATAGTAGAAACAATGCAACCACATGACCATACTTTAACCTAGGTGCAACACATAAAACAACACCATTGTGGCCATGGAAATATTTATGCACGACTTGCAGTGTATCCCCTTTTAAGATTTAGTCTTAATAATTATCCTCTACTAACTTTGTCGTGTATAACACTCATATTCATGTGTGAGACATTGTTCAACGCATCATACCTATGCAAACAGGGGAAAGCTTTGTAAGTTGTGGCCCTCTTGCATGCTCCCTCAACTTAGTTCACCTTACATGACTTCCTCCTTGCTGTCGCATTATCAAAGCCCAGGCTCCTAGATGAATGTTTACTTCAACGCAAATTGTACAAAATGCATGGTAATTAGGACATGGACATAAAAGAACATCATCAACGAGGTAAGTGAATTATGAGATAAGAAAGATGAATTAATGGATGGTTTTCAAAACACAAAAAATAATATGAATATCATTAATAAGATGTTGTTGAAAAGTCTTTAAAAAAGGATGTGCAACGCTCAATTTATTTAACTTCTTTTCCAACATTGTTACCGACACATGAAAAAACTCTCTAGAGTTTGAGAAGCATCCAAAAGGATTGATCCTAAATTACTACATCCTATGGGTTATATATGTAGTGGACTCCATTGAGGAATTTTTTGAGGACATCATGTCGGTTCATGTTGTCAAATGTACATGTGCACTAACTCTTCTTTCTCTCATTTGCTTGAATGATCATCATGTGGTCTCTACTTCTCACTGCATCCTTTGATTACCACAATATGGATGGTAGGTTCAAATTTAGTTCAATTTCCTAGATGGTTGGGAAAAACAAGTTATTTCTTGCAAAATTTTATATGTTTGAAACACAGTATCAAATGCATATGGTGTAGATTTTAACCTTGTACAATGTTTACTGCAAACAAATTTTCAGTAAAAGAACATAAAAAGATACATTGGCAAATACAAACATTACACAGAGATTTTTCCCAGGGAAACCAAAACCGGGAAAACCAACATATTTTATATTCATTCATAGTGATACATTGTTTACTGTACAATATATATATAGGAGCCAACGACATCCAAAACCCTAACCCATTGACCTGGATTAGTCAACAACCCTAATTTCTTAACCGGAAATATAAAACCATCGGCAAAAAACCATGTGCCGAAAAACCGCCCAGCAATGGACATGAAAATCGAGGCAACACAAAAAACGAGGCAAAAATGCGACACACTTCTCGAGGCAAAGATGCGACACTACTACTCGTGCAAAGAATATAACACATACCCAATATATGGATAATGTTATCATTCTCTCTACCTATGATTATGTGTATATGACCATTTTTGCATTGCATTTTTTTTTCCAAGTAACACATCCTAGGAAAACCCCCTAGGTAGTTCCCCTCATTTCAAGAATAACATCCAGGGTAAACCCTAGTTTCTTTAGGGCACAGGGCCAGGTCAACAACATGGCTCAAAGCCATTACAACAATATACTTATTATGAACTCAACATGTCACTTGCATGAATGGAACCTATGTGGGGAGGATAACAATCCATCCCACAACCACTTGAACTAGACCTAAATTAACATTTTTGGGTTAAAATTATTACTCTCTTCTTCCCATTCTCATTCCTTACATTTCAAAGTCCAACCACTTATTACAAGCACTCCTAATACTTTGAGAAATCTTACCATGCCTATAAAAAATTAGTTTCACATCTCCTATTTATAATCTCTACATTTTCACATCGACCTTTTCACAACAATTCAATGCATAACCACAAAAATCCCACTTGCAGGCCAATATGAAATATCTGTTTTGTAATATGTTGGAAGCTTTTTGTAGTAATTTCGGACAAATGTTTATTTTCTCAATAGACAATAAGAACCAACGCTATGTAAGTAGCTGCACCCTTTTTGATTGCACCGAGAGTAGCGAGGTGCTCTATAGCCTAGTATGGAGGAGATGTTGTCACATCTCCTATTTATAAACTCTACATTTTCACATTGACATTTTCACAACGATTAAGTGCCTAACCACAAAACTCCCACTTGTAGGTCAATTTGAAACATCTATTTTGTAGTATGTTGGAAGCTTTTTGTAGTAATTTTGGACAAATGTTTATTTTCACAATAGACAATAAGAGCTAACACTATGTAAGTAGTGCACCCTTTTTTATTGCATAGAGAGTAAAGAGGTGCTCTATAGTCGAGTATGGAAGAGATGTTGTCACCTTAAAGTGATGTTAGATTTTATATTAAACATTAAGAAAAATTAAATTCATCTCAATTAAAAAAAATATAACAATAATAAATATAAGTGTGCTAATTAAATGAAATGATAAGAAAAATTACACTTTAAAAATTTGATCATTCTAGAGCTTTATAAATCCAGTTTAAGATGAATTTAAGCTGGTTAAATATAAATTTTATTATTATATATATAAAATTACACTTTAAAAATTTGATCCCTCTAGAGCTTTATAAATCCAGTTTAAAATGGATTTAAGCTGGTTTAATATAAATTTTATTATTATATATATATATAAGAGTAATTTAAATAGAAATTAACCTTGAATGTGTAAAATATATATATTTGTAACTTGGATCAAGAGTGTTAACCGTGAACGTGTGCTCCATGCTCGAATCTGATCGGAATTACTGATTAAAACCGAGAAACACAAGCAAAACAGGGGAGACATAGATGCAAACGACACACACACCTGCCTAGGTCGTTCAGAGAACAAGGGAAGGCAGAGGCGATAACAATAATAATATCGGGTAGGAAAATGGCGTGGAGAGCACAGTTGTCGCGATACCTCAAGGAGCTCCGCATTCATCTTTGTCAAACCTCGCCATCCAGTGCCTCTACCAGGTAACATTTTTCGCCATTTCTTTCTCTCTAACACCATTAATTACAGTTCATAGAATCCAATCTATACCTGTTTAGGAAGCCCTAAATATCAATGATAGCGTCCAGAAGCGTTATTCCCGAGTTTTACCCTCAAATCAGCAGCGTTATGAATCCTTTATAAGGATTCCCGAGTTTTACCCTCAAATCAGCAGCGTTATGAATCCTTTATAAGGGGATCCCTCGCGGATTCAGCCACCCATAAAGGGTTAAAAATCCAGAAAAGTTCAAACTCACATTTAACTAAGATCCCACAACAGGGGGGTGATTGTTCTATCAAAGTTGCCCAGGACATGCAATTGGTCCCAATTACTGCACTGGAATTGAGTGCATCTCCCTTGGATTGGAGCCCTAGTGGATGGGGCAACAAGCCAATATCCTTACCATTGAACCAACAGCCATTGTCTAATCTCTATTTTTTATTATCCATCTGTTTTTCTTTTTTGATACGATTCATTTTTTAGTTATATATCAGTCTCTTTGTAAGAGAGTTCCATGTACATTCTTCACAGCTAGTCGAGGACAAAGTTGGCACTGTGACTATTGCCCCTTTCCACAGGTTATTATATACATAGACATAAAACAGAGACATACTTGACGGAACAGAAAATGTTTGACAGAATTCAGAATAAACCAAAACGATCACTATCACATAATTTATCTTTACTGGTGGCTCCTTTGGGGTGGTAGACTAGACAATTTCGGGCTGCTTGCGATTTCCGTCTGCTATTGGGTTCAGGATTTCTTCTTCAATAAGGATGATAGCAATCTTCGTAGCACTCCGCACATTATCATCTCTAAGCAATGCACCATCCTTTGCTTGAAGGCGGCATCCTCTATGTTCTCCTTTTTCGCCCTTGAGCCTGCAAAAAATGAACAGAGTTGTTCCGGCAAAGAGATACCTTGTTTCTGAAACTCAGACGGAGACCTCTGACAACTATAAAGTTCGTCCCTATCTCGTAGCTTCTCTACGAATCTGACAATTGCATGGTACAATTTGTCATTTGTGGTTTTCTTAAGACGTTGGCTTCTTTGAGCTCGAGGAGCTCCTGTCATGATTAGGTATCACAATGCTTTGGTGGGCCATAAAATTGGAATACCATTCCTGGGTATCCCGCCTGCTCTGTAAAATCCAGGGCTTCTTGCCGATCCTCTGGGCCTTTCCTCCTGCTTAGCCATAACTTCCTCTCCAAGAATAGTAAGATTACAATTCCCAGACTGCTCATCAATTGAATTGCAGTGGTAGGGTGCCAACCTTCAGCCTCTTCTTAAGCGTTCTCTTGTCATTACTCCAAATCATGGCACCTGAGGTGGCTGGTGTCCTTCGTCTCTTCAATGAAAGTAGTACAGTCGGCTTTAAATTCCTGGGGTAATGATTTTGGTGTGCTCAGATTAGGGCACTGATACCCATGTTGCTCTTCATTAAGTGCTGAAGTGACAGGGGGAGAATGCAAGGATGTTGCTCCTCAGTAAGTGCTGAAGTGACAGGAGGAGAATGCAAGGATGTTTCTCCTCATTAAGTTCTGAAGTGACAAAGAGGAGAATGGATCCTTCCTAAGCTTATTACATTGGATAACTTTTCCTTCCAATTCCCTTTCTCTGACGCGGAAGGGGGGTCACATCATGATTATGATGTCTTCATTATAATTGCTTGATTGGTATCAACAATTTTATTTGCTGACCTTCTAACATTTTTAAATTCCCATTTATCAAAACACGTACAAGCTTGTTGGATCCAAGCGATCTTACACTTCATCTTCCATGAAGGCTGCAAATTCTTCCCATCGATGCAGTCTTTGGTCAGTTTTCCTTTGAAAACTATCTACTTATACCCTTTCCTAAGGGCTTCCTTTACACCAAGGACCAAACTTTCAATCTTGGCTTGGTTGTTGGTTTTGATTTCTAAGAACTTGGTTAGGCTTCCTAAGATTATGCCATGCTCATTTTTGAATACCCTCTCTGCACTTACTAGACCTTAATTTTTGTGGCCGCATCAAAATTAAATTTCAGCCATCCTTGTTCATGAGGTTTCCATGTCTGGTTGTAAGTTTCCCTACTTAACACGCTGTCTGTCAACAGAATATTATCCATCTAACAAAACATATACACTAATCCCTTGATCAGTATCAGTCCCTAATTTCTAAATAATGCAGATCAAACATTCACTTCAAATTGCAATGACTGAGCAGTGAGCAGTGAGAAGGCCATGGTTCATCTGTTCCAGTTGCTAACACACACACACACACTCACACTCAAAGTGAGCGTTGCCCATGTTGGAATCTGGATGTAGTATAAACTCATTGGAATTTAAATATAGTTCAGATCTGTAATATTTCTTAAAATACTTCTTGCTGATTGATAATTTATTCACAGTGAATATGCAGAGATATATGAACAGAAATAGAATAGAAGCATGCACGATAACACAAGGTTTTTACCCTGGAAAAACCCTCTCAAGCTTGAGGGAAAAAACCAGCAAATGATCTTTCTTATTAGCAAAGGAATGAGCTAGGAGCAGATACAAATTTACCACAACCACATAGGCTTACAACCATGAGAGTTTGCTGTCCAGATCTAGCTTTAAAGCTAGTTCAAATTCTGGTAGAAGTTTGCAGCCCGAAACTTGAAAACAAACTGTCCTTGCTGCAAAGATCCCATGAGCAGTAGAGCTTCCTTCTTCGCTGCGAGTATTCAATGTCTTTGTCAAGCGCCGATGAGTCTTATTAATAATAATTATTTCTCCATAACTCGCTATGGAATTCGTCTTCACTTAACTAAGATAAATCGTCTTAGTAACTCAACATACCAACTTGACTTTACATGCAGACTTGACAACTCGTCGCTTACCAATTCGACTTTACACACAGACTTGACAACTCGTCTTTGTAACTTAACTTACCAACTCGACTTTACATGCAGACTTTGTTAACTTGTCAACTTGACTTTGTTAACTCAACTTACCAACTCGACTTTACATGCAGACTACTTGACAACTCGACTTTGCTTTGCAACTGAGTTTGCATGACTTGACTTTGACAACTCAAACTTGACAACTCAACTCTTTAACAACTCGAACTTGACAACTCATCTTTGCATGACTCGACTTACAACTCATCTTTGCAACTCGACTTTTCTACAGGCTTGGCTCTTCTTCTTTCTTCCAGCAATCACAAGTCTTTCATGACAGCCATGGTCTCACGTGCCATCATACTAGCTCATCACATATACATCATTTGCATCTCATGTATAAGAAAGATCATTTGTCTCAGGATGTGACCATCTGGTTCTCCACTAATGGTCAATTGCTTGGCCTAGGAGAACCTCACACACCACTTTTGCCTACACAAGGCATTACCTCAACACATGAGTTCACTCAGTCTTGTCACAAATAAGATTGATCAATAGTATACTCTTGTCTTGGCTTTTGCTTATACAAAGCTCACAAGAATTTTTTCCTTGTCTCAAATAAGGCTCTTCTCCAAGTCTCAAGTCATCCTACACAAAGCAGTCTTGGAGAATGACTCACTCCGTTGCAAACTTTAACACTCCCTCTTAGTGAGGGAGACATTCTTAGCTACACCAAGATTGTCCCGGAAGTGCACAAATTTTCCAAAGGACAGGGGCCTAGTCAGAATGTCTGTTGTTTGCTCATCAGTATGAATGTACTATAATTTGATGGCACCTTTTTGGACCATGTCTCTAATATAGTGGTATTTCATCTCAATATGCTTGGACCTATCATGAAAGACTGGGTTCTCTGTGAGCTTCAAACAACTCTGGTTATCACAATGGATAACTGTTGTTTCTAGCCTCTCTTGAAACAATCCAGACAACAATTTTCTCAGCCATACTGCTTCTCTGCTTGCAACTTTCGCTGTTGTATACTCTGCTTCTGTTGTAATCTGTGCAATTGAACTCTCTTTCCCGCTGGACCAAGATATCATGGCAGAACCTAAGCTGAAACAATAACCCGAAGTACTCTTTCGGTTCATTGAGCTTCCAGCCCAATCTGAACCAGCATACCCTTGAAGCAACACTCCACCACTAGAAGAGTATTTGAGTCCAAATACAATGGACCCTCTCAAATACCTGAGCACGTGTTTGGAAGCAACCCAATGTCTGTGTCTTGGTTAAGACATGAATTGACTCAAGGCATTCACTACAAAGCAAATATCTGGCCTTGTATGAATTAGATACATCAAAGATCCAATTAGTTGCATGTACGTGGTTGGATCCACCAAGTCTGATCCATAATTTGACTCATTCAACTTTTTAAGGTTGGATACCATGGGAGTAGACATGGATTTACAATCCAACATACCAAACCTGCGCAGTACATCAACTGTGTACTTTCCTTAAGACAAAAAGATCCCATCTGATCTTTGCCACACTTCCAGACCAAGGAAATAATGCATGAGACCAAGGTCTTTAATTTCAAATTCAGAAGTGAGCTCCCTCTTACACTAGGCTATCAAATGTTCCTCTTCTGTAAGGAACAAATCATCAATATATAACACTAATATCAAGGGATGGTTTTTCACATCCTTAAAATACAGGTTGGGATTTGCAACACTCTTGGAGAACCCCAAGTTCTGAAGATAACTATCAGTTCTCGAATACTATGCCCTTGGTGCCTGCTTAAGCCCATACAATGCTTTTCTCAATTTGCACACATGTGATTCTTTTCTGAGAATCACGAATCCCTCTGACTGTTCTATATATACCTCTTCCTCAACTTGACCATTGAGGAATGCTGTTTTAACATCCATTTGGTGAAGTTTCCAACCTAGAACTGAAGCGAGGGATATGATGGTTCTGATGGAAGTGTACCTTGCAACAGGTGCGAATGTTTCATCATAGTCAATGCCTTCCTTTTGAGAAAAACCACGAGCCACAAATCTCGCATTGTATTTCTCAATACTTCCATCAACTGCATGCTTGATCTTGAACAACCATTTGAAGGTGACCACTAATTTTCGTTTTGGCCTGGGAACCACTTCCCACACATCATTCTCCATGATAGATTGATATTCTTCCATCATGGCATCCTTCCATACTTGTTGTTGAGCAATATCCTCAAATGTGGTGGGTTTTGCATTACTAATATGAGACATATGTGTCACATAGCCTGCAAACCTTTGAGGTCTTTTACTTTCCTTGAATGTACCTGATGGAGCACCATGTGATTTTGCTTCCTGCATAATCTCTCTACACCAGGCAGGTTTCCTCTTAGACTGAGGCGCATCCAAAGGTCTCTCTACCTGTTCTATAGGTTCCACAGGATCATCTAGATCTAGTTGCTCATCTAAATCCTCCCTCTGCATATCTGAACTGGATGACTCTGAAACCTGTACCTAAGAAGCTTCAGGCTCCTCCATCTCTGTATCAAGCTGCAATTCTCTGGAACGTTTAAAAGCAACTTCTTCATGGAATGAGACATCCCTCCTTACCTCAATATGTCTTTCACCAGGTACATAGATCTTGTAGGCCTTGGATGTTTCACTGTACCCCAAAAGATTCCTTTCTTACATGATGGTTCCATTTTGGTTCTCTTATCTTTTGGGACATGAATGTAGACATGCCACCCAAAGATCCTTAAGTGTCCTACATCTGGTTTCTCACCTGTAAATGCTTCCTCTGGAGTCTCATTTCCCAGAATAGCATGAAGGCTTCTATTCTGGATGTAAACAACAATACTTGCAGCTTCTGCCCAGAGAGAAGTAGGAAGATCTTTSTTCACACATCATTGCTTTAGCTGCCTCACAAATAGTTCYGTTCTTTCTCTCAGCKACCCCATTCTACTGGGGGTTATATGTTACTGRAAGTTGTCTCTTGATTCCTGCTTCCYTRGAGAAGTCTTCAAATTGGTGAGACTCATACTYACCACCATTGTCTGATCTCAGGATTCTAAYGTGTTTTCTAGTTTGATTTTCAATTGAAGCCTTGAACTCATGAAWTTTTTTAAAAGTTTCATTCTTTGTTTTCATGAAGTATMTCCACGACTTCCTAGAGAAGTCATCTATTAWAATCACATAATWCACATGCCCATTTAATGAAGGTGTGGAACTGGACATAGGCCCACATACATYTGAATGAATCAATTCTAAGATCCCTTTTGCCCTTTTATTGCTGACTGGAAAAGACTTCTTTATGTTTTTGCCTAGCATSCARCCTTTGCAAATACTATTATGATTAAACTGAAAAGTAGGCATACCACTCACCATCTTCTAAAGTCCGAGAAGCGCTTTGAAGTGAAGATGCCCAAACCTCCTATGCCATAGTTAGCAAGAACTGACAATGCTGTGAACTAGTGTYTGAATGTGCCCTGGRAATTTGTAAAGTCCTCCTTCTTTGATTCCAATAACAATGGCTGAAYTGAGCTCTSTATCCTTGGGCCATAAAAGAGCCTTCTTCTCCATGAAGATCACYCCGTGACCTTTATCCTCCAGAATCCCAACTGAGATAAGATTCTTCGTCAATCCTGGAACATATAAGATATCTTCAATATGCAACATAAATCYAGAATCTAGTTGAAACGATGYTGAGCCAGTTCCTTTGATTGCATAGCTYACATCATCTCCYAGCTCAACTTGAGAAGAGAACTTTACATTCTTAAAGTTAGCTAGATTATCTTTGTTCCCTGTCATGTGCTTGGAGGCACCACTGTCCACTAACCAAGATTCTGCACTATCTGTCACAGTGCTTGTGAGAACTGAAACAAGGTAATATTCTTTTCTTGTTTCCTTATCACTAGAAACCTCTCTAGGCTTCCTCGTGTAAGTTCTTTCTTCTTCTTCAGCAACAACAACATCATGAAACTTACCCTTATGTCCTTTTCTCGATTTGGGACAGTTCCTGGCAAAGTGACCTTTCTTCTGATAGTTAAAGCATCTCACTCTTGAAATGTTAAACTCCTTACCTTTGTAACCACCACTGTCTTTCTCCTTTTGAATAGAGAATTTCTTTCGAGAAGGGAATCTTTTCCCTTTCTTTGTTCTGGCTGTCAATGCAATATTGTCTTCTTTTGAGGAGCTGATTCTGCATTGAATCCTACCTTCTTTTGAAAGGCAATCATGCCACAACCTTTCAAAGTTAGGCCGAGTCTCTCTTGCATTTACCCCGGACAAGAAGACCTCCCAAGCGGGTGGGAGACCAACAACAACAGTTTGCACCAAGTCATCATCATCAACTGGTACACCAATCACTAGTAACTGATCCCTGATCTGTGAGATCTTGGTGAAGAAGGATGCTACTGTATCATCTTTCTCCATCTTAAGAGTTCGTAGCTTGTTCTTGAGAACCCTCTTCTGATCGGGCGCCTTCTTCTCATACAAGTTTGTTAGAGTGTCAAAGCACTCCTTTACAGTCTTTAAAGGAGCTACTACAGGCATAATACTGTCCTTCACTGAATAAAAAATGGTTTGTTTTTCCTTTGCCTGATTCTTATTAAATTTTTCCCTTCCTGCATTTGAATTAGGTTCCTCTACTACATAGGATACGAAACAATCCAAATCATTCTCTTCAAAAATATTTAAAACCCTCACCTTCCAAATATTGAAGTTGGAAGCTCCTTCAAGCATGTCTTCAGCCTTCACTGAGATCGATGTCATCTCTGCAGTAACTTTTCAACAAATCTAAACTGTGCTCTTTAAATAATCCTCTCCAAGAACCCTGCGTGAGTTCAAGCTTGCTGCAAAACCGAGTGACTACACGCCCATGGCTCTAATATCATGTTGAAATTTAAATATAGTTCAGATCTGTAATATTTCTTAAAATACTTTTTGCTGATTGATAATTTATTCACAGTGAATATGCAGAGATACATGAACATAAATAGAATAGAAGCATGCATGATAACACAAGGTTTTTACCCTGGAGAAACCCTCTAAAGCTTGAGGGAAAAAACCAACAAATGATCTTTCTTATTAGCAAATGAATGAGCTAGGAGTAGATACAAATTTACCACAACCACATAGGCTTACAACCATGAGAGTTTGCTGTCTAGATCTAGCTTTAAAGCTAGCTCAAATTCTGGTAGAAGTTTGCAGCGCGAAACTTGAAAACAAAATGTCCTTGTTGCAAAGATCCCATGAGTAGCAAAGCTTCCTTCTTCGCTGTGTCTTCAACGAGTATTCAATGTGTCTTTGTCAAGTGTTGAGGAGTCTTATTAATAATAATTATTTCTCCATAAATCGCTATGGAATGCGTCCTCCTCATTTGACTTAACTAAGATAACTTGTCTTAGTAACTCAACTTACCAACTCGTTTTTACATACAGACTTGACAACTCGTCTTTGTAACTTAACTTACCAACTCAACTTTACATGCAGACTTGACAACTCGTCTTTGTAACTTAACTTACCAACTCGACTTTACATGCAAACTTTGTTAACTTGTCAACTCTACTTTGTTAACTCAACTAACCAACTCGACTTTACATGTAGACTACTTGACAACTCGACTTTGCTTTGCAATTGAGTTTGCATGACTCAACTTTGACAACTCGAACTTGACAACTCAACTCTTTGACAACTCGTCTTTGCATGACTCGAATTTTGCAACTCGACTTTTCTACAGGCTCGACTCTTCTTCTTTCTTCTAGCAATCACAAGTCTTTCATGGCAACCATGGTCTCATGTGCCATCATACTAGCTCATCGCATATACATCATTTGCATCTCACGTATAAGAAAGATCATTTATCTCAGGATGTGACCATTTGGTTCTCCACTCATGGTCAATTGCTTGGCCTAGGTGAACCTCACACACCACTTTTGCCTACACAAGGCAATACCTCAACACATGAGTGTTAGAATATGATGGATGTGTTCATTTAACCATGGACAATATCACTATTGTCACCCAACCATAGGCCGAAGCCACCCTTGAGCACCTTAACCTTGACAGAGAATCATTTCGGAAGCAAACCCTAGACCAGATAACCAAACAAAGGTGGCGCACTTTTCTCCAAGGATAGCGCACCAAGCAAGAGTAACAAGAGCTGATCAGAGAGTCCAAATCATAACCAAGAGATAGTCCAAGCCAAACCGAAATTTGCTAGCTGTAGTAGCTGCAACGACAACTCTCCTCCAAACTTGCGCACAAACTGGCCAACTGCAGTGCGCACAAGTGCTGCTTCTGCAGTTCTGAGAATGCCTGCTAGAATGAAGACTGACCTCTTGTATTTATACTAAAACTGGCAAACTGCCTGGGCCGACTTCTCATTCTTGGTGCCTATTTACTTAGTATATAATATTTCCTTTAGCCGACTTCTTCTCTTGGAGGCTAATAACCTAATATAAATTATCTTCTTGAGCCGACTTGTCTTCTAGGGTTATTAGCCAACTAATTAGGGTTTCTTCTTGCTTCCTGGAATATTCTATTCTCGTTAGGTTCACACGTGGAGGTAAATACCTCCCGCAGCTACCATAATATCAACAATGAGGTCACTCAGTCTTGTCACAAATAAGACTGATCAAGAGTATACTCTTGTCTTGGCTTTTGCTTATACAAAGCTCACAAGACTTTTTTCCTTGTCTCAAATAAGGCTCTTCTCCAAGTCTCAAGTCAGCCTATTGATCCGGATTTATGAGCGGAACGAAATGAATAAGAGACTGAATATTATAACACAGAGATACGAAGAATAATAACAGAGATTCGATGAACAATAACTTATATTGAATAAATAAAATAGGCTAAAACTGTAAAACTGTAGCACTGAAAACAACTTGCTCAAATGGTGGTAGCTATCTCTGAGAAGAGATGTGGCTGCTACGTGCATTCGTTTGAGCAGAATGATTACAATGAGGCTCCAAAGGCCTTTTTAACATTACTCATGAATGCCAAAACCCTAGACATCCAAAAACCTAACCCTAGGAGATGAAACGCCAAAAGTTATGTGGGCCCCAATGGGTAAGTTGGTACCTCAACTTTCCGGGGTCGTAACTTTTGCATACGACCTCTGTTTTAAGGGTGTGATAGCCCGTTGGAAAGATCTTTTTGAGAATTACACATTATGCCATCAAACTTTGACTCTGTCTACAGTTTGACTGTGACAAGCCAAAAAAACACTATTTAGGGCCCCAAAATGGCCCTGGAAGTACAAAAAGATGTACAAACATGAAAACTTCCAAAATAAGCCAGTTGGAATAGGTGGGTGGCCACCAATATCCACCTAGATGCTGTGTAGGGCTTCAGGACAGCCCTTGAAATGCACAACCCACAATTACGAAAAAATGTCATTATTACAGAGAAACTTGTTGAACTAAAAATTGTTAAGATGAGCCAGTTGGAATAGGTGGGTGGCCACCAATATCCACCTGGATCCTTAGGAAGCAATGGTCTCCATTGCCTTGAGTGCCCCCATCAGGTAAGAAAATTTACGCTGAATTTGGCCCCGGGTGAGCCACTTGCCTTAGTGCAGGAGCTGCCCTGCCTTGACAACCTAATAAAGCTGGATCCTCTGCTGGCGAGTGCCCTTGACCTGTGTGTTCACTATTTGATCAGTGGATGCCTCTTCCATGCAGTTAGGGATGAGCTCTGTTGGTTTCAATTGTTTTGTGATCTCTGAGGTGTTCAATAATGGTGGAAAATATGGCCGAAGGAGGTCCACATTGAACATTGGATGCAAGCTAAGGAAGGGGGAAGTGTTGAGCTCAAAAGCATTATCACCCACAACCTTGGTGATAGTGTAAGGCCCATAGCGAAGTGGACGAAGCTTCCGATGGGGCCTTGTAAGATGCTCTTTCTGCAAATGTAACCAGACCTTGTCTCCTACCTGAAACTTGTGCGGTACCTGGTGTCGATCATGCTGCTGCTTGTACTTAGCATTGGCTTTCTGCAAAATCTCATGGACTTGTTGGCGGATGTGTTGAATCCGCTCAAAGAATCTGGTGGCTTTGTCGGCCTCAGATTAAACATGGAAAGATTCTGCTTGTGTGGTTGCAAGAGGTAGTCAACATCAATGGGACCCAAGGGTTGGAATCCCAGCCCCACCTGAAATGGGCTATGGCCGGTGGAGCTATGGAGAGCTTTGTTGTAGCTGTGTTGAACCTAGGGAAGACTCTCATCCCATGTACGCGGATGCTTAGAGTTATACATGCGCAGGATGTGTACAATCATTCGATTGATGACCTCTGTTTGGCCATCGATTTGGGGGTGGGAGGCAGTGGATTTAGTGAGCTTGGTGTCGAACAATGACTAAAGACTCGACCAAAATGTGCTGAGGAACCTGCTATCCCAATCGGAGATGATGATCTGTGGTATCCTAAAATGGACCCACACCTGTTCGAAGAAGAGCTTGGTAGTATTTGCCACTGTGATGCTCTTCTTGCAGGCTCTGAGAATGGCCATCTTTGAAAACAGATCAACCACAAAAAATACACAATCATTACCTTGCTTGGTGGACGAAAGGCTAGACATGTAATCCATCGAGATGGATTCCCAAGGCCTCTCGGGAGTAGGAAGAGGGGTGTATAAGCCTTGCTTCTTGATGGCTGGCTTGGCAATGGCACATGCAGTGCAAGATCTGATATACTTGCTGACATCCTGTCGAAGTTTTGGCCAATAAAAATGTTTCTGTAGAACAACCACAGTTTTCTCCACGCTAAAATGTCCTGCCATCTGACTGTAGTGAGCCTCCCAAATCAGCTTTGCACGCCCGCTTGCGGAACACAGAGGTGGCCTAGATGGCATAACAGTCCATCCTGCATGTAAAAATCGGTGACATTCGCGCCTGTACCCAAGAGCTTATAGGTGGTGGCGAAGTCAGGGTCACGCTGATAAAGTTGGGGCCACTCAGATGCCTCATGCCCACAGGAATGGAGCATGGTGGTGAGTGCAGCTACGGGAGGGCGACTGAGGCAGTCAGTGACATGATTTGTGCTCCCTGTCTTATACTTGATGTTGATGATTGTCTCCTTTCCCAGAATGTAATGTTTCCATTTATGGTAGGCTTGCACAATGGAATACATTTTCTTGTCATAGGTGGGGTATTTCTGGACGGTATTTGAGAGTGTCTCACTATGGTATGCTACTAAATGACCGTGCTGAGGGAGAACTGCGCCTACAACATAGTCTGAGGCATTAGTCTCAATCCTGAATGGTTGTTGCAGATTGGGTAAGGAGAGTACTGGAGTTGAGCACAAGCGATGCTTCAGATCATCAAATGCTCCTTGTTGTGCCTTCCCCCATGCGAAATTTGCCTTGCCACCGCCCTTGGTCACTTGGCTGAGGGCCCATGCAATATGGGAGAATCCCAACACAAATCTTCGATAGAAGTTGGCAAGTCCCAAGAAGCTCTGAAGCTCGATTAGTGTGGTCGAGGCTGGCTAGTCACGAATGACTTGGATCTTAGTTGGATCCACATGTACCCCATGCTCATCAACAATGTAGCCTAAGTATTGGACTATGTTCATGCCAAAGGAACATTTTTTCAGGTTGGCATATAGCTTGTGCTGCCACAAAGTGCTCAAAACCTGCTTGATATGCTGCATGTGCTCCTCCCAAGTTCTGCTAAAGATGAGGATGTCATCCAAATATACCAGCACAAAAGAGTTGGTGAAGGGTCTCAATACATCATCCATCAACCTCATGAAAGTTGCTGGTGCATTTGTTAAGCCAAAGGGCATGACCAACCATTCAAAGAGACCTTCTTTAGATTTGAAATCTTTCTTCCATACATCAGTTGATTCGATGGGAACTTGGTGTTAGCCAAACTTTAGGTCAATCTTGCTGAAGAACTTTGCACCTTTGAGTTGGTCAAGAAGGTCATCAATTTGGGGAATTGGGTACCAGTTCCTAACTGTGATTTTGCTTAATGCTCTTTAATCAATGTAGAGCCGCCAAGTCTCGTCTTTCTTTTGCACTAGTACAATCGGGCTTCCGCAAGGGGAGGAGCTAGGTCGGATGTGCCCCTTTTGAAGCAGCTCTTGGATCTGGTGCTTGATTTCGTCATTTTCCATCAGTGAGCGACGATAGACTGGTCCATTAGGCATAGGTGCACTGGGGGTTAGATCAATTGGATGCTTGACTTGGTAGTGCGTCAGTACCCCGGTGGGTGAGGAGAAGATGTCTCTGTACTCTTCCACGATCCTGTCCACTTTCTTCTGCTGCAAAGAGAGGCTCTATGTAGAGGTCACGGATGTGGCAATGACCTTCTACTCATTGCGAGCACGGATCACAAAGACGATGAACTTCTCGATTTGTGAAATGACCTTACTGCATTGCTTAGCATAGATTAAAGAAATAGCGGTAGGCGACGCTACCTCTGGTATCCTATACAATTGTCTACCCAAAGTAATAATAACACTGCGGGGTCTAGACTCATACACAACATGTCGCTTCCACAAATATCGCTGGCCTAAAAGAACATCACAAACTTCAAGGGGAGCAATATCACACAATACCTAGTCTTTGAAGGGCTTGATGCCGTAGGGCAGATGACACTATTGGCTGACGCAGAGATCTCTTCCTTGGCGAAGTTAGCCGATGGTGTAGGGCTGCGGGTGTGGTGTCATTGGCAGGTCCAGCCGGTTGACGAGCTCTTCTGAGATCAGGTTCTTTTGACTGCTGCTATCGACAATGAAATGAAGCGGAGCCTCCTTTACCCACATCTGTGAGTGAAAGAGGTGGTCCCCTTCTTCTGGTTCGCTTCGCTGGAATTTGGTGGTAGCGACAGTGGCACTGGGTTCAACATCGATAATCCGCTTCCCTCTTTCTGGATTTGATTTAGAGTCAGAAACTCAGAAGCTTTCAGCTCGGCCACCAGTGACTGCTTGGAGCGACATTCTTTGGTGTTGTGCCAAGGGCTTTTATGGTATTCACACCACTTTCCCGTGTCCTTCGACTTCTCATTACCCTTCTTGGGTTGCGACTTGGATTGGTTGTCCTGAGAGTGACCATCTTTACTCTCGCCTTTGGATTGGTTGTCCTGAGAGTGACCATCTTTGGCTGTGAGGAATTTGCAGATCCAAACTCTCGCCTTTTCTGCTTAAATTTCTACTCGATTTTGACAACATATCTATAAGCCACACCTAATGATGCGATGTCCATAAACTCCATTTCTGTTTGAATGTATCTATGTAGACAACCACGATATTTGAGCACTGGATATCGTTTAGACTCCAAAGTCTTGGATACCCAATTTGGTGCGCAAGGTATGGAAAATATTGGTGAAATTTGGTACTGTCTGGTCCCTTTCCTGACGCAGCGTGGTCCATCTTGTGTACTGGTCATCGTAGCTTCCAACAGGGTAGTTCTGATCTATAATGGCATCCCCGAAGGAATCCCATGTGGGGGCGACCGCAAATATTGCAGATTCGTTTGTGGCCCTTTGCTCAGAGTAAGTATCCCACAAGTCCTTAACATGGGGGACAACCTTGAGGAGTTCAAAAGTAATCTTTTCCCTACTGGAAAAATTGTGGACCGGAAAATACCCCTTGAGCATATTCAACCATTTATCTACAACATCCGCATCTATCAGTCCTTCAAATAATGAAATATCAAAATTTACTTGTACGTTGAAGGGGGTTGTGTGGCTGCTTGATGAAGATGAGTCTCTTGTGGGCAGCCGCCGAAGGATCTATGCAAAGTTGTCCATCATTTTTTTCCTTTGTCGCGCAAGGGCTTTTTCGAGCAACAATTTAAAAGGATCTCCTGCTTCATTATCTTTCTTCTCGTCCCCCATGAGTTGTTGTCGGGTTCGACGGGGCCGATCTTGCAAAGGCTCGACTGGTTCGAGTCCCAACTTCTTGCACCCATATCTTGTTGGGGACATGCACAAAGAAAAACAAATGAAGAGCAGACCGCTTTGATACCACTGATCCAGATTTATGAGCATAACGAAATGAATAACAGATTGAATACAATAACATAGAGATACAGAGAACAACAATAGATATGCAGTGAACAATAACTTCTATTGAATAAATAAAATAGGCTAAAACTGTAAAACTGCAAAACTGAAAACAACTTGCTCGAATGGTGGTAGCTATTTCTGAGAAGAGATGTGGCTGCTATGCGCATTCGTCTGAGCATAATGATTACAATGAGGCTCTAGAGGCCTTTTTAACATTACTCATGAATGCCAAATCCCTAGACATCCAAAAACCTAACCCTAGGAGAATAAATGCCAAAAGTTATGTGGGCCTCGATGGGTAAGTTGGTACCTCAATTTTTCGAGATCGTAACTTTTGCATACGACCTCCGTTTTAGGCGTGTGATAGCCCGCTAGAAAGGTCTTTTCAAGAACTACACATTATGTCGTCAAACTCCGACTTCGTCTACAGTTTGACTGTGGCAAGCCAAAAAAACACTGTTTAGGGCCCCAAAACGACCTTTGAAGTACAAAAAGATGTACTGACATGGAAACTTCCAAAATAATCCAATTGGAATAGGTGGGTGGCGACCAATATCCACCTGGATGTTGTGTAGGGCTTCAAGACAGCCCCAGAAGTGTAGAACCCACAATTACAAAGAAATGTCATCATTACAGAGAAACGTGTTGAACTAAAAATTGTCAAGATGAGCCAATTGGAATAGGTGGGTGGCTACCAATATCCACCTGGATTACCTACACAAGGTAGTCTCGAAGAATGACTCACTCTGTTGCAAACTTTAACACTCCTTGATGGCAAATTCTTCCCATCAATATGGTCTTTGATCAATTTTCCTTTGAAAACTATCGTCTTATACCCTTTCCTAATGGCTTCCTTTACACCAAGGATGTAATACTATTAAATGTCTGAATAGATCTGAAGATAAATTTCAAAATAAACCAATAATAAACACCAAACCATTCACCAAATACTGAACACAAGAAATAGAGAAAACCCTTGAGGTAGGGTAACACCATATATTATTCCTTATGGAAGGAATGCACTCCTCAAACAATACTTGCTTGTACAATGACAATATTCTTTACTATGTTTCATTACATTGCTTACACTTCTTTATATAGCTCTTTCTATCTCCTAGGAACCTTCTAGAGAGCCTTCTTACATCTATTACATCTAACTACCATAGTGGGCCTTTATTAATATAGTGGACCTAGTCCACCTTACATTGAATGACCACATTTTCATATATTAAATGACTTCCACTAATAATACATAACCATTTTCCCATTGGGTACCTCCCTAGGTACCCCATATTACCTCCCTAGGTATACTACATTCCATTGCCCTTCACATGTTTCGTCCTCGAAACATGAGAAGAAACCATACAATATGATCGGTTAAGCAATGTAGCCAACTGGTACCAAGTACGACCATCGATCCATCCTAATGGAGGTCGAACACGATGTCCATCTGTTGCCTTGCCACCTTGATCTTGCTCTGCATCATGTCAGGGTTGCCATGGGATTGTTTCCGTAGCCTGAGCTCCTCCCGTAGTGCCGGTAGTCCTCCATGCACCTCTTGATCGGTTTTCTGTCTGGTGCATAAATGTGTTGATGCACACGCCCTTGCCTTGATGACTGTTGTGTCTCTATATGATGTGGATGGCGATATACAACAACTGTAGGAATCTGTTCTTTTTTCTTCAAATTTGCAACACTTTGTGCCTTTGAGTCAATGACCTCCTTAGCTTCTTGATTATGTCCTTCCTGTATTTTTTCTTCATCTCCTTTTGTAGACTCTGCCACTGATTCAACTTCATACTCGACAATAACTTCTTTGCTAGCCTCCATGGGTTCATTTTTATTACTAAGAGACACATCCTGCGATGTGATTTTTTTTTTCTTGTACCACAACTTCAAAAACTTCTTTTGCACATTAATATTAATGATACCCACTGATTCTATCCAAGGATATCCCAAAACAATATCCACTTCATCCATATCCATAACATAAAAATCTGAATGCAACACATATTTATCCATGCTAACCTTCAAATCTTTAAAAAATTGAACATTTTTACCCTCAACCCGTGTGCTTTGGATATTCTTGGCAGAAATTTGCAATCTATTAACCAACTGAACATTGATAAAATTTTGTTGGAAACTAGGGTTAATAGAAACAATGACATTTTCTTTGTGAATACAACCATGAACCTGTAAT
Organism: Picea glauca; assembly: GCA_000966675.3. Lineage (NCBI taxonomy): Eukaryota > Viridiplantae > Streptophyta > Pinopsida > Pinales > Pinaceae > Picea > Picea glauca. Next base: position 35,400 of record JZKD02S2135983.1, read on the forward strand.
ATAGATTTGCTACTTGAAAATAAACTCTTGTTTCTTCCTTTAGCAGAATGGGATCATTTATCTAAAAGAAAATTTTCAAGTGCTTCATTAGAAAGTGCCATCAATTGGCTATACCTATGTGATTGCCACCAAACGACTGCATCATCTTTTAAATAACATGATACCCAATGTTTCCAATCCTCTTTCGAAAATGACTTCAAGTATTTTATGATTCTTCAATATTAGGGCCATCATTTTTTCTAGTAAAAAACATCTTTCTTGGGATAAATTTTGAACAAAAACTAGGATTAAAAATAACTTATTGCAGAAAATCGCAGTTTTTTCCAGAAAAACCCTGAAAAACTGGTAAATTTAAAATGCTCATAACTTCACTTCCCGGACTCCGTTTTGGCTGATTTTGTTTTTGAAATCGGGTATTTTTTTGAGAGGAATTCAAATATTCAATTTGTTTTGTCAAATTCAGCTCAGAAAATTACAGATCTAAACCTGAAGTGCGTCGCTCTTTTTTTTCCCTAGAAAAAATTTGAAAAAAGAGCAAAACATTTTTCCCTTCTTTGGCCAAGGAAAGTGCTCTGATACCACTTGTTATGTGTCTAAATAGATCTGGAGATAAATCTCAAAATAAACCAATAATAAACACCAAACCATTCACCAAATACTAAACACAAGAAATAGAGAAAACCCTTGAGGTAGGGTAACACCATACATTATTCCTTATGGAAGGAATGCACTCCTCAAACAATACTTGCTAGTACAATGACAATATTCTTCACTATGTTTCATTACATAGCTTACACTTCTTTATATAGCTCTCTCTATCTCCGAGGAACCTTCTAGAGAGCCTTCTTACATTTATTACATCTAACTACCATAGTGGGCCTAGTCCACCTTACATTGAATGACCACATTTTCATATATTAAATGATTTCCACTAATAATACATAACCACATTCCCATTGGGTACCTCCCTAGGTATACTACAAATACCCCTAAGCCGAACCCCAGTTGAAATGTAATTACAAGTATGCGTATAGGCTGGTGAGCCAGGAACCTCTTTTGGTCAATGAGCCTGTTTTGTATTGTGTATTTTCACTTGAAATTAATGAAATAAAACACCACTGAATGCAGACCATCCTGACAAGAAGAGTAAGGGGGCTAAACTCCATTAGAATGGGAAAGGGGGGCTAAGAGTCTAGAAAAGGGGCTAAGCTAAGGGGGATTCAGCCAAAAATGAATCTTTTTTCAATATTCCTAAAGTTAAAGTCTAAAGTAGGGGATAATGCATTCTATCCTAAGTCCCTAGGAGGAAACGTATCACCATGTGTGGCCCATGTAGTTTCCAACATGAAAAGTGTCAAGTTGGGAACATGCACATAAGTTTTGGGGACTTTAGCTTATTTATACCACCATTCGATCATTATTCACCCACCTCACCTCGTTGTTGTCATCGAGACTTTCATGCTGCCATTACCTGTAGATTTTTTGAGGAACTATGAGGGCTGCCCAACAGGCATGTCTTATGACCTCTTGTTGGGCTCTAGGTTTAGTTATGCAAATCTGTCCTTGCTGCTGCTTTAGGACAGCAAACAGGTCTGTTTACTTCTGCCAAGAAATCTGCCATCCACTGATGGTTATATTCTCTTTTAAGGTGCCCTTGCAAGTAATTTTAGTAACTGAAAGTTAGTACATGCAAACCTCAAAACATATAGC
>JZKD02S2135994.1:0-16300 GCA_000966675.3 Picea glauca
ACCTTCCACATTCCAAGGGTTGATGAATTCCATTTTCAAGCCCTTCCTTCGAAAATTTGTGTTAGTATTTTTTGATGATATACTAACCTATAACAAGTCTTGGGAGGATCATGTGTGACTTGTTGACAAGGTGTTACAACTACTAAAGGAACAACAACTATATTCCAAACCATCCAAATGTTTCTTTGGACTAAAGGAGCTAGAGTATTTGGGTCATATTGTATCTCATGAAGGTGTCAAGGTAGACCCTAAAAAGATTAAGGCCATGATGGACTGGCCGATTCCCCAAACATTGAAGAATGTTAGAGGGTTTTTGGGTTTGACAGGTTACTACCACAAATTTATTCGTAACTATGGAAGAATAACAACACCTTTAACAGCACTAACTAAGAAGTATGCATTTTCATGGACTCTAGAGGCAACTAAAGATTTTGAACAACTTAAAGAGGTGATGTGCATAGCTCCCGTCTTGAACACTCTAGACTTCAAAAAAACCTTTATTGTGGAATCTGATGCCTCGGGAAATGGAATTGGTGTTGTCCTAATGCAATAAGGAATGCCTCTAGCTTTTGAAAGTCGACCACTCATGGGAAAGGACTTACACAAACCCATTTATGAGAAGGAAATGATGGAAATACTACATGCATTGTAGAAATGGCATCCTTACATAATAGGTAGGCACTTCAAGGTGAAAACAGATCATGATAGTCTTAAATACTTCTTGGAACAAAGACTATCTTTAGATGAACAATAGAAATGGGTAACCAAGATATTGGGTTATGATTTTGAAATCGTCTATAAAAAGGGGAAGCAAAATGTTGTGGCAGATGCACTCTCAAGAAAGGATGAATATGTTGAGGCCCTTCTCCATGTTATCTTTATCATCCAACCCGATTGGATAATAGAAGAAAGGGATGAATGGAAGAATGACGAAAAAGTGTGGAATCTCATTCAAAGGTTGCAGTAGGATTCCAGTGCATCAGATACATTTACATGGAAAAATGATTCACTATGGTAAAAAGATCGCTTATATTTATGTAAGAACTCCCCACTCAAACAAAAGGTACTATTGGAATTGCACACCTCTCTAGTAGGAGGGAACTCGGGAATTTTGAAAACCTACCATAAAGTCAAAAATGATTTTTTTGGGATGGCCTTAAAACTGATGTTCAAAGGTTTATGGTAGAATGTTTGGTTTGCCAACAAAATAAGGTGGAAACAATTAAGACCCCAGGTCTTTTACAACCATTATCCATCCCAAGTTAGTGTTGGGAAGAGGTTTCCATGGATTTCATCACAGGGATATCGAAGCTTGAAGGAAAGAGTGTCATCATGGTGATTGTTGATAGACTGACCAAGAACACACACTTTTGTGCACTCTCTCATCCCTTCAAAGCTAGTACAGTTGCCACCGCATTCATGGAGACAGTTCAAAATCTACATGGAAGCCCAAAGATTATTGTAAGTGACAGAGATTCCATCTTCACTGGACATTTTTGGACACAATTATTTTCTTGTTTGGGTACTCATTTGGCTCATATCTAATCCTATCATCCTATCATCCTCAATCTAATGGAAAAATCGAGATAGTGAACAAATGTCTGGAAGGCTACCTTTGTTGCTTTGTCTCTGATAAACAAACACAATGGTTCAAATGGTTATCCTTGGCAGAATGGTGGTATAACACTTCCTTTCATACTGCAACAAAAGTGACACCATCTATGGCACTTTATGGATACCACCCTCCTTCCATCACTTCTTCTCTAAAACAAAAATCTAAGGTTCAAGTAGTGGAAGATCACATCGATAATCAACAACAAGTTCTCCAAATCTTGAAGGACAACCTAACCATGGCACATAATCGCATGAAACAACAAGCAGGTCAACATCGTAGTGAAAGAAGTTCTGAAGCAGGGGATTGGGTGTTTTTAAGACTACAACCATACAAANAGGAAGAGTGGTCTTGTTCTTCATCAAGAACTTGTATTCATTTCATATAATATTTTATTATCATTTCCTACCTTGAGACTCATCAACTCCTCATAGGTTTGTGAATGAATAATGTTTATAGGTTTCTCCTCATAGGTTTGTGAATGAACAATGTGCATAGCATAAACATCTCTCTACTTGGTCTTGGTATATTTCATGTGTTGTTTTTTTTTTTATCATTGGTATCAGGATAGTCCCATGAAGGTTTCTCCTCATATGTTTGTGAATCAACAATGCGCATAGGATAAGTATCTCTCTTGGTAGATCTCATGAGTGTTTCTTATTTTCTTAGCATTTGTATCATCATATTCCCATGAACTATTGTACATTTTATTTTCACCTATAGTATACATCTTAACATCAACATGATCAACAATAATAAATTTTGAACCATCATAAACTATAGTATAAATAATAAAAGAATTACTAGAAGTGGAAAGTTTTATTAGAAGGAAAGTTCTTTTTGAACTATCCCTTTGAATGATTGTTTTTCTTTTATTTGGATCAAAGAATTCTTGTGCCTTCCACTTCTTGTTATATATGAAAAATATATATTTTTGGTTTCTATAATCTAACTTATTCCACTTATCATGAAGAATAAGAACCCATGCATTACTCCCTCCTACACGTCTGAGGCACCATTAAGCCTGGTGCTTTCAATGGGCGATTTCATTAAGACTTTGCATGTGGCTCGGCCTTCATCTCCACCGGATGAGAAGACATGGCCCATTCTCGATTACCTCTTCCTTGCGCTCTCCTTCTATGCTTCAAACATTTCTTACTTACACCTTGGTGCTCTCCTGCAATAGGTTATTCTCCCAGCCTCTTCGCTCACTTGGGGTTTCTCTCGCAGGCCAACCATTTGTCCTGCACGGCAACATGCCTAGGCAAAGAAGTAGGCCAAGAGGGGGCTCATCCTGGACTTCATCCCAACAACAAGCGCATGTACATCACCCTGGTTCTCATTTAGGCTTTGGACGCCTATCCCCCTCACAATATTTTTTGTCCTCGCATTCCTCACACTCATCGCACTCTTCACAGCGTGACTTGGAACCACTCGCCACCTCTTCCCAGCTTGAAGGTTTGGTTCTCATGCACAGTTCAGTCGGCTTACCCTCAGAACTCTTCCTGAATAGAGCCTGCACTTCTCAGACACCTCCTGAAGCATCTCCACTTCCCCTAGTTAGCGTACCTTTAATGGCTTCTGAAAATTTTCACTTCCACCCACCCTTGGAGGTGCTACCATTTCCACATTCTATCTCCGACTCTATCTCAGACGAGCAGATGCAGGACAACATGGACATTCTATACGGGCTGGTCTTCGACCTCTGACAGGGAGTGGATGATCTACAATTCCAGCTGTAGCAACTACATGGGAAATCCTCTGCACTCCTCCACATCCTCTCCACCTTCCAAAGAGAAGCAGCGCAAGCTGATCACGTCCCAACAGAAACATTTGGTCGGGGTGAATAGGAGCTTCCAGCAGAGGGTGGAAACCTGGGGAAGACCGTGCAGGTGTATGGGGAGGCAACAATAATAATGGATAATATGGATGCTGACGCGCAGATGGAATGGAAAGAAACACCTGTCGAAGAAGAGCTCTGGAACGAGGCCACCCATGCCACCTGGCTGGAATATAAGCCAAATGTATGACCCCTATGTGGAATCTACTTTAGTCTTAGTCTATTACTCTCAGTTATGTTTACAATTTTACTAGTTTGATAGACATGTAGACCTTAACACCAGCTGGCTGAACTGGTTTCCCCCTTGGGGCAATTCAATTACTACAGCCTGGCCATTCTGAACATTCTGCAACTCTGGTTTTGTTTTTGGAGGCTCTTTATACTTTAATGAAATACTCTTACTTACAAAAAAAAAGATCCTATGCATTACAACCAAAAATAAACACGAGCCCATACATTATGTTGGTTCTTTTTGGAAATCATGGTCCACTTAGGTGTCCAAAAAAATTTAAGTGTAATCTAGTCTTAGAATTTTTAGTACCAGTGAGGCAAAATTCTCATCCAAATTATGTGTCGAAACTCACGATATGAAGGGAACATAGAAGGTAAGTCATGAACCATTCAACACTAAGTCCATTCATAACATAATTTATATTACTATTGCACAAATCTATAATGTTCATATCATAATAATATTTATAGCATGACTTATATCTAAGAAAGCTATAAGTAAATAGATCTATCAACATATGAACCATCCATATAAAGAAGATAAGACACAATTTGAAAATTAGGGGGGTTCATAACTCCATAATAACATCCATATCCAATAAATATTCACACCTATAATAGTAACATGGGTGGCTCATGATAGAAACATACCAACAATACAAAATAGAGCTTCATAATNGTGGTCTTGTTCTTCATCAAGAACTTGTATTCGTTTCATATAATATTTTATTATCATTTCCTACCTTGAGACTCATCAACTCCTCATAGGTTTGTGAATGAATAATGTGAAAAGGTTTCTCCTCATAGGTTTGTGAATGAACAATGTGCATAGCATCAACATCTCTCTACTTGGTCTTGGTATATTTCATGTGTTGTTTATTTTCTTATCATTGGTATCATGATATTCCCATGAAGGTTTCTCCTCATATGTTTGCGAATGAACAATGTGCATAGCATAAGTATCTCTCTTGGTAGATTTCATGAGTGTTGCTTATTTTCTTAGCATTGGTATCATCATATTCCCATGAACTTTTGTACATTTTATTTTCACCTATAGTATACATCTTAACATCAACATGATCAACAATAATAAATTTTGAACCATCATAAACTATAGTATAAGTAATAAAAGAATTACTAGAAGTAGAAAGTTTTATTAGAAGGAAAGTTCTTTTTGAACTATCCCTTTGAATGATTGCTTTTCTCTTATTTGGATCAAAGAATCCTTGTGCCTTCCACTTCTTGTTATATATGAAAAATATATATTTTTGGTCTCTATAATCTAACTTATTCCACTTCTCATGAAGAATAAGATCCCATGCATTACTCCCTCCTACGACGTCTGAGGCACCATTAAGCCTGGTGCGCTTCCCGTCTCTCATTTCAATGGGCGATTTCATTAAGAATTTGCATGTGGCTCGGCCTTCATCTCCACCGGCTTAGAAGACATGGTTCATTATGTCTTACCTCTTCCTTGTACTCTCCTGCTATGCTTCAAACCCTTCTTACCTGCACCTTGGTGCTCTCCTGCATTCTCCCAACTCTCGCAGGCCAACCATTTCTCCTGTGCGGTCAACATGCCTAGGCAAAGAGGCAGGCCAAGAAGGGGCTCGTCTTGGACTCCATCCCGACAACAGGCGCTTGTACCTCACCTTGGTTCTCATTTAGGATTTGTATGCCTATCCCCCTCACAATCTTCATTGTCCTCGCATTCCTCGCACTCATCGTACTCTTCACAGCATGACTTGGAACCACTCGCCACCTCTTCCCGGCTTGAAGGTTTGGTTCTCATGCATAGTTCAGTTGGCTTACCCTCAGAGCTCTTTGCGGATAGAGCCTCCACTTCTCGGGCACCTCCTGAAGCATCTCCACTTCCCCTGGCTAGCATACCTTTGTTTGCATCTGAAAATTTTCACTTCCACCCACCCTTGGAGGCGCCATCATTTCCACATTCTATCTCCAGCTCTATCTTAGACAAGTAGATGCAGGACAACATGGAAAATTCCGGCTGTAGCAACTGGATGGGAAAGCCTCTGCACTCCTCCACTCCCTCTCCACCTTCCAAAGAGTAGCAACGCAAACCGATCACGTCCTAGCAGAAACATTTGGTCGGGGCGAACAGGAGCTTCCAACGGAGGGTGGAAACCTGGGGCAGGCCATGCAGGATGGGCAGGCAACAACAACGATGGATAATATGGATGTTGACGCGCAGATGGAATGGTGGAATGGCAAGGAACACCTGTCGAAGAAGAGGTCTGGAACGAGGCCAGCCATGCCACCTGGCTGGAATATAAGCCAAATGTATGACCCCTATGGGGACTCTACTTTAGTCTTAGTCTATTACTCTCAGTTATGTTTACAATTTTACTAGCTTGATAGACATGTAGACCTTAACATCGACTAGCTGAATTAGTTTGCCCCTTGGGGTAGTTCAATTACTACAGCCTGGCCATTCTGGACATTCTGCAACTCTGGTTTTGTTTTTGGAGGCTCTTTATACTTTAATGAAATACTCTTACTTACAAAAAAGAAAGATCCCATGCATTACAACCAAAAATAAACACGAGCCCATACATTATGTTGCTTTTTTTTGGAAATCATGGTCCACTTAGGTGTCCAAAAAAATTTAAGTGTAATCTAGTCTTAGAATTTTTAGAAATAGTCAGGTGAAATTCTCGTCCAAATCATGTGTCCAAACTCATGATATGAAGGGAACATACAAGCTAAGTCATGAACCATTCAACACTAAGTCCATTCATAGCATAATTTATATTACTATTGCACAAATCTATAATGTTCATATCATAATAATATTTATAGCATGACTAATATCTAAGAAAGCGATAAGTAAATAGATCTATCAACATATGAACCATCCATATAAAGAAGATAAGATACAATTTGAAAATTAGGGGGGTTCATAACTCCATAACAACATCCATATCCAATAAATATTCACACCTATAATAGTAACATGGGTGGCACATGATAGAAACATACCAACAATACAAAATAGAGCTTCATAATAATAGTGTAGATCTAAAAAAAGAAATAAGAACAACTAACCCATTCTCTAAATTAGTTAAATATTATCCGTATCCCTAAAGAACTACTTATATAACACAAAATGGTCATTCTTAACCATGCAAAGACCTAAGAAATCTAGTCATAAATGCATTCAATTTCATATTACAAATGGTAGATGACTTATTCAAAAAAACATGGATATCTTCCATCTTATGTGTAACTAGCAATGGCTCCATGTGGTGAAATTGGGGATATCCATTTTTTGTGTTTCCCTCCTTCTTACAACTTTTCACACTTATCTAAAAAAGCAGAAAAACAGGTCCTAATTACAACTATTGATTCACCCTCAAGTCAAATATGCTACTCTATTATACTCTAATAGTTTATTCTTCATTGAAAGGTACCAAATCTAGTACCAAAATGTAGANTTCCTACCTTGAGACTCATCAACTCCTCATAGGTTTGTGAATGAATAATGTGCATAGGTTTCTCCTCATAGGTTTGTGAATGAACAATGTGCATAGCATAAACATCTCTCTACTTAGTCTTGGTATATTTCATGTGTTGTTTATTTTCTTATCATTGGTATCATGATATTCCCATGAAGGTTTCTCCTCATATGTTTGTGAATGAACAATGTGCATAGCATAAGTATCTCTCTTGGTAGATTTCATGAGTGTTGCTTATTTTCTTAGCATTGGTATCATCATATTCCCATGAACTCTTGTACATTTTATTTTCACCTATAGTATACATATTAACATCAACATGATCAACAATAATAAATTTTGAACCATTATAAACTATAGTATAAATAATAAAAGAATTACTAGAAGTGGAAAGTTTTATTAGAAGGAAAGTTCTTTTTGAACTATCCCTTTGAATGATTGCTTTTCTCTTATTGTATCAAAGAATCCTTGTGCCTTCCACTTCTTATTATATATGAAAAATATATATTTTTGGTTTCTATAATCTAAATTATTCCACTTCTCATGAAGAATAAGATCCCATGCATTACTCCCTCCTACAACGTCTGAGGCACCATTAAGCCTGGTACGCTTCCCGTCTCTGGCTGTCATTTCAATGGGCGATTTCATTAAGACTTTGCATGTGGCTTCACCTTCATCTCCACCGGCGGAGTAGACATGGTCCATTCTGGCTTACCTCTTCCTTGCGCTCTCCTGATATGCTTCAAACCCTTCTTACCTGCACCTTGGTGTTCTGCAACTGGTTATTCTCCAGCCTCTCCGCTCACTTGGGGTTTCTCTCACAGGCCAACCATTTCTCCTGCGCGGTAAACATTCCTAGGCAAAGAGGCAGGCCAAGAAGGGGCTCGTCCTAGACGCCATCCTGCCAACAAGCGCCTGTATCACCCTGGTTCTCATTTAGGCTTTGGACGCCTATCGCCCTCACAATATTTGTTGTCCTCGCATTTCTCGCACTCATCACACTCTTCACAGCGTGACTTGGAACCACTCGCCACCTCTTCCCGGCTTGAAGGTTTGGTTCTCATGCACAGTTTGGTCGGCTTACCCTCAGAGCTCTTCTTGGATAGAGCCTCCACTTCTCGAGCACCTCCTGAAGCATCTCCACTTCCCCTGGCTAGCGTACCTTTGCTAGCTTCTAAAACTTTTCACTTCCATCCACCTTTGGAGGCGCCACCATTTCCACATTCTATCTCAGACTCTATCTCAAACGAGCAGATGCAGGACAACATGGACATTCTATACGGGTTGGTCTTCGACCTCCGACAGGGAGTGGATGATCTACAATTACGGATGTAGCAACTCGATGGGAAAGCCTCTGCACTCCTCCACATCCTCTCCACCTTCCAAAGAGCAGTAGCGCAAGCCGATCATGTCCCAGCAGAAACATTTGGTCGAGGCGAACAGGAGCTTCCAGTGGAGGGTGGAAACCTGGGGCAGGCCATGCAGGTGGATGGGGAGGCGGAAACAACAATGGATAATACGGATGCTGATGCGCATATGGACCGACGAGGAACACCGGTTTTAGAAGAGCTCTGGAACGAGGCCACCCATGCCACCTGGCTAGAATATAAGCCAAATGTATGACCCCTATGGGGACTCTACTTTAGTCTTAGTCTATTACTCTCAGTTATGTTTACAATTTTACTAGTTTGATAGACATGTAGACCTTAACACCGGCTAGCTGAACTGGTTTCCCCCTTGGGGCAGTTCAATTACTACAGCCTGGCCATTCTGAACATTCTGCAACTCTCGTTTTGTTTTTGGAGGCTCTTTATACTTTAATGAAATAATCTTACTTACAAAAAAAAAAGATCCCATGCATTACAACCAAAAATAAACATGAGCCCATAAATTATGTTGGTTCTTTTTGGAAATCGTGGTCCAATTAGGTGTCCAAAAAAATTTTAAGTGTAATCTAGTCTTAGAATTTTTAGTACTAGTGAGGTGAAATTCTCATCCAAATCACGTGTCCAAACTCACGATATGAAGGGAACATACAAGATAAGTCATGAACCATTCAACACTAAGTCCATTCATAACATAATTTATATTACTATTGCACAAATCTATAATGTTCATATCATAATAATATTTATCGCATGACTTATATCTAAGAAAGCGATAAGTAAATAGATCTATCAACATATGAACCATCCATATAAATAAGATAAGACACAATTTGAAAATTAGGGGAGTTCATAACTCCATAACAACATCCATATCCAACAAATATTGACACCTATAATAGTAACATGGGTGGCTCATGATAGAAACATACCAACAATACAAAATAGAGCTTCATAATAATAGTGTAGTTCTAAAAAAAGAAATAAGAACAACTAGCCCATTCTTTAAATTAGTTAAATATTATCCATATCCCTAAAGAACTACTTATATAACACAAAATGGTCATTCTTAACCATGAAAAGACCTAACAAATCTAGTCATAAATGCATTCAATTTCATATTACAAATGGTAGATGACTTATTCAAAAAAACATGGATATCTTCCATCTTATGTGTAACTAGCAATGGTTCCATGTGGTGAAATTGGGGCTATCCATTTTTTGTGTTTCCCTCCTTCTTACAACTTTTCACACTTATCTAAAAAAGGCGTAAAACAGGTCCTAATTACAACTATTGATTCACCCTCAAGTCAAATCTGCTACTCTATTATACTCTAATAGTTTATTCTTCATTGAAAGGTACCAAATCTAGTACCAAAATGTAGATAATCCCCCACATAACCTATGAAACTGCAAAAATTTAATGACAAAGTTTGCTTAAAAATATTTTCTCATACACTTAGCAACCTAGAGATAACTGTGTCATACATTACCATAAGCATAAATACACATTACTAAGCAAATTTGCAGCAGAATAAACACAATGAGAAACAATCATTCAACTTAGAAATACTCTTTAGGCAATTCCAGGGAAAATCCCAATGTGGGGAAACCCAAAGAGAGAGAGAGAGAGAGAGAGAGAGAGAGAGAGAGAGAGATTTATATAGATTAAGGAAAGTACATATCAATAACAACAATACAATTTCCAGCAAGAGAAAATACCTTACAACACCCAAAACTGTCCCAACTTTCTTCCCTGGAAAACATGCCCATAAATAGTTGTACGACTTGTATGCGCCATCTGAAAAACACCCAAGATCGGTACCAAATTAGAGATATCCGGAAAACACCCAAAAAAACGTCCTCTTCACCATCAGAAACCACTAGAAAAGTTGTCTCAATTTGCATGCAACAGTGTTGCCTCGAAATCCATGCCCTCCTAGCCTATTATACAGACTGTACGAACTGTACAATATGCCCCTCTTTATCAACCAAAAACTACAATAGTATTCACTCAGAAATTTCTTGGGAAACATGCCCACTCTCTCTTGGGAAATGTGCCCTCTCTTTCCTCTCTCAAGCTATCTCAAAAATATCTCAAACTCTTTCTCAATCCATCTTGCACACTACCTAGTGCATTCTCTTATAATCTAAAACTGACTCTTCACCTTCTCCAACCCTAAATCTAATGGTCAAGATCAAATCTTGCCTTTACAAGATCAAGGGTCATGATTCATTCCCTCCAAAATCAATCACTTTAAAATAGTAAAGTACATTTTCACTTTATAACATAAGTGCACTTTATGAGATAAAGTCACTTTAATATTAGAAGGTACACTTTATTAAAAAGTCACTTTAATAAAAGAACCACTTTATCACAACTTTATAAAAAATCATTACAAAGTCAAGTGTCTAGTAGTGTAGGTACAAGGTTACTTTCACATACAAGACACACATGCAACATACCTCCCGAACTAAAAAGATAACACTCCCTCTTAGTGAGGGATGTACTTGCTGCCATGCTGATCATCCGGTCCCATCACATTGTTCGCAGTAAATTCTCCCTCTGAACCTAGAGCCATCATCAACACTTGCACAAAACTCGAACCATAAGACATCCTCCTGAAAACTACTCTGAACCCTTGGATTCTAGGAGAATCCACTCTACCTTAAGCATCGGTTCGTTCACACCAGTTGGGCCTCCTGTCATTTCTCAGAAGAGACTCCCTCTCTTCTCTTGAAATGTAATATTTAATCCTTGGGCCCACCTTAGTCTCAGGAGCCTCTTGGTCCTCATCCAACATTGAATCATATCCTAAAGGTTGTCCTCGCAACATGTACAACATTTCCACCCGATCACCAATCAGTTGTGGTTCAATCGAGTCCTCTCCCTCTTTGTAGATAAATACATGTCCTCTCTTGAAAAATGTGCAATATCCATCATTCTCCAAGGATGATACTGAGATCAAGTTAACCCTCAACCTTGGAACAAATAGAACTCCATCAAGCTCTAGGAATCCTCCATACTCGATTCAGAATCTGACCCTTCCAACTCCACGTATAGCTTGCGCCATACCACCTTTACTCTCCACCAGCAGGTCATGACATGTCTCTATGATAATAAGGAATGCTCGCCAGATTCTTGTCATGTGACAAGAGGCTCCACTATGAACAATCCATCTAAAATCACCCCCAAAACCTCCACTACCGACATTGGATACAAGAGTAACCAAAGAAAATTCATTATCAAACTTGGAAGAAAAGTCCTCCATGGATGTTGTAGAATATATCTCAGGCCCCTCTTGTTCCTTCCTCTTCTTCGTCTTCTGAGTAAACTGAGAAGCAAGGTTCCCCAAATGGTTACAACAATAACATTTGACTTTACTCAAGTTGCTCCAAGAATTTCCTTTCTTCTTGCTCTTTGTAGAAAGAGAAACATTATCCTTAGCTATTTCTTCCTTCTAACCATTTCTATGAGACCCCATCTGGATATCCTCCTGAGTGAAGTTGTTCCACAACCTTCTCCAATCTGGAAAATTTTCTCGACCCACTATGCAGTTCACAAACACATCTCATTCCTTAGTGAATCCTTTCAAGCCTATCCTCCCCAACTTGGCTTTTGAGGTGATCTCTCTCACTGCGGCTAACTCATCCTTAACCTGGGCTAGTTGGGTAATATAGGATGAAACACCCTCACCCTTAACCATCTTCGAGTCATGGAGCTTATCTTTCGAGGCCACCTTCTGATTGACATTCTTATCCTCAAATAAATTATTCAAAGTTTCCCACATCTCATAAGTTGTCTTCTTCTCAGACAGATGTGGAATGAGTGGGTCCTTTNACCCACATTCAAACATTACCATAAGCATAAATACACATTGCTAAGCAAATTTGTAGCAGAATAAACACAATGAGAAGCAATCATTCAACTCAGAAATACTCTTTAGGCAATGCCACGGAAAATCCTGATGTGGGGAAACCCAAAGAGAGAGAGAGATTTATATAGATTAAGGAAAGTACATATCAACAACAACAATACAATTTCCAGCAAGAGAAAATACCTTACAACACCCAAAACTGTCTCAACTTTATTCCTTGGAAAACATTCCCATAAATAGTTGTACGACTTGTACTGAACAACATCCAAGATCAGTGCCAAATTAGAGAAATATGGAAAACACCAAAAAAAAGTCCTCTTCACCATTAGAAACCTCTAGAAAAGTTTTCTCGATTTACATGCAACAGTGTTGCCTCGAAATCCATGCCCTCCTAGCCTATTATACAGACTGTACGGACTGTACAATATGTCCCTCTTTATCAACCAAAAACTACAATAGTATTCACTCAGAAATTTCTTTGGAAACATGCCCACTCTCTCTTGGGAAATGTGCCCTCTCTTTTCTCTCTCAAGCTATCTCAAAAATATCTCAAACTCTTTCTCAATGCATCTTGCACACTACCCAGTCCATTCTCTTATAATCTGAAACTGACTCTTCACCTTCTCCAACCCTAAATCTAATGGCCAAGATCTAATCTTGCCTTTACAAGATGAAGGGTCATGATTCATTCCCTCTAAAATCAATCACTTTAAAATACTAAAGTACATTTTCACTTTATAACATAAGTGCACTTTATGAGATAAAGTCACTTTAATATTAGAAGGTACACATTATTAAAAAGTCACTTTAATAAAAGAACCACTTTATCACAACTTTATAAAAACTCATTACAAAGTCAAGTGTCTAGTAGTGTAGGTACAAGGTTACTTTCACATACAACACACACATGCAACATACCTCCAGAGCTAAAAAGATAACACTCCCTCTTAGTGAGGGATGTACTTGCTGCCATGATCATCATATGGTCCCATCACATTGTTCGCAGTAAATTCTCCCTCTGAACCTAGAGCCATCATCAACACTTGCACAAAACTCAAACCATAAGACATCCTCCTGAAAACTGCTCTGAACCCTTGGCTTCTAGGAGAATCCACTCCACCTTAAGCATCGGTTCGTTCACACCAGTTGGGCCTCCTGCCATTTCTCAGAAGAGACTCCCTCTCTTCTCTTGAAATGTAAGATTGAATCCTTGGGCCCACCTCAGTCTCAGGAGCCTCTTGGTCCTCATCCAACATTGAATCATATCCTGAAGGTTGTCCTCACAACATGTACAACATTTCCACCCAATCACCAATAGATCAATTTAACCCTCAACCTTGGAACAAAGAGAACTCCATCAAGCTCTAGGAATCCTCCATACTCGATTCAAAATCTGACCCTTCCAACTCCACATATAGCTTGCACCATACCACCTTTACTCTCCACCAGTCGGTCATGACTTTTCTCTATGATAATAAGGAATGCTCACCAGATTCTCGTCATGTGACAAGAGGCTCCACTATCAACAATCCATCTGAAATCACCCCCAAATCATCCACTACCGACATTGGATACTAGAGTAACCAAAGAAAATTCATTATCAAACTTGGAAGAAAAGTCCTCCATGTTTGTTGTAGAATATATCTCAGGCCCCTCTTGTTCCTTCCTCTTCTTCGTTTTCTCAGTAAACTGAGAAGCAAGGTTCCCCAACTGGTTACAACAATAACATTTGACTTTACTCAAGTTGCTCCCAGAATTTCCTTTCTTCTTGCTCTTTGTAGAAAGAGAAACATTCTCCTCAGCTGTGTCTTCCTTCTGACCATTTCTATGAGACCCCATCTGGATATCCTCCTGAGTGAAGTTTTTCAACAACCTTCTCCAATCTGGAAAATTTTCTCGACCCACTACGCAGTTCACAAAGACATCTCATTCCTTTGTGAAGCCTTTCAAGCCTATCCTCCCCAACTTGGATTTCGAGGTGATCTCTCTCACTGCGGCTAACTCATCCTTAACCTGTGGTAGTTGGGTAATATAGGATGAAACATCCTCACCCTTAACCATCTTCGAGTCATGCAACTTATCTTTCGAGGCCACCTTATGATTGACATTCTTATCCTTAAATAAATTATTCAAAGTTTCCCACATCTTATAAGTTGTCTTCTTCTCAGAAACATGTGGAATGAGTGGGTCCTTTACGCCATCCAGAATGATCCTATGATTTTTTGCCTCATTTACTTCATGTAAATCCAAAGCAACATGATCTGATGTGGGAGCCACAACAACATAACTGACATAGTTCCAAATCTTGTTCTCCTTGAGAACAATTGACATCCGGACCTTCCACTGCAAATAGTTGGAAATGTCATCCAACTGATCCTCCAATCTAATGCATGAAGCCATATTCCCTATCACTATTCAAAGGAAAACAAACAACATATTTCCCCCTTGCCAAAATATCTCACTGCTCACTGTCACTCACAACCCAAGATTTGATACCATATAGAAATTTAATGGAAAAATATGCTTAAAAATATTATGTCATACACTTAGAAACCTACATATAATTGTTTTCTATGAACTCTGAAATGTTTAAACCCACATTCATAAATTACCATAAGCAGAAATACACATTGCTAAGCAATTTTGTAGTGGAATAAACACAATGAACAACAATCATTCAACTTAGAAATACTTAGAAATTTAGGCAATGCTAGGGAAAACCCTGATGTGGGGAAAACCAATGAGATATATATATCTATATATCTTCAAGAAAGTACATATCTACAATAACAATACAATTTCCAGAAAGAGAAAAATACCTTACAACACCCAAAACTGTCCCGGCTTTCTTCCTTGGAAAATGTGCCCAAAAATAGTTGTATGACCTATACGACTCAATTGAACAACACCGAAAATTAATACCAAATCAGAGCTATACGGAAAACACAAAAAAAATGTCCTCTTCACCAACATAACCACTAGAAAATATGTCTCGATTTGCATGCAACAATGCTACCTCGAAATCTGTTCCGAACTAGCCTATTGTATGAACTATACAATATGACCCTCTTTATCGTCTAGTAGCTACAAAAATATTCACTCAAAAACTTATTGGGAAACATGCCCACTCCCTATTGGAAAATGTGCCCTCCTAGCTTCCCTCTCTTCCCTCTATCAAGCTATCTAAGAAATCTCTTAAGAAGGTCAGTTCCAACCACTCTTTCTACGAATATAATACATTGCATCGATTCAGCATTCCTGTAGATCTTAAAAGGTCAGTTATTGTTGAACAAAAACCTTTAAAAATATACGCCGTGATATCCAATTCCTATTAGTTACCTTTGCTTTGATATAAGCTTCACTAGCAGCTGAACCTTGGGTGTTAAAAGACCCCTTTCAACTGCATCAAAATATCCTTCTGTCGTTCTAAATTAATTTGTCCACGTCTGCAATCAGAACGAATTACATTACATCATCCCAAAACTTCTTAGTGTAAATATGCTATGTTTTTTGATAGATTTTTGAGATATTTGTTATAAATTGAGTTTTAGAATGTTTTAACAAAGTGTTTTAGGGTTTTTCATCGAGCTGAATCTATTTTTACTTTAAAAAATTACAATTTAAACAATAAAAAATAAAATTGTGATTTCATATGAAAAACACATACCAATACCAATTGATTGTTCCAATAGATTCAAGGCATCTATTAAGAACCCTTGCATTTTTCCTGATTCTTTCAAATTGTAGTATCGAATAGCCTGCGCAAGCAAATGCAGAAAATGTGTCACCCATTTTTAGTATCTCACAATCAAGCTGGCTGAGAATTAATTTAGTATGAATAAGCACGTGTCCAACCGGAATAAATAAGCGCACGTCGA
>JZKD02S2136005.1:0-45235 GCA_000966675.3 Picea glauca
ACACGGGGAAGTGGTGTGAGTTCCATAAGAGCTCCACTCACAACACAAGTGAGTGTCGGGCCAAGCAGTCACTGGTAGCCGAGTTGAAGGCTTCTAAATCGGATGCATGCTCTGAATTTGAATCAGAACCTGACAAGGGTAATGACAGGGGGAAGTAGATTATCGATGTGGAGCCCAATGCCACCATTGCCACCACAAAGATCCAGAAGGAGGAACCAGAAGATCTAGAGGAGGCAGAGCGTCTCTTCCATTCCAAGATGTGGGTAAAGGGTTCCCTGTTGCAGTTCATTGTCGACAGTGGGAGACAGAAGAACCTCATCTCGATAGAGGTCGTGAAGCAGTTGGGCTTGTCGACCACAACACACCCACAACCATACACCATCGGGTGGTTGCACCAAGGACGAGACCTCCGCGTCAGTCGACAATGTCGCCTTCCCTAAAACATCAAGCCCTTCACGGATGAGGTATTATGTGACATTGCTCCTCTTGATGTTTCTAATGTATTATTAGGCCAACCGTACTTGTGGAAGAGACATGTTGTGTAGAGTCTAGGCCTCGTGCTGTTATTTTAACCTTGGGCAATAATCTTTACAGTATATCGGAGATAGCACCGCCTACCACCATCTCTTTGGTTACTGCAAAACAATGCAGTAAGCTCATTTCCAAAACCAAGAAATTTGTTTTCCTGATGATCCACCCTTAGGGAAAGAGGAAGATTATGGCCATGACCTCCAGACAAGGCCCCACTGCATGAAAACAATAGATGAATAAGGTCGTGGAGGAGTACGAGGACATATTCACCTCCCCCACAGGGGTGCCTCTACACTACCAGGTCAAGCACCCCATCGATATGACCCCAGGTGCACCGCTGCCCAATGGACCCATCTACCAGCGCTCTGCCCTGGAGTATGACGAAATCAAGAGGTAGATTCATGAGCTGTTGCAGAAAGGTCACATCCGGCCGAGTTCATCGCCTTGTGGGAGCCCGATAGTATTGGTGCAAAAGAAGGATGGGACTTGGAGACTCTGCATTGACTATCAGGCACTGAAAAAGATCACTGTTCGGAATAGGTACTCGATCCCACAGATTGATGACCTTTTGGATGAACTCAAGGGGGCAAAATATTTCAACAAGATCGACTTGAAGTCTGGGTATCACCAGGTACCAATCAAACCTTCTGATGTGTGGAAGACTGCATTCAAATCCAAGGAGGGCCTTTTNGGATCAACATATAATCTAAGCACTAAGCATAACAGATATAACATTTCACAAAGAAAACCATAAGACACTAGATGTATGTGGTTCACCCCAGTGTGGGGCTACATCCACCAACTGCTTCACCTTCTTTATTATGTACTCAAATCTTACATTCATTCACTCCTTTGCACTAAGCCATAGATTCAAGCTTTGCATAGGACAATATATCTATGCATTGAGCACCAGATCCTCCTTCCAAAACTAGGTCAGGGCACAGAGCCAACCCTCTACTAAGTACAAAGCCTTAAAACACATACATTCCTTGGCACAAAGTCGTTCAAACTACTTTTACTTAGCTACAAAAACTACTACTTCTACCATACATCCTTATTTTATTTATACTTTTACAAACCCTTACAATAAGGCCTATTCATGGATAAATCCCATGGGTTGGCATCCCATAAACCCATTACAAAAACCCTAGAGGACCCCTTATTGGGTCCACATAGCCTGCAAAAATGGGTGAGATCCATGATCTCAGCTCCACCTAGGTGATCCTTCTTCAAAAAATGTGTCGAAGTCCAAAAGTGGTCCAAATTTGACCAAGGTTTCCTCAAAACTTGGTCGAGGGCCAACAGGCCCCCAACACTCACCTGTGACTCGTTCCAAGTCACTCAGGTTTCGAAAATGTTTCTTTGAAGGCCTCGAGCTTAATTTGGGCTGCCTTGACTTGCTTCTTCACCTAAGCCTCTCGCTCAGCGAGCTCTTGGATTGTCTTCTCTATAACAGGCCCTTCCAGGTGTTATTCTACTGATGAGACCACTTGGTCCAATTGCTAGATCTGTCCATCAATATCTTTGAACACCTTGTAGTCTTCATCCTACACAGGTTGCAGTTTCTACGTGACTTCCATTACCTTCCCATGGAGGGAAGTGATCTACTGTTGTACTATGTGCTACTCCTGGGATCTCTTCATTCTCTCAACTGCGGTGAGCAGCTTCATCTATGCCTGCACGAAAAATGTCTGCTTCTGTGCCTCCTATAACTGCTTCCATCTTTCTTAGCTCTGGATCCTTGACAAGGCGTTCATATGTCTGTACTATGTGCGCTTGTTTGCACTCTATGGAGAGGGCTCTTATCCTTACTGTTGTGTTCTTAGTGGTTTCCTCCCTCTGGTCATGCACGTCCTGCGGGGTGCTCAGTACTGATTGGGCCTCCAATTATGTTATTCTAGCCTGAAGCTGATGGAGGGTCTTAGCGAGCTTCACTACTTGAGCCTCAACCGAATCTTTCTCCTCCTATTCCAAGCCTGGAATAAAGTCACATTCTTTACTCACTACTTCTTTGAACATGGCCCACTCTACAAGCAACTACTCCTTTTCTCTTTTTAGCTGGGCTTTTTCCTCCTGGTGCTTCGCCTGAATCTCTGCTTTCTCACTTTCCTAGGCTGCTACATTTTCCTGCGCTGTCCTTAATTGCACTAAGACTTCATATTTCTCTTGTTTCAAGGATTTTGTAGCCTTCTCCTTCTCTTTCTAGATTCTCTGAATTCGAGCTTCTGTCGCATCCACAAGTCTTCTTAATTGGGCTGGTTCATCCCTCAATTCTGCAATCTGTGACGAGGAAGGCACAGTAGGTACTACG
The DNA here is from genome assembly GCA_000966675.3 of Picea glauca. Classification (NCBI taxonomy): domain Eukaryota; kingdom Viridiplantae; phylum Streptophyta; class Pinopsida; order Pinales; family Pinaceae; genus Picea; species Picea glauca. The sequence continues at coordinate 2,843 of JZKD02S2136005.1, forward strand.
CAGACCAAAAGAACAACTTGTTGTACTTCCTTCAATTATTTTTCAATCCTTCCATATAGATACTCTTGCTTCTCTCCATATCTATGAAATATGTCCTCGGAAGCATCCTCCATAGCTCTGCAGACCAGACTGATATCGTCCTCCATGAGTGTGGCCTCCAACTGGGGCTTATTAGCACGCGTCTTCTTCCTTGCTGAAGGTTTCTTTGGAGAAACCTTCCTATTATGTGGTGTTACTATCCCAACAGGGGGATCTTGAAGTGGAGGGGTGGTATCTTCTCCTCCTCCTTTCCCTTATTCCCCTTCATTTCCTCCTCCTTGTCCTTTTTCTTTGTATTCTCCTCCTCCTCCGAGCGCGCCAGACTCATTATCTTCAGAAGTGTTGTCCTCCTCATCGCTCTCTATATCCTGAACTTATTTTTTATTTTTCTTATTATTCATCCCACTAGACTCTCCGACATTTTCAACCCAGGTGACTATGTGGATTCCTATGGTGTCAGTGTCAGAGAGTTATGCATCAACAACAAGTACAAGAAATTCCCCTGACCACTCCTTTGTAACCTGCTCCATGTATTCATCTGTCAGCTTGTGGTACGATTGTAATTCTTCATGGTTCTCATCTTTGCGTGCAATAATGTAGATGAAATGAGGATCTGCACAGAACTTTGAAACTGGTCGGTACTGGTGCAAGGTGCATGGTTTCATGCACATAAATGATTCAATGGCAACCTTTAATTGATGATAGTATGCATGAAATACAACGTTAGACTGCCACTGCTTTGTCATGTTGTTGGTGTACCACAGGGTTGAAAACCGAGCAGCCAATGGCTCCAAGGGTTTGATTTCTGGGAAGGTGGCTCCTTTAGGCATTTTCCAAGCAACAAATGTGATCAAAATGATCAGCCAACTGTAGTGGAATTCATATCCCAAATCCTAGGCTTTGTGACAATCTTTCTCTAGTTCATTGACGAGGTAACTCACCCAGTTCATCTGCATTCCCTCCACACATTTTCCTGTGAGGTCCACCATGAACCCAGTGACCTGTGTGGGGCATTTCTTCCTTATGATCTTGCCAGCTATGAGTTGGCAAGTGAGGTGCACTGCGCCATCCTGTATAGAGGCTACCTTGGAACCTTGCTTTCCTTTTTTGACTTCTCCATAATCTTCCTTGATGCATTGTTCCAGGGAGCGGTATGAGGCCTTCCCTGGATAAAAATGCTGAGGGTCAAGTCTGTTCATGCTTAAGCCCATGATCTAGTTGATTAGCACCATATCCACAGTAATTATTTTGTCGAGCCACAAGTATCCACCATGATAAAATAACAGGAGGAGTTTAATGCAATCATTAACCTCCTGGTGGTGACCAAAATGGGGGATCTTCATCACATTCAGCACTGTGGACTGCACCATCCACTTAATCCATGGATGTGAGATGAGGCAAGGATTCTTCCCAGTTGACTTTTTGAGATAGTGATGGGGTTTCGACATAGCGTAGTACTTCCTGTCTCCTAAATTGAAGTCATTGTTCTTCGGTAGTGGGATCTGTCCTAAATGACTCCTAACTACGTGTATTCCTTTCAGAATGTACGTGGTGAACACGATGTACTCATAATCTTGGAGGATGCTGTCATGGTTAACTGTGCCAACCAAAGGTGGGATATACTCTGGTAGGATCGACGGGATCTGATTCACATTAGCCAGATCACTGCGATGCTTACTTCCCTACTCAATCACAGAGTTAACACGGCCAGAGCGACGTCCAGTCAAAGGGGAAGCCTTCAGTCCCATAGTCGATGATGCTTGGACACCTTCAAATTTTGGTATATCAGCCATTAGATTCTTGAGGACTTCCTTGATAGACTTCTCTAATTCACTAGGTTTTCTCGACATTCTAAATTTTAAATAGAAAGGTCGGGGTAGACAAACAGAGAGGTGGGGTAGACAAACAGATAGGTGGGGTCTAGTTTTTTATAACACAATTCGACACACAAACAATTCTCTTCTTGGCTCAGTTAATCACGGGTAGAAAAAAGTGATCCCAGTGCAGTGTTCGACGGGTTAAATAAGTGGGGCATCGTAACAGATTCTTCCAACGGCTAGGAATGCTTCCATCAATGTGAATCTGTCTATTATGGTGCAGTCTCAACATCCAAAAGTATTCCATCAGCCCATAGATGTGTTTTCTGACCATTTTGGAGCATAGTTCTAATGGTTGGGGCACCTCCAACGGTCATATAGCTTTTCTAGGGAGAAGTCCCATTCTAAGCGGAATTATTGTTCCGACGAGGTTCAAATCCTGCGAACATGCCTCCTGCGAGATTCTAGTCTACGAAGTGTTCCATATGTTCTTTGTAGCTTCTTGTAGCTTTTCCAACTCGGATTTATTTTTATTGATCTTCCTTGCATTCTTTCCTATGATCTGAGTCTCTCTAACTGTTTCTAAAATTCTCTTTCCATTTTTATTCTTATCTTCCCCTAGCATAGTGACTTCGCATTGTTGAGGTTCCCTCAAAGGGTCTGAGGTTAATATCCATTTTCTTAACACTTCCTAAGTGTACATACTTCTTTCTTGAATAGATAGGTCCTTCAAGACTTCTTGCATTATTTCAACCTTGACAACTAATTCTCTTGTCTTTTGTCCCTCCTGTGTTATTACTTTTCTCTCTTTCTTTGAATTATCCTCTCGTTCTTCTATTACTCGGTCTATTTTTCTAGCTATGAAATCCCTTAGTTCTTGATTTTTTTTTTTTGTAGCTTCATCCTCTGCTTTCCTTCTAATCTGATCCTTCTCAATCCAAGTCTTTCCTAATAAAAGTGGGAAAGGGGTGTTGTTCTGAACAAACTTAATGAGTTTAAATTCCTCTTCAGTCGGTGTTCCATGAATAATAATAGGTACATTAGTAACTCTTCCACATAAGGTTATCATCTTTCCCTTAAACAATCCTATCCTTCCTAACGAAGGTATCATAGTAGTCTTTCCCAAAATTTCCCAAGTGTATTCTATCATAATATTCACGTGTGTTTCCTCATCCAAGACACAATCTATATCAAAGTCTTATATTCTTGCACTTATGCATTGTTTTAGTTTCAAGATATCTGGTAAACTGACATCTTTGTGAATATGCATCATTTCTTTAAACTGTAACAATGTAGCCTGAGCTTCCTCTGATTCTTTCTCTTTATGACTCTCTAACATGCCCTTGGTCTTTTGACTTCCTTCATAGTTTTCTTGTATGATGTTCATCCTTTCAACTTTAGCAACCATCCTTGGACACTCTTCAACTTCATGAACAACAATATTACAACAAAGACAAATAGGACCTGTGCTAGGGCATTCCTTTGCAAGGTGTCCCAGTCTTCTGCAGTTATAACACATTGTCAATCCTATTTTTCTTTTAAATATTCCCCATCCTTTTCTGTACTACGGACTAGGATCGTAGTGCTAGACCTGCAATCTGCAGAAACACTTTCTAGGTTCCTGCATCCACTTATTAGTCCAAAACCTCTTTCTATGCATAGGAATAACATATCTTTCTTCATTTCCATTAAATTTACTCAAATCAACTCTTTCTTTCAACTGCGCCCTAGCCTTCAGACTAGGACATAACCTATTAAACATACTTAAATTCATTCTTTCAAAACCAAAATTTTCACTTATCTTTCTCTTGTCAAAGAAAAAAGATTTACCTCTTTTGTTCATATTGTATTTCTTTCTTAGCACAGAGCTTCACAAGTCAAGTAGATTATTGTTCACTTTAGCAATAGATCTACGCATAGAGATTCTCTTTTCTTTACTTCAGTTACCAACAATCACAATTTCAGGTTCCGACAATAGAACCATTTGTTGGCACAAGGGAAGACTGAGGGTGCAACGCTTAACAATGCACTAACAAAACCCTGACTATCAACCATTTTGGAAACACCTACGAGGCAAGCGAGGTCTCACCCGAGGTACAAGCAAGGGGGGGTTAAAGGACATAGGTGTATGCAACCAAGATGGGACACAGATATGTTATAATAACACTTCGCAAGGTATTATGTTAATGTTTAAGAAGTTATATACATTAGTTCATTAACCTTATTAGCATCGCAGAACGTGCCCAAGAATAGATCTAGCATAGTAACAATAAATATTACGTACTTCAACCACTTAGCACATAGCATTCTGAATTAGATCTAGCATTCTAATATAAGTAATTCCTTTAAGAAACACATACATTTTCATCACACATCTAATATAAGAACTAAGAAAAACATAATAGATATAACATTGCACAAAGAAAACCATAAGATAACATATGTATGTGGTTCACCCCAGTGTGGGGATACGTCCACCAACCGCTTCACCTTCTTTATTATGTGCTCGAATCTTACATTCATTCACTCATGTGCACTAATCCATAGAGTCAAGCTTCACATAGAACATGAGATCTATGCACTGAGCACCATATCCTCCTTCCAAAACTAGGTCAGGGCACAGAGCCAACCCTCTACTGAGCACAAATCCTTAACACGCATACATTCCTTGACACAAATCCGTTCAAGCTAGTTTCACTTAGCTCAAAAAACTATCACTTCTACCATCCATCCTTCTTTTATTTATGCTTTTACAAACACTTAAAATAAGGCCTAGTCATGGGTAAACCCCATGGGCCAACATCCACGATCTCATCTCCCCCTAGGCGCTCCTTCTTCTAACAATGTGTTGAAGTCCAAAAGTGGTCCAAATCTAACCAAGGTTTCCTCAAAACTTGGTCGAGGGCCAACATAGTTCATTTGTTTTTAAATATATTTTGGGGTTTCTTCCATTGTTTAAACAAATCCAACTCTCTTGATTTTCACTTCATCTTGGAGTGCAATCTTTTTCAAATTATTTGAGAAAAACAAATTACGATTGAAAGCTTGAGTTTTCTTTGTTGAAGACATGTTTGTGGTTGAATCTTTTATTCCTTGGGTGATTGTTTTCTCCACCTTCATTCGCTTTTGATTTCTTTTCAAAGTGTCATTGAATAATTTCATTTTGATTAAAAGAAAAAAAAAGTCTCTTTTTAGTTTTCATGTGATTTGGAAAGAAAAAAACAAAAATTTTGCATCCCACTTTCATAGTTGGAGTGTCTTGGTCATAGTTGAAATGCTTGTTTTTGTTGGGGATTTCATGAACAGTAATTTGATAGTTTTGCATTTCAATTTTTTTCCATTTGAAAAAAGAAAAGTGAAAGTTGCATGATTTTGGTTGTTTATTTACATTAAGAAGAAATATATCTTTTCTCCTTCCATAGATAGAATTCATTGAAAGGAAAATATTTTTCTTTCATTCTTTCTGCATCGTTTTGGTGTTTTTATAGAAAATTTTTCCTCACCCCATGGAACTTACTTGGTGGCCTTTCCATTTCCTTATGCAGACTTGAAGTCCCCTTTTTACCTTCCATAGCAAAAAAAAAACACATTTTTCCACATATATGCGCCCTACCAGTTAGACAACAAGCATATACACAGTTTCTCCACTACAACCCGCGTACATTGGGTTTGGTGCTCAAAATTAAAAATTATGTCAGTTTTCCATGTCACGTCACAAGATCCATGATCCTTGACCTTCCATATACTGGAAATGCTTTGAATCAACCCTTCAGTTCCATTTGAAGGCTATAAATTGAGCCATATCCAAGCCTTAAGGGGAGAATTCAACTTTTGAGAGAAAAGATACTCGGGAGAAATTTCACTTCACATTGAGTCTGCATCCCTTTATCCTTGAAAGTGTGAACTCATTGTTCAGCCCCAAATATCTTCCTTCTTTGTGATGGAGAACCTAATTATCTCCTTTATATGATATTTCCTTTGGTGGAGGATTGAAGTGGTGGAGGCCCAGCTAGAGGAACTTAGTTTCTCGATTCCGATGTGTCGTTACAAAAGTTTGTCACCTATATACTTCTACTGATTATTTTAATAGAAATACTCTTTTCTTGTCCAATTTATGTATTGCAAATATTTGAATTATTATTTAATGGGCGTATTTGTCATGTATGTTAATGGATTATGCTAATATATATGCTAACATTATATATTATCACCATATGATTACGTATCTTGGTTGTTGAGGACAAGTTGCAAGTATAAAGATTTGAGTTGCATGCTCAACGATGGTCTTCATCGAACGTCCAGACAAGGTAGTCTCTTGACCTTGTCTTGCTAGAATTTAATTTATATAGCATACATGAGATTAGATTTTATTTCTACATGTCCTTCCTTCTATTGTGGTTTACCACAAGTCATAAATATATTTTCCTCGTAACAGAAATGGCGACCATACTGGGGAATACTCTAGCCAACATTGGCTAGAATAGTTCTCTTGGGTATTATTTTATACTTTTTCAGGCATAGGAGACTAAATCTATGAAAAAGGAAATTTTTTGGAGTTAAGTTTTAATCACATTCCATCCTCTTGCTTGCAGTATGGATCCTATTTTTGGTTCCCCCTTTCTCGTTATAAACCTCTTACCTCAAAAATTTGCATCACTATCCAAGCATAGCCTTGTTTATATCCTTTTCATCTTGACACCCCGTACCCTAAGAGGAAACATTCCCCTGAGTGTCCATGCCCCACATGAACTTCCTTGCATTGAGCATAGGTATGTTCCACTATTTGGATCTAGTTGTTTACTCACAACACTCATTTTCTCTCTTGTATCATAACATTTATTTGCCTATGAAAAAAGAAAAAAAGATGGGTGGGAAAATAATATTATCTCATATCAGAAGCAGTCGGGTCACCTTTGAACATAGCACAAACTTTTGAGTCCATTGTCATCCAAATTTTGTGTTTAGCATGACCTTAGGAAGTTGAGCTTGTTACTTAGAGTTTACTCCTTTGATTGGTTATTCTTCTGGTCTCTATGGATAGTTTGTTGATGCCTTCTACATCAGGAAGTTTTATCATCAATTTTAATCTACCAGAGTTATCCATATGTCTCATGCTCTTGTTCAAAAGAATTCTATAAGCCCGTGTCGACCATTTCTTAGAACTCTTGAATTTTCATGTCAGCCATACCCTCAGCGTGTCTCAAAGTCACATGAAGCTATAGTCCTACCATGCACTCTGGTCCTAATTTCATTATGGGTAGGTAACCTTGAACCCAGTACTCGACATCTCATTGATCGCTGACTAGGGTGTTTCTCTTGTGTTCGAAAAAAATAAATCTATTCACACATTGATATTTGTGTAGTGTCTTGGATACCATTATCCTTATTAGTGGTTTCCTCACCTTTGCCAACAATATTCCTTATTGGATGTTATTCAAAGGGTCTTTTTGTGCACTACTTTCATCTAGTGCATGCGAAAGATGCACAAGTTTGTTGGTTCGTGAACTTCCTATTCGTCCGAGATCCTCCTAATCATCAATCTATTTATTTGTACCTCATGTTGACTGATGATAGATGCCCTAATGCTCTCCTTTCATGACGTCTCCTTCCATCGACTTCAACTCATCTATTCTAGAAATGAGACCTAGATTCCTATGAGTACCTGAAGGCTTCCAATCATCTGTGGCCATCGAAAGTTGGGAATACACACCAATGTCTCCTGGTTGATAGATTCTTCAAGTGTTCAACCTCAACACCCTTATTCACACTTGTAAGAATGTACTCGGACCTTGATACATACTTTAATTATCGGTATGTTGCCTCACGTTTGTTAATGATATAACTTAATGACTGGTAATCAAACAAAATCTCATTGTGTTCAACATCAACTCCTCTATTCACATGATGTAGACTTGCACCTTGAGCGGATAGTGTAGAATACCTCCATATTACAGTAGCAAAATTCCTATTATGTTTCTTTCTTTCATTGGACCAGTACCTATATGACTTCAGTGATCATGGGAGATCATATTGTACTCCATTGTATACATATATCTTCATATTTATTTTGAGACTAGATCCCACTAGGCCTTGTTCGTGACTATGACATCATATGGCATGTGTTTACTTTGTATTTCCTATTCATGGCCATGAACAACTATTTGGTATATTTCCACATGGATCTGCAGTTCAATTTAGATTGGAAGCCATGTGTACAAAGTCATTATGGATTGTATTATTCTCATGAGTAACTATCACTTCCACCTAAGTCTCCATTACTTCACTTATGGGAATTATAATGTATTCTGGCCATCGTAGATACTTCTCTAACCTCACATATTAGGGGGCATCTGTTATATAAAAATTTTCATCACCCCATGCAACTTGCTTGATGGCCTTTCCATTTCCCTATGCAGACTTGAAGTCCCCTTTTTTACCTTCCAGAGCCAAAAAAACACATTTTTCCACATATACGCACCCTACCAGTTAGACAACAAGTGTATATGTAGGTTGCTCCACTACAACTTGCGTACATCGGGTTTGGTGCTCAAAATTAAAAAATTGTGTCAAGTTTTCATGTCACGTCATGAGATCCATGATCCTTGACCTTCCATGTTAATCCCTAAATAGTGGCACATTACCCCTTAATTTGGGAATATTACATTAGTAATGTTATTTTATTTATATCGGCTTGGGTCCATTAGTTGTAATTGTACCTCCTAGTCTCCTATATATACCAAGGAGACCTTTTCATTTGGAATCATCTTTTATTTGGAAATTGATGTGGTGTATAAAGAGGTTACCTCCTTGAAGAGGCTTATTATCTGAAATTATCTCTTTTTTCAAGGTGTTGAGTACTTATTCTAAGGTTTTTTTTATTCTATTTTGATATTTGGTTCTTAACATTTGGTATCAGAGCTCAAGGTCTCGGGGTTTCACTATTGCATCTGAGATACCTTGGAGTTTTATCTATAACTTTTTTTATACGATATTTCAGATGGAACCATTAGGAGGATATTTAGTAGACGTATCAAGGTATGTGGGTTTCAAATTTAATCTTCTGAGGCCTTCTAATTTCAGAGATATATCCTATGTAAGATAGGGTTATGTAATCATCCTAAATTTATTCATAGCATAATTTGCGCTATAATTTTTTTTTTGTAATGTTTTAGACCCAGACGCCTAGAGGGTATTCAGAGAACTTATCAAGGTAGTTGTGATAACAATTTCATCTTCTGGTTCGTCCAACTTTTGTAGATACACCCTGTGTAAGATAGTGTATCTGAGTAGTCATATTAACTAGTCCCAAACAGGTGTTCCGGGTAAAACAATGATATCTTGTTCAATGAGTATAGAAATTAAGTGAGACTAGTTGCATTCGATAGTGTACATTCTGTAGTATTTTTGGTACAAGTTTCAAAATAATATATCATAAATTTTTCACTTAGAATTCTTTACAAGCATGCTCTCCTATAAGGGACAAAAATCATCAAGGTGTGGGGAGTTACCATAACTTCCACTTGGCACAACCATTTTTTATCATACTTGTGGTATTGCAAAGAAGATGTATCATAGAACTACAGAAAGAAAGTTTTAGACCTAGAAGGGACGAAATTTTGGAGATACAACAGAAGAAAGATCATCTAGAAGAACCACCTCGAAATCAAGATTTAAAAGTGATACTTGGCCAGCATGTCACCAAAAAAGGGAACTTCTAGACCAAATAAGCCTCCAAATAGTCCTACTTGTACTCTTGATGAAGGTGAAGAAATATGCAAGGACATAAATGATTTACAAAAGAAGACAATAACAAAATATGAAATACAAGGGACGATGGATTCAATTGAAGCTAAGTTGGAGGAAATAATGGATACTAAGATGGATGGTTTAAAAAGGGATATCATGGAAGGATTGAAAATTTTTCTAATAGAGAGGCCACTTGAAAGTGAAAATGGATCTGATGAAATTCATGACGAGGACACAAAGAAGATGAATCAATACTGGAGAAACTCCAACTTTGTGTTGAAGACCAACCTCCTTCCTAAGATCAATATGAGGAATTTTGATGGCAATGATCCAATCACATGGATACTTCAGAGGGAGTAGTTCTTTGATGTACATTATGTGCCACATACACACAAGGTACAAATTTATTCTTTATATTTAGAACCCAATCAATTTGTGTGGTATCGGTGGATTTGTTTTTGCAAATCACTTGTCACTTGGACAATTTTCACATAACAAATGATAGAACACTATGAGGATACAAGGAGGAATAAATTTTTTTATCCAATTGATAAATTTCAAGAAAAAGGGTTCAGTTACAGAGTACATTGAGAACTTCCAAAGATTGAATATAAAGGTAATGAATATTCCATATGAGCACCTGATTAATGTATTCATAGGAACTTTAAATGATAACATTCAACATGCGTTTCTCCTTTGGGAACCCAAATCATTGGAGAATGCATTCAGGGTGGAGAGAAATGTTGAAAGTAAAAATATGGCTATGGCTACTAGAAGGACCACTCTTAACATCTATCAAGATAATAATTTTGTTTGTTCTAAAACACCTCAACCTACAAGGTTGACACCTCAACAATTGGAGGAAAGAAAATAAAAAGGTTTATTCTTTAATTGTGACAACAAGTACAGTAAGGGACATAAGTTTGGTGATAATAAATTATTCTACATAGATTGTGAAGAGGAAGAAGAACAAGAAAAAAAACCATCTCAAGATGAAAACATATAAGAGATTTCCTCTGAAGAGTTGATTCCCATGATATCATGTAATTCACTGGCTAGAATTATCACTCCTCAAACCCTCAATATTGAAGGATATATCAAAAATAAAAAAAATAATAGTCCTAAATGATTATGGTAATACTCATAATTTCATTCACTATAAATTAGTCAAATCTCTCAATTTCTTTATATATCCAGTGCCAGAGTTTCAAGTAATGATTTCATATGGAGGAACTATCAATTACTCAGGAAAATTCCATAAGATCAATCTTATTATGGGGGAATATGTAATGAATAGTCCAATGATTTCTATACCCATGGGTGGTGCTAATGTCGTACTAGGAGTCTAATGGTTACAATCATTGGGAACAATGGATTTTAATTTTCAATAACTTTTCATGAAATTTTCATTGGAAGGAAAAGAAATTGAGTTAAGCGGTATCACAAGGAAACTGAGTAAGGTGATAATCTCTAATGGAATGAAAAAATTATTGAAAAAGGGGCATCAGGGTGTAATTGTACAACTCTGCTCACTAGATGTTCAAATATCTAATCCATTTATTCCCCTAGATCTCCAAGGGATCATTGATAATCATTCCAAAGTATTTGAAGATTTTCCCATAGGTCTTCCACCCACTTGAAATCATGATCATGTTATTCACCTAATTCTCGAGAGTGTTCCTCTTAACATCAAGCCTTATTGATACCCTTATTCCCAAAAGAGTGAAATTGAGTGTATGGTTGAAGAGATGTTAGAGGCTGGCATTATTAGACCTAGCCAAAGTTATTACTTTGCGTCNGGATCAACATATAATCTAAGCACTAAGCATAACAGATATAACATTTCACAAAGAAAACCATAAGACACTAGATGTATGTGGTTCACCCCAGTGTGGGGCTACATCCACCAACTGCTTCACCTTCTTTATTATGTACTCAAATCTTACATTCATTCACTCCTTTGCACTAAGCCATAGATTCAAGCTTTGCATAGGACAATATATCTATGCATTGAGCACCAGATCCTCCTTCCAAAACTAGGTCAGGGCACAGAGCCAACCCTCTACTAAGTACAAAGCCTTAAAACACATACATTCCTTGGCACAAAGTCGTTCAAACTACTTTTACTTAGCTACAAAAACTACTACTTCTACCATACATCCTTATTTTATTTATACTTTTACAAACCCTTACAATAAGGCCTATTCATGGATAAATCCCATGGGTTGGCATCCCATAAACCCATTACAAAAACCCTAGAGGACCCCTTATTGGGTCCACATAGCCTGCAAAAATGGGTGAGATCCATGATCTCAGCTCCACCTAGGTGATCCTTCTTCAAAAAATGTGTCGAAGTCCAAAAGTGGTCCAAATTTGACCAAGGTTTCCTCAAAACTTGGTCGAGGGCCAACAGGCCCCCAACACTCACCTGTGACTCGTTCCAAGTCACTCAGGTTTCGAAAATGTTTCTTTGAAGGCCTCGAGCTTAATTTGGGCTGCCTTGACTTGCTTCTTCACCTAAGCCTCTCGCTCAGCGAGCTCTTGGATTGTCTTCTCTATAACAGGCCCTTCCAGGTGTTATTCTACTGATGAGACCACTTGGTCCAATTGCTAGATCTGTCCATCAATATCTTTGAACACCTTGTAGTCTTCATCCTACACAGGTTGCAGTTTCTACGTGACTTCCATTACCTTCCCATGGAGGGAAGTGATCTACTGTTGTACTATGTGCTACTCCTGGGATCTCTTCATTCTCTCAACTGCGGTGAGCAGCTTCATCTATGCCTGCACGAAAAATGTCTGCTTCTGTGCCTCCTATAACTGCTTCCATCTTTCTTAGCTCTGGATCCTTGACAAGGCGTTCATATGTCTGTACTATGTGCGCTTGTTTGCACTCTATGGAGAGGGCTCTTATCCTTACTGTTGTGTTCTTAGTGGTTTCCTCCCTCTGGTCATGCACGTCCTGCGGGGTGCTCAGTACTGATTGGGCCTCCAATTATGTTATTCTAGCCTGAAGCTGATGGAGGGTCTTAGCGAGCTTCACTACTTGAGCCTCAACCGAATCTTTCTCCTCCTATTCCAAGCCTGGAATAAAGTCACATTCTTTACTCACTACTTCTTTGAACATGGCCCACTCTACAAGCAACTACTCCTTTTCTCTTTTTAGCTGGGCTTTTTCCTCCTGGTGCTTCGCCTGAATCTCTGCTTTCTCACTTTCCTAGGCTGCTACATTTTCCTGCGCTGTCCTTAATTGCACTAAGACTTCATATTTCTCTTGTTTCAAGGATTTTGTAGCCTTCTCCTTCTCTTTCTAGATTCTCTGAATTCGAGCTTCTGTCGCATCCACAAGTCTTCTTAATTGGGCTGGTTCATCCCTCAATTCTGCAATCTGTGACGAGGAAGGCACAGTAGGTACTACGCAGACCAAAAGAACAACTTGTTGTACTTCCTTCAATTATTTTTCAATCCTTCCATATAGATACTCTTGCTTCTCTCCATATCTATGAAATATGTCCTCGGAAGCATCCTCCATAGCTCTGCAGACCAGACTGATATCGTCCTCCATGAGTGTGGCCTCCAACTGGGGCTTATTAGCACGCGTCTTCTTCCTTGCTGAAGGTTTCTTTGGAGAAACCTTCCTATTATGTGGTGTTACTATCCCAACAGGGGGATCTTGAAGTGGAGGGGTGGTATCTTCTCCTCCTCCTTTCCCTTATTCCCCTTCATTTCCTCCTCCTTGTCCTTTTTCTTTGTATTCTCCTCCTCCTCCGAGCGCGCCAGACTCATTATCTTCAGAAGTGTTGTCCTCCTCATCGCTCTCTATATCCTGAACTTATTTTTTATTTTTCTTATTATTCATCCCACTAGACTCTCCGACATTTTCAACCCAGGTGACTATGTGGATTCCTATGGTGTCAGTGTCAGAGAGTTATGCATCAACAACAAGTACAAGAAATTCCCCTGACCACTCCTTTGTAACCTGCTCCATGTATTCATCTGTCAGCTTGTGGTACGATTGTAATTCTTCATGGTTCTCATCTTTGCGTGCAATAATGTAGATGAAATGAGGATCTGCACAGAACTTTGAAACTGGTCGGTACTGGTGCAAGGTGCATGGTTTCATGCACATAAATGATTCAATGGCAACCTTTAATTGATGATAGTATGCATGAAATACAACGTTAGACTGCCACTGCTTTGTCATGTTGTTGGTGTACCACAGGGTTGAAAACCGAGCAGCCAATGGCTCCAAGGGTTTGATTTCTGGGAAGGTGGCTCCTTTAGGCATTTTCCAAGCAACAAATGTGATCAAAATGATCAGCCAACTGTAGTGGAATTCATATCCCAAATCCTAGGCTTTGTGACAATCTTTCTCTAGTTCATTGACGAGGTAACTCACCCAGTTCATCTGCATTCCCTCCACACATTTTCCTGTGAGGTCCACCATGAACCCAGTGACCTGTGTGGGGCATTTCTTCCTTATGATCTTGCCAGCTATGAGTTGGCAAGTGAGGTGCACTGCGCCATCCTGTATAGAGGCTACCTTGGAACCTTGCTTTCCTTTTTTGACTTCTCCATAATCTTCCTTGATGCATTGTTCCAGGGAGCGGTATGAGGCCTTCCCTGGATAAAAATGCTGAGGGTCAAGTCTGTTCATGCTTAAGCCCATGATCTAGTTGATTAGCACCATATCCACAGTAATTATTTTGTCGAGCCACAAGTATCCACCATGATAAAATAACAGGAGGAGTTTAATGCAATCATTAACCTCCTGGTGGTGACCAAAATGGGGGATCTTCATCACATTCAGCACTGTGGACTGCACCATCCACTTAATCCATGGATGTGAGATGAGGCAAGGATTCTTCCCAGTTGACTTTTTGAGATAGTGATGGGGTTTCGACATAGCGTAGTACTTCCTGTCTCCTAAATTGAAGTCATTGTTCTTCGGTAGTGGGATCTGTCCTAAATGACTCCTAACTACGTGTATTCCTTTCAGAATGTACGTGGTGAACACGATGTACTCATAATCTTGGAGGATGCTGTCATGGTTAACTGTGCCAACCAAAGGTGGGATATACTCTGGTAGGATCGACGGGATCTGATTCACATTAGCCAGATCACTGCGATGCTTACTTCCCTACTCAATCACAGAGTTAACACGGCCAGAGCGACGTCCAGTCAAAGGGGAAGCCTTCAGTCCCATAGTCGATGATGCTTGGACACCTTCAAATTTTGGTATATCAGCCATTAGATTCTTGAGGACTTCCTTGATAGACTTCTCTAATTCACTAGGTTTTCTCGACATTCTAAATTTTAAATAGAAAGGTCGGGGTAGACAAACAGAGAGGTGGGGTAGACAAACAGATAGGTGGGGTCTAGTTTTTTATAACACAATTCGACACACAAACAATTCTCTTCTTGGCTCAGTTAATCACGGGTAGAAAAAAGTGATCCCAGTGCAGTGTTCGACGGGTTAAATAAGTGGGGCATCGTAACAGATTCTTCCAACGGCTAGGAATGCTTCCATCAATGTGAATCTGTCTATTATGGTGCAGTCTCAACATCCAAAAGTATTCCATCAGCCCATAGATGTGTTTTCTGACCATTTTGGAGCATAGTTCTAATGGTTGGGGCACCTCCAACGGTCATATAGCTTTTCTAGGGAGAAGTCCCATTCTAAGCGGAATTATTGTTCCGACGAGGTTCAAATCCTGCGAACATGCCTCCTGCGAGATTCTAGTCTACGAAGTGTTCCATATGTTCTTTGTAGCTTCTTGTAGCTTTTCCAACTCGGATTTATTTTTATTGATCTTCCTTGCATTCTTTCCTATGATCTGAGTCTCTCTAACTGTTTCTAAAATTCTCTTTCCATTTTTATTCTTATCTTCCCCTAGCATAGTGACTTCGCATTGTTGAGGTTCCCTCAAAGGGTCTGAGGTTAATATCCATTTTCTTAACACTTCCTAAGTGTACATACTTCTTTCTTGAATAGATAGGTCCTTCAAGACTTCTTGCATTATTTCAACCTTGACAACTAATTCTCTTGTCTTTTGTCCCTCCTGTGTTATTACTTTTCTCTCTTTCTTTGAATTATCCTCTCGTTCTTCTATTACTCGGTCTATTTTTCTAGCTATGAAATCCCTTAGTTCTTGATTTTTTTTTTTTGTAGCTTCATCCTCTGCTTTCCTTCTAATCTGATCCTTCTCAATCCAAGTCTTTCCTAATAAAAGTGGGAAAGGGGTGTTGTTCTGAACAAACTTAATGAGTTTAAATTCCTCTTCAGTCGGTGTTCCATGAATAATAATAGGTACATTAGTAACTCTTCCACATAAGGTTATCATCTTTCCCTTAAACAATCCTATCCTTCCTAACGAAGGTATCATAGTAGTCTTTCCCAAAATTTCCCAAGTGTATTCTATCATAATATTCACGTGTGTTTCCTCATCCAAGACACAATCTATATCAAAGTCTTATATTCTTGCACTTATGCATTGTTTTAGTTTCAAGATATCTGGTAAACTGACATCTTTGTGAATATGCATCATTTCTTTAAACTGTAACAATGTAGCCTGAGCTTCCTCTGATTCTTTCTCTTTATGACTCTCTAACATGCCCTTGGTCTTTTGACTTCCTTCATAGTTTTCTTGTATGATGTTCATCCTTTCAACTTTAGCAACCATCCTTGGACACTCTTCAACTTCATGAACAACAATATTACAACAAAGACAAATAGGACCTGTGCTAGGGCATTCCTTTGCAAGGTGTCCCAGTCTTCTGCAGTTATAACACATTGTCAATCCTATTTTTCTTTTAAATATTCCCCATCCTTTTCTGTACTACGGACTAGGATCGTAGTGCTAGACCTGCAATCTGCAGAAACACTTTCTAGGTTCCTGCATCCACTTATTAGTCCAAAACCTCTTTCTATGCATAGGAATAACATATCTTTCTTCATTTCCATTAAATTTACTCAAATCAACTCTTTCTTTCAACTGCGCCCTAGCCTTCAGACTAGGACATAACCTATTAAACATACTTAAATTCATTCTTTCAAAACCAAAATTTTCACTTATCTTTCTCTTGTCAAAGAAAAAAGATTTACCTCTTTTGTTCATATTGTATTTCTTTCTTAGCACAGAGCTTCACAAGTCAAGTAGATTATTGTTCACTTTAGCAATAGATCTACGCATAGAACTTCTCTTTTCTTTACTTCAGTTCCCAACAATCACAATTTCAGGTTCCGGCAACAGAACCATTTGTTGGCACAAGGGAAGACTGAGGGTGCAACGCTTAACAATGCACTAACAAAACCCTGACTATCAACCCTTTTGGAAACACCTACGAGGCAGGAGAGGTCTCACCCGATGTACAAGCAAGGGGGGGTTAAAGGACATAGGTGTATGCAACCAAGATGGGACACAGATATGTTATAATAACACTTTGCAGGGTATTATGTTAATGTTTAAGAAGTTATATACATTAGTTCATTAACCTTATTAGCATCGCAGAACGTGCCCAAGAATAGATCTAGCGTAGTAACAATAAATATTACGTACTTCAACCACTTAGCACATAGCATTCTGAATTAGATCTAGCATTCTAATATAAGCAATTCCTTTAAGCAACACATACATGTTCATCACACATCTAATATAAGAACTAAGCAAAACATAATAGATATAACATTGCACAAAGAAAACCATAAGATAACATATGTATGTGGTTCACCCCAGTGTGGGGCTACGTCCACCAATCGCTTCACCTTCTTTATTATGTGCTCGAATATTACATTCATTCACTCATGTGAACTAATCCATAGAGTCAAGCTTCACATAGGACATGAGATCTATGCACTGAGCACCATATCCTCCTTCCAAAACTAGGTCAGGGCACAGAGCCAACCCTCTACTGAGCACAAATCCTTAACACGCATACATTCCTTGACACAAATCCGTTCAAGCTAGTTTCACTTAGCTCAAAAAACTATCACTTCTACCATCCATCCTTCTTTTATTTATGCTTTTACAAACACTTAAAATAAGGCCTAGTCATGGGTAAACCCCATGGGCCAACATCCACGATCTCATCTCCCCCTAGGCGCTCCTTCTTCTAACAATGTGTTGAAGTCCAAAAGTGGTCCAAATCTAACCAAGGTTTCCTCAAAACTTGGTCGAGGGCCAACATAGTTCATTTGTTTTTAAATATATTTTGGGGTTTCTTCCATTGTTTAAACAAATCCAACTCTCTTGATTTTCACTTCATCTTGGAGTGCAATCTTTTTCAAATTATTTGAGAAAAACAAATTACGATTGAAAGCTTGAGTTTTCTTTGTTGAAGACATGTTTGTGGTTGAATCTTTTATTCCTTGGGTGATTGTTTTCTCCACCTTCATTCGCTTTTGATTTCTTTTCAAAGTGTCATTGAATAATTTCATTTTGATTAAAAGAAAAAAAAAGTCTCTTTTTAGTTTTCATGTGATTTGGAAAGAAAAAAACAAAAATTTTGCATCCCACTTTCATAGTTGGAGTGTCTTGGTCATAGTTGAAATGCTTGTTTTTGTTGGGGATTTCATGAACAGTAATTTGATAGTTTTGCATTTCAATTTTTTTCCATTTGAAAAAAGAAAAGTGAAAGTTGCATGATTTTGGTTGTTTATTTACATTAAGAAGAAATATATCTTTTCTCCTTCCATAGATAGAATTCATTGAAAGGAAAATATTTTTCTTTCATTCTTTCTGCATCGTTTTGGTGTTTTTATAGAAAATTTTTCCTCACCCCATGGAACTTACTTGGTGGCCTTTCCATTTCCTTATGCAGACTTGAAGTCCCCTTTTTACCTTCCATAGCAAAAAAAAAACACATTTTTCCACATATATGCGCCCTACCAGTTAGACAACAAGCATATACACAGTTTCTCCACTACAACCCGCGTACATTGGGTTTGGTGCTCAAAATTAAAAATTATGTCAGTTTTCCATGTCACGTCACAAGATCCATGATCCTTGACCTTCCATATACTGGAAATGCTTTGAATCAACCCTTCAGTTCCATTTGAAGGCTATAAATTGAGCCATATCCAAGCCTTAAGGGGAGAATTCAACTTTTGAGAGAAAAGATACTCGGGAGAAATTTCACTTCACATTGAGTCTGCATCCCTTTATCCTTGAAAGTGTGAACTCATTGTTCAGCCCCAAATATCTTCCTTCTTTGTGATGGAGAACCTAATTATCTCCTTTATATGATATTTCCTTTGGTGGAGGATTGAAGTGGTGGAGGCCCAGCTAGAGGAACTTAGTTTCTCGATTCCGATGTGTCGTTACAAAAGTTTGTCACCTATATACTTCTACTGATTATTTTAATAGAAATACTCTTTTCTTGTCCAATTTATGTATTGCAAATATTTGAATTATTATTTAATGGGCGTATTTGTCATGTATGTTAATGGATTATGCTAATATATATGCTAACATTATATATTATCACCATATGATTACGTATCTTGGTTGTTGAGGACAAGTTGCAAGTATAAAGATTTGAGTTGCATGCTCAACGATGGTCTTCATCGAACGTCCAGACAAGGTAGTCTCTTGACCTTGTCTTGCTAGAATTTAATTTATATAGCATACATGAGATTAGATTTTATTTCTACATGTCCTTCCTTCTATTGTGGTTTACCACAAGTCATAAATATATTTTCCTCGTAACAGAAATGGCGACCATACTGGGGAATACTCTAGCCAACATTGGCTAGAATAGTTCTCTTGGGTATTATTTTATACTTTTTCAGGCATAGGAGACTAAATCTATGAAAAAGGAAATTTTTTGGAGTTAAGTTTTAATCACATTCCATCCTCTTGCTTGCAGTATGGATCCTATTTTTGGTTCCCCCTTTCTCGTTATAAACCTCTTACCTCAAAAATTTGCATCACTATCCAAGCATAGCCTTGTTTATATCCTTTTCATCTTGACACCCCGTACCCTAAGAGGAAACATTCCCCTGAGTGTCCATGCCCCACATGAACTTCCTTGCATTGAGCATAGGTATGTTCCACTATTTGGATCTAGTTGTTTACTCACAACACTCATTTTCTCTCTTGTATCATAACATTTATTTGCCTATGAAAAAAGAAAAAAAGATGGGTGGGAAAATAATATTATCTCATATCAGAAGCAGTCGGGTCACCTTTGAACATAGCACAAACTTTTGAGTCCATTGTCATCCAAATTTTGTGTTTAGCATGACCTTAGGAAGTTGAGCTTGTTACTTAGAGTTTACTCCTTTGATTGGTTATTCTTCTGGTCTCTATGGATAGTTTGTTGATGCCTTCTACATCAGGAAGTTTTATCATCAATTTTAATCTACCAGAGTTATCCATATGTCTCATGCTCTTGTTCAAAAGAATTCTATAAGCCCGTGTCGACCATTTCTTAGAACTCTTGAATTTTCATGTCAGCCATACCCTCAGCGTGTCTCAAAGTCACATGAAGCTATAGTCCTACCATGCACTCTGGTCCTAATTTCATTATGGGTAGGTAACCTTGAACCCAGTACTCGACATCTCATTGATCGCTGACTAGGGTGTTTCTCTTGTGTTCGAAAAAAATAAATCTATTCACACATTGATATTTGTGTAGTGTCTTGGATACCATTATCCTTATTAGTGGTTTCCTCACCTTTGCCAACAATATTCCTTATTGGATGTTATTCAAAGGGTCTTTTTGTGCACTACTTTCATCTAGTGCATGCGAAAGATGCACAAGTTTGTTGGTTCGTGAACTTCCTATTCGTCCGAGATCCTCCTAATCATCAATCTATTTATTTGTACCTCATGTTGACTGATGATAGATGCCCTAATGCTCTCCTTTCATGACGTCTCCTTCCATCGACTTCAACTCATCTATTCTAGAAATGAGACCTAGATTCCTATGAGTACCTGAAGGCTTCCAATCATCTGTGGCCATCGAAAGTTGGGAATACACACCAATGTCTCCTGGTTGATAGATTCTTCAAGTGTTCAACCTCAACACCCTTATTCACACTTGTAAGAATGTACTCGGACCTTGATACATACTTTAATTATCGGTATGTTGCCTCACGTTTGTTAATGATATAACTTAATGACTGGTAATCAAACAAAATCTCATTGTGTTCAACATCAACTCCTCTATTCACATGATGTAGACTTGCACCTTGAGCGGATAGTGTAGAATACCTCCATATTACAGTAGCAAAATTCCTATTATGTTTCTTTCTTTCATTGGACCAGTACCTATATGACTTCAGTGATCATGGGAGATCATATTGTACTCCATTGTATACATATATCTTCATATTTATTTTGAGACTAGATCCCACTAGGCCTTGTTCGTGACTATGACATCATATGGCATGTGTTTACTTTGTATTTCCTATTCATGGCCATGAACAACTATTTGGTATATTTCCACATGGATCTGCAGTTCAATTTAGATTGGAAGCCATGTGTACAAAGTCATTATGGATTGTATTATTCTCATGAGTAACTATCACTTCCACCTAAGTCTCCATTACTTCACTTATGGGAATTATAATGTATTCTGGCCATCGTAGATACTTCTCTAACCTCACATATTAGGGGGCATCTGTTATATAAAAATTTTCATCACCCCATGCAACTTGCTTGATGGCCTTTCCATTTCCCTATGCAGACTTGAAGTCCCCTTTTTTACCTTCCAGAGCCAAAAAAACACATTTTTCCACATATACGCACCCTACCAGTTAGACAACAAGTGTATATGTAGGTTGCTCCACTACAACTTGCGTACATCGGGTTTGGTGCTCAAAATTAAAAAATTGTGTCAAGTTTTCATGTCACGTCATGAGATCCATGATCCTTGACCTTCCATGTTAATCCCTAAATAGTGGCACATTACCCCTTAATTTGGGAATATTACATTAGTAATGTTATTTTATTTATATCGGCTTGGGTCCATTAGTTGTAATTGTACCTCCTAGTCTCCTATATATACCAAGGAGACCTTTTCATTTGGAATCATCTTTTATTTGGAAATTGATGTGGTGTATAAAGAGGTTACCTCCTTGAAGAGGCTTATTATCTGAAATTATCTCTTTTTTCAAGGTGTTGAGTACTTATTCTAAGGTTTTTTTTATTCTATTTTGATATTTGGTTCTTAACATTTGGTATCAGAGCTCAAGGTCTCGGGGTTTCACTATTGCATCTGAGATACCTTGGAGTTTTATCTATAACTTTTTTTATACGATATTTCAGATGGAACCATTAGGAGGATATTTAGTAGACGTATCAAGGTATGTGGGTTTCAAATTTAATCTTCTGAGGCCTTCTAATTTCAGAGATATATCCTATGTAAGATAGGGTTATGTAATCATCCTAAATTTATTCATAGCATAATTTGCGCTATAATTTTTTTTTTGTAATGTTTTAGACCCAGACGCCTAGAGGGTATTCAGAGAACTTATCAAGGTAGTTGTGATAACAATTTCATCTTCTGGTTCGTCCAACTTTTGTAGATACACCCTGTGTAAGATAGTGTATCTGAGTAGTCATATTAACTAGTCCCAAACAGGTGTTCCGGGTAAAACAATGATATCTTGTTCAATGAGTATAGAAATTAAGTGAGACTAGTTGCATTCGATAGTGTACATTCTGTAGTATTTTTGGTACAAGTTTCAAAATAATATATCATAAATTTTTCACTTAGAATTCTTTACAAGCATGCTCTCCTATAAGGGACAAAAATCATCAAGGTGTGGGGAGTTACCATAACTTCCACTTGGCACAACCATTTTTTATCATACTTGTGGTATTGCAAAGAAGATGTATCATAGAACTACAGAAAGAAAGTTTTAGACCTAGAAGGGACGAAATTTTGGAGATACAACAGAAGAAAGATCATCTAGAAGAACCACCTCGAAATCAAGATTTAAAAGTGATACTTGGCCAGCATGTCACCAAAAAAGGGAACTTCTAGACCAAATAAGCCTCCAAATAGTCCTACTTGTACTCTTGATGAAGGTGAAGAAATATGCAAGGACATAAATGATTTACAAAAGAAGACAATAACAAAATATGAAATACAAGGGACGATGGATTCAATTGAAGCTAAGTTGGAGGAAATAATGGATACTAAGATGGATGGTTTAAAAAGGGATATCATGGAAGGATTGAAAATTTTTCTAATAGAGAGGCCACTTGAAAGTGAAAATGGATCTGATGAAATTCATGACGAGGACACAAAGAAGATGAATCAATACTGGAGAAACTCCAACTTTGTGTTGAAGACCAACCTCCTTCCTAAGATCAATATGAGGAATTTTGATGGCAATGATCCAATCACATGGATACTTCAGAGGGAGTAGTTCTTTGATGTACATTATGTGCCACATACACACAAGGTACAAATTTATTCTTTATATTTAGAACCCAATCAATTTGTGTGGTATCGGTGGATTTGTTTTTGCAAATCACTTGTCACTTGGACAATTTTCACATAACAAATGATAGAACACTATGAGGATACAAGGAGGAATAAATTTTTTTATCCAATTGATAAATTTCAAGAAAAAGGGTTCAGTTACAGAGTACATTGAGAACTTCCAAAGATTGAATATAAAGGTAATGAATATTCCATATGAGCACCTGATTAATGTATTCATAGGAACTTTAAATGATAACATTCAACATGCGTTTCTCCTTTGGGAACCCAAATCATTGGAGAATGCATTCAGGGTGGAGAGAAATGTTGAAAGTAAAAATATGGCTATGGCTACTAGAAGGACCACTCTTAACATCTATCAAGATAATAATTTTGTTTGTTCTAAAACACCTCAACCTACAAGGTTGACACCTCAACAATTGGAGGAAAGAAAATAAAAAGGTTTATTCTTTAATTGTGACAACAAGTACAGTAAGGGACATAAGTTTGGTGATAATAAATTATTCTACATAGATTGTGAAGAGGAAGAAGAACAAGAAAAAAAACCATCTCAAGATGAAAACATATAAGAGATTTCCTCTGAAGAGTTGATTCCCATGATATCATGTAATTCACTGGCTAGAATTATCACTCCTCAAACCCTCAATATTGAAGGATATATCAAAAATAAAAAAAATAATAGTCCTAAATGATTATGGTAATACTCATAATTTCATTCACTATAAATTAGTCAAATCTCTCAATTTCTTTATATATCCAGTGCCAGAGTTTCAAGTAATGATTTCATATGGAGGAACTATCAATTACTCAGGAAAATTCCATAAGATCAATCTTATTATGGGGGAATATGTAATGAATAGTCCAATGATTTCTATACCCATGGGTGGTGCTAATGTCGTACTAGGAGTCTAATGGTTACAATCATTGGGAACAATGGATTTTAATTTTCAATAACTTTTCATGAAATTTTCATTGGAAGGAAAAGAAATTGAGTTAAGCGGTATCACAAGGAAACTGAGTAAGGTGATAATCTCTAATGGAATGAAAAAATTATTGAAAAAGGGGCATCAGGGTGTAATTGTACAACTCTGCTCACTAGATGTTCAAATATCTAATCCATTTATTCCCCTAGATCTCCAAGGGATCATTGATAATCATTCCAAAGTATTTGAAGATTTTCCCATAGGTCTTCCACCCACTTGAAATCATGATCATGTTATTCACCTAATTCTCGAGAGTGTTCCTCTTAACATCAAGCCTTATTGATACCCTTATTCCCAAAAGAGTGAAATTGAGTGTATGGTTGAAGAGATGTTAGAGGCTGGCATTATTAGACCTAGCCAAAGTTATTACTTTGCGTCNGAATTCTATTTTCAAGCCCTTCCTTCGAAAATTTTTGTTAGTATTTTTTGATGATATACTAATCTATAAAAAGTCTTGGGAGGATCATGTGTGACATGTTGACAAGGTGCAACAACTACTAAAGGAGACACAACTATATTCCAAACCATCCAAATGTTTCTTTGGGGTGAAGGAGGTAGAGTATTTGGGTAATATTTTATCTCATGAAGGTGTCAAGGTAGACCCTAACAAGATTAAGGCCATGATGGATTGGATGATTCCAAAAACATTGAAGAATCTTAAATGATTTTTTTGTTTGACAGGTTACTGCCTCAAGTTTGTTCAAAACTATGGAAGAATAACATCACCTTTAATGACATTAACTAAGAAGGATGCATTTTCATGGACTCCAGAGGTAAGTAAATATTTTGAACAACTTAAAGAGGTGATGTGCAAAGATCCTATCTTGACCACACCAGACTTCAAAAAAATCTTTATTGTGGAATGTGATGCCTCAAGAAATGGCATTGGTGATGTTCTAATGCAAGAAGGAAGGCCCCTTTATTTTGAAAGTCGTCCACTCAAGGGAAAGGACTTATACAAACCCATTTATGAGAAGGAAATGATGACAATATTACATGCATTGAAGAAATGGTTCCCTTAACTAATAGGTAGGAACTTCAAGGTCAAAATAGATCATGATAGTCTTAAATACTTCTTGGAACAAAGACTATCTTTAGAAGAACAACAAAAATGGGTGACCAAGATGTTGGGTTATGATTTTGAAATCATCTACAAAAAGGGAATAAAATGTTGTGGCAAATGCACTCTCAATAAAGGATGAAGGTGGTGAGGCCTTTCTCTATGTTATCTCGATCATCCAACCCAATTGGATAATAGAAGTAAGGGATGAATGGAAGAATGACGAAAACACGTGGAATCTCATTCAAAGGTTGCAACAAGATTCCAGTGCATCAGATACATTTACATGTAAAAATGATTCACTATGGTACACAGATCACTTATATTTATGTAATAACTCCCAAATCAAACAAAAGGTATTCTTGGAATTTCACATCTCTCTAGTAGGAGGGCACTCAATATTTTTGAAAACGTACCATAGGGTCAAGANTCAACAAGATCACTATTAAAGATAAGTTTCCCATTCCCTTCATTGATGAATTGTTATATGAACTACATGGAGCAATCTATTTCACAAAGTTGGATCTTCGTTCAGGGTATCATCACATCAGAATGAAGGAAGAAGATATCCCCAAAACAACAATTTGAAATCATAAAGGCCATTATGAATTTTTGGCCATTCCTTTTGGCCTTACGAATGCACCTTCCACATTCCAAGGGTTGACGAATTCTATTTTCAAGCCCTTCCTTCGAAAATTTTTGTTAGTATTTTTTGATGATATACTAATCTATAAAAAGTCTTGGGAGGATCATGTGTGACATGTTGACAAGGTGCAACAACTACTAAAGGAGACACAACTATATTCCAAACCATCCAAATGTTTCTTTGGGGTGAAGGAGGTAGAGTATTTGGGTAATATTTTATCTCATGAAGGTGTCAAGGTAGACCCTAACAAGATTAAGGCCATGATGGATTGGATGATTCCAAAAACATTGAAGAATCTTAAATGATTTTTTTGTTTGACAGGTTACTGCCTCAAGTTTGTTCAAAACTATGGAAGAATAACATCACCTTTAACGACATTAACTAAGAAGGATGCATTTTCATGGACTCCAGAGGTAAGTAAAGATTTTGAACAACTTAAAGAGGTGATGTGCAAAGCTCCTATCTTGACCACACCAGAATTCAAAAAAATCTTTATTGTGGAATGTGATGCCTCAAGAAATGGCATTGGTGATGTTCTAATGCAAGAAGGAAGGCCCCTTTCTTTTGAAAGTCGTCCACTCAAGGGAAAGGACTTACACAAACCCATTTATGAGAAGGAAATGATGACAATATTACATGCATTGAAGAAATGGTTCCCTTAACTAATAGGTAGGAACGTCAAGGTCAAAATAGATCATGATAGTCTTAAATACTTCTTGGAACAAAGACTATCTTTAGAAGAACAACAAAAATGGTTGACCAAGATGTTGGGTTATGATTTTGAAATCATCTACAAAAAGGGAAGAAAATGTTGTGGCAAATGCACTCTCAATAAAGGATGAAGGTGGTGAGGCCTTTCTCTATGTTATCTCGATCATCCAACCCAATTGGATAATAGAAGTAAGGAATGAATGGAAGAATGACGAAAACACGTGGAATCTCATTCAAAGGTTGCAACAAGATTCCAGTGCATCAGATACATTTACATGTAAAAATGATTCACTATGGTACACCGATCACTTATATTTATGTAATAACTCCCAAATCAAACAAAAGGTATTCTTGGAATTTCACATCTCTCTAGTAGGAGGGCACTCAATATTTTTGAAAACGTACCATAGGGTCAAGAAGGATTTTTTTTGGGATGGACTTAAAACTGATGTTCAAAGGTTTTTGGAAGAGTATTTGGTTTTCCAAAAAAACAAGGTGGAAAAAATTAAGACCCCATGTCTTTTACAACCATTAGCCATCCCAAGTTGGTGATGGGGGGAGGTTTCCATGGATTTCATCATAGGGTTATCGAAGTCTAAAGGAAAGAGTGTCATTATGCTGATTGTTGATAGATTGACCAAGTACACACAATTTTATGCATTGTCTCATCCTTTCAAAGCCAGTATAGTTTCCACCACATTCACAAAGAAAGTTCAAAAGCTACATGGAAGCCCAACGATTATTGTAAGTGATAGAGATCCCATCTTCACTAGACATTTTGGACATAATTATTTTCTTGTTTGGGTACTTAATTGTCTCATAGCTCATCTTATCATCCTCAATATGATGGACAAACCGAGATAGTGAAAAAATGTCTGGAAGGATACCTTCTTTTCTTTGTATCTGATAAACAAAAACAATGGTTCCAATGGTTACCCTTGGTAGAATGGTGGTATAACACTTCCTTTCATACTGCAACAAAAATGACACCATTTATGGAACTATATGGATACAAACCACCTTCCATCACTTCTTATCTAAAATAAAAATATAAGGTTCAAGCAGTGGAAGATCACATCGAGCATCAACAATAAGTTCTACAACTCTTAAAGGACAACCTTACCATGGCATAGAATCACATGAAACAACAAGTAGATCAACATCATAGTGAAAGAAGTTTTGAAGTAAAGGATTGGGTATTTTTAATACTACAACCATACAACCAAATGTCCCTCAAAAAATCTAAGAAGGATAATAAATTATAACCAAAGTACTATGGCCCTTATAAGGTTTTGAAAAATATTGCTATTATGGCATACAAATTAGAGTTGCCTGCATCTTCGCGAGTACACACAGTTTTCCATGTTTCATGCTTAAGTAAGGTTATAGGTGATAATATCCCAGTTCAAAATATATTGCAAAAACTTGACAAGAAAGGAAAAATCATATAGGAGCCTGAAGATATTACTAACATAAGAATTCGCCAGTTGAGGAATAAATCCATTTCAGAGTATCTTATTAAGTGGAGGAAAATACCTATTGAAGATTCCACTTGGGAAGATGAGTCTTTTATACAGAAGAATCCAAAATTACTAAATCTTTGCAGAAAACACTTGTATGAGGAGGAGGGGCATGTTAATCCCTAAATAGTGGCACATTACCCCTTAATTGGGGCATATTACATTATTACTGTTATTTTATTTATGTCGTCTTGGGTCCATTAGTTGTAATTGTACCTCTTATTCTCCTATATATACCAAGGAGACCTTTTCATTTGGAAACATCTTGTATTTGGAAATTTATGTGGTGTATAAAGAGGTTTCTCCCTAGAAGAGGCTTGTTATCTGAAATTCTCTTTTTTTCAAGGCGTTGAATACTTATTCTAAGGTTTTTTTATGCTATTTTGATATTTGGTTCGTAACATTCCATATACTAGAAATGATCTGACTCAACCCTTCAGTTCCATTTGAAGGATATAAATTGAACCATATCCAAGCCTTAAGGGGAGAATTCAACTTTTGAGAGAAAAGATACTCTAGAGAAATTTCACTTCACATTGAGTCTGCATCCCTTTATCCTTGAAAGTTTGAACTCATTGTTCAACCCCCAAGCTCTTCCTTATTTGTGATGAATAACCTGATTATCTCCTTTATATGAGATTGACTTTGGCAGAGGACTGAAGTGGTGGAGGCCCATCTGGAGGGACTTAGTTTCTCAGTTTTGATATCTGTCATTACAAAATTTTGTCACCTATATACTTATGTTGATTATTTTAATATAAATACTATTTTATCTTCCAATTGATGCCTTGCAAATATTTGAATTATTATTCCATGGGCATATTTTTCATTTATGTTAATGGATTATGCTAATATATATGTTAACATTATATATTATCACCATATGATTGCATATATTGGTTTTTGAGGAAAAGTTGCAGGTATAAAGCTTTGAGTTGCGTGCTCAAAGATGGTCTTCATCGAATGTCCAGACGAGGTAGGATCTTGAACTTATCTTGTTAGCATTTCATTTATATAGAATACTTGAGATTAGAGTTGATTTTTGCGTGTCATTCCATCTATTATGGTTTACCCCAATCCATAGAGAGATTTTCCTCATAATAGGAGTCAATTCATCAAATCATTAGTTTCACCTTCATACACCCTTATGAGTAAAAAAAACTATTAAAATCAACCAACACGCTAATAAAATTAACTAGAAATTTTTGTTTATAGTACACCAACAATAGCTTAGAGCTAGAGTATTTGGACTAGGAAAAGTGAGTAAATTGTCCAAGACCACTACACAAAACTATAGAACACTAGAGAGGGAAAAAATCCAACTGTCTTGTAGGCATAGCCAAGAACCCCCTCTAATTTAACAGGGGATAAACATGAGGTCTCATGCGGAAGAGAAACAAATATTACCCCTCCAAATCTTGACCAATCGTAGTGGAAAACATGAATATTGGGGGTTTTTCTTGAGTGTTACTGGTTCATTTGGTCTCGGTGCTTCATGGATGTCGAATCCATTTGAGATCCTCAGTAGTATTACCAGTGCACATTTATTTATCCCTCTATAATAGCTTCATGATGTTTTATCCTTCCCATATGTTCGGTCTCGACTATCGACTATACCCCTCCGGAGGTCACTAGTAAATTTGGGTCATTTTGAGATGGTAGTTTCGACCTGTGCGCAACATTCTGTCGTGGAGATGGTGATGAATATTGGACCCCCCAAATGGTGTATCATGTGTTGTGGAAATTGCAATGACCTAAGGATATCACTGCTTGAGAGATGACCTAAGGATGTTGTATCATTGTTGTCGCGAAGCAGATAATCTTCTTAGGTCGTCGCCCGCGAGATGACTTAAATTTCATGTCACACGATATATGATCACTTTAGGTCTTTTCACATGATATGACCTAAAGAATTTATCGCACGAAATACAACCTAAAGATGTTGTTTCACGAAATATGACCTAAGAAGGTCGTCGCATGAAAGACGACCTAACGAGGTCATCACACGAAAGATAACCTAAATAGGTTGTTTCATGAAAGACGACTTTATGTAGTCGCCTCAGAGACAAGCTATACAATGAATTTGGGTGACTAAGTTTCAATACCGTCGACGAACTATCAATACCAACGATGAGAAAAGTTTTCACAAGAACGACAAGATCTAAGTATTTTAAAAAAATATGAGATTAATACTAACAAAATATCTAATGTATACAAGGTGGAATTGCCTAAAGAATTTGACAATTATTGATATTCAATATGAAGGATATCTAATATTACAAAGAGACATAAGATTATGCACTAGGGAAGACATTAAAGATGATTAATGAAACCATATTCCCAAGAATAAGAAAAAATAATTTAAGTGATAGGTGAGAATGTTTTCAAGACACATGGTATGCCATATAAACCGTATTTAATAAAATGGAAGGACAAAATGATAGAGGAAAGCACTTGATGCAAGGAAGGATAGAGCCACCTTTCTCATGTTACACTCTCATTCCTTGTGGATAGGACTTCATTACATACATTAATATTGACATTAAAGGAATGAACATGAACCCATACAAAATATGGTAAACTACTATTTCAAATTGATCACATATTTGAAAAATACATAATAGATAAAATAATTATTACTTGCATCACCAACTTAATTATTTCACCGTATTTAATATGGATTATGATTTCCGTCTACCCCCTCTTAGCTATAGATCCCTAAGGCATATGTCATCATCTTAACACCCAATCACAATGCATAAAAATACAATATCCAAACATAGCATAAATGTTTTTAATTAGGGCCTATGTTGAACTTTAGGAAGGGAGAAAAATCAATCCATGTAGGGTCATTTTAATCCATCAACCCCAAAAATATATGTCCCCCATAGAAACATAACTCTTTTTTACTTGCTACACATAATAACATATATGAAAATTTAGGGAGGCATGCATCATAGGGAATACGACTTGAAACACATTGAATATGAGAGTTAATATTATTGACAACCTATGTCCTATACTGAACATATCCTATTAAGGATGTTCAATTTTTACAACCACCATAGCCCCCATACTAGGACTTGATGGCAACACTAGTAGGGAAAATCCAATTAAATGTTAAATAAATATTTCTACCAAAATTTGTTTTAATATTAAAAATCCAAACATAGGACAAACATTAGATTTTCGAAAAACTACATGCTTGTATAGACAAACTAATGCTTTTGTGTGATTACTATATGTCCCTACAAGGACATAATAAATAACAATACTCCATTGAGGAAAATAACCAAAGTACTTTAAAAGTGATGAAAATACAACAAATATGACCAAGTCTATGCTTTTATTTCTTCCTCAAATGCAATAATCGATAGATTATATTCATAGCATGACAAAAATATTGGAAACATTATGAAAAAGGTTGGACTAGTTTTACCTAGCATTGCCCCAAAGTTATCAAAACTTTACAAGTGAAAGATGAAATCAAAATATGAAGAAAAATGAGCAAGCTTTAGGTAAAAATTTACAAGTTTTACCTCACCTTGCCTGAAAGTTTTCAAAACTTTATAAGTGAAATATGAAATAAAAATAAGGAGAAAAATGAGAAATCTTCTATTTCAAATGAGCATTGACCCTCCAATTTGACAATGATTATAAAAATATTAAAATATTAGAAACAACCAAATAGATTGTATCAGAATAAATAAAAAATTAAATAGCTTGTACACCTCTAACTTAGAGGAGCAAATTTGTTTCTTTAATGATCTTTATACCTCTATGGGTACTCATGCCATCATTCAATGATGTCAGATCCAAGAGAATATAAGTAGATTGAAATATGAGCTCAAATTTCCSCTGAAATAATTAGCCAAATCTTGGTAATACCTATGTTTTCCACATTTTCATCCCCCTTTTATCCCTTTATATGGAAATGAAGCATTTTGTAGTTAAACACTGCTTTTATAGATTAAATTGATAAACATTTAGTTTTTTATCCCTTTTTTATCAATTTATATGGAAATGAGGTTGTTCATAGTTACAAACTGCTTTTATAATTAAAACAAGAGTGACATAGCAACAATTTCCATGTTCCTTTTAACAATGAATGTTAAAAAATAAAGGAAGGTTGAGGGAGGAACTAAGACATACGTGGAAAATTGATTAGGACATATGTGGAAAATTGATTAGGATAATAGAACAACTATTTATACTATGCTATTAGGAAACTATTAAGAGTTAAAATAAATCTAATTTTGAGCTAGCTAAGATCATGGCTCAAAGGTCATGTTATTTATATACCCATGTTCTCACTGTGCCTTGGGAGGCTTGCACTAACAACTTATAAATATTTGATTCTGGAGTTCATATAATCATAGAAATTCAATGATCCATAACACTCTCCAAATCATTGTCCCCCAAAAGGGGATGAATAGTAAAAACCCATTAGTACAAATTTTCTATCACTCAAGGAAAGGAATTCCCTACCCATAGGGGTGTCAACTCACTAATAGATATATACCTTACCTTGCTCTTTGAGCTCCTCAAACATTGACTAATATCAATCAAGACTATCGAAGGTGCTAGCTATTGTTACTTAGGAGTTCAACATAGCTCTAGGTTATAGGTGCATGTATGTATTTATTTCCATTTACAAGTTCTCCATTTATACCCCTAAACTTCAACCAATCAAGGAGATTGGTGAGACCATTTGAGATGACATTTACAAAAATTACCTTTACATCACATGTATTTTAGCTTCAAGATTCTAATCACTTCGGCACACAAGTTTTTATTGGTAAGGGGAATTTGATGCAAGAGCATTTTTGATGGGAGAAAAGGCATTTGTGCATCTAGGCACAAAAGGAGAGTATGTGCGAATATGTGTTAGATTTGACATACGTGTGCAAGGTAGCAATGAGAAACATCCAAACAAGATATATAGGGGGAAGTCAACAAAAATGAAGGTTGGGCAAGGCATAACTAAGGATGGTGCACAACAAATAGGTTCAAGGTTAGGATGCATAGAATAAGGTTTGGCACATGAAGGTGTGCAATGTAGTTGAAGGGATTCACGAGGAATACCAATAGTAATTTATAAAACCATAAAGAAGGAATCTTTTACAACCTACATATGGATGTGTTAGTTATATGTTAGTGGAAGAGACATTTATAAAGGTTCATATCTTGAAGGATATTAGGTTGGATGGAATCATTAATGAGGAGACTCATACAAGATGAGAGGACATGAGTAAGAAGAGAGATTAAAAGAAGAAGAGGAACATTGGTGTAAAGAAGAAGGTTGAAGGTTAAGTTACATGGATTGATATTTGTGATAGTTGTAGAGGCTAAAATTTCAATTAAGGTGCTAAGGTGAAAAGTCATTTTATATGTAAATATGCTTTATTAATGAGAATGAGTGGACTAGTTTTGTGATTCCCTCTCTATCAATTAAATTCATGACTATTTCTTTTCCACTTTTATACACTATATATTTACTATATTATTGTATTTTGTTGTATAACATAAATGGTTTTGCAGAGTGTTTAGGATTGGCTCACATATTTAGATAAGGAAGGGGGCCATTTTTCATTCCTTTCATCATATAGTGTTATTAGAAATAAGAAGGAAATGACATAGGGTAGAACTACACTCATGTACAAATGAAGTTTTTCTCACATCGTTATACTCTCCAAGATCTGTATGCAACTCTTCCCCTAAGCAATTGGATCTTATGATATCTCCAATATCCTTATGCAACTCTTCCTCTAAGAAGTTGGCTCCTATGATATCACTTGGTTAGTATAGAAGTCATTCATGAAGTTTTTTTTTTTAAATATAGGAGGCATGAAAAAAGTTCCTATACTCATGTGGGTTGAAGTAGATTTGGTTTAATTTCATGGAGACTTACTTTGGATTAGAATTATCTCTTTGAGGTTCCTTGCACTTGTTTTCCTTAAAGTTGAAGTGATCTTAGCTCTTTAAAATTGAGTGACATTCATCCAAATCATGTTGTGGCTTGCTTCTACATAAAACAACATGCTTCCACAAAATAGTACTTAGGGCTCATGATTGTTTTGTTTGTGGCATGAATTTTAATAAAAAGTTTTATTAGTCTCGATGTTCTTATTGCCCCAAGTTTATATATGTGGAATTTTTTTTTCTTAGTATCTTCTTGATTGTCTTGAATACATTATAAAGATTGATTTATATGAAAACAATTGGTTGTTCTTACCTTTCTTTTACATTGAATATATCAAGCAACAAAACCATTTACTAAAACTCAATAAAAAAATATAACGCGATAGATGGGATTATGAATAACCATTAAAGAAACAACACCATTTACTCCATAAGAACCACAATCTACCATTAAACTAACAACATAGATGGATTTATGAATAACCATTAAAACAACAAAAGATAAGGAAAATATGAGAGATAACCAAAATAAATAAATAAAAAGCCAAAAACAAAATCATATACTGAATTAAACAAAGGTTAAGATAGAAATACAAAACCTCTTATCACTCTTCATATTAAAACCCTTCATATTTATATTCAGAAGTATAGACATTGAAACAAGACTTTATTTATATGTAACAAATAATAATATAGATAATTGAAGAATTTGTAACTAATCTGATCAAAGTAACTAACTTTTGAGAAAGAAAACATGATGAACTTACCTGAGGTCCTATGTTCGAAGTAGATCCACAGCTTGAAGTTCTTTCAATTATTCTTGATTGCTTCTTCTGAAACCTGTAAAACCTTTTGCACACAATACTACAAGAAAAAATAATTATACTGATAACTAACTAATCAACTTGATCAAATGTAGAAAGATTCATTACGATTAATATTCTAAACATGTAAGCATTCAAAAATGATGAATCACATATCACGAACACTATATATCAAAGGAATGTGAATCTCAGATGTGACGGCGTGAATAAGCTCCTCTTGGTTTCGAGAATTATTTATTGGAGTCGTCTGATCTTGGAAAAAACCTCCCTCGATCTGAAGGAGCAACAACGAAGTCAACATTGATTATGTTGTTGCTCCATTGGATCGAGAGAGGTTTTCTCCAAGAATAAATGACTCCAATATTTTTTTATCTACTGAACATGGCCAACCACGTGAAGGTGGAAGCCCCTATGGACCCTCCCCCCTGCTCACATCACTCTCAATTCCCCAATACCCAATCTATATTATAATAAAAAATGTGCATTAAAAATATTCAAAATTGATAAAAGGTGATTGTAAAGCTATAAATGAGGCTTATCATTCAAAGGCTTATGTCATAAAAAAGATTTTTTATAAATGAGATTTATCATCCAAGATATGTTCCAAAATAGCTATATAATATACATCGATCTTTCTTATAAAATTATTATACATCATAAATTTAGTTTAGTCTTCTTTAGTTTTCTAGTCCAGTTCTTAAGTAATTCATCAACCTCCATGTATTCGTTTTCTAGGGGCTCTTCAGCAACTAATGTTGCTTCAGTCCTCTCACGTTGAGCATACCTAGTCTCGTACCCACGGTGTGGAGGTTAATTTGAGAGGCCATCGCCTACAAAAACAAAAAACTATTAAAATTATATGGCTAATTTTTAAATATCA
The DNA here is from genome assembly GCA_000966675.3 of Picea glauca. Taxonomy (NCBI): domain Eukaryota; kingdom Viridiplantae; phylum Streptophyta; class Pinopsida; order Pinales; family Pinaceae; genus Picea; species Picea glauca. The sequence continues at coordinate 38,449 of JZKD02S2136005.1, forward strand.
TTGAAGTAGTTCATTAATAATATTAAAAAAGCCTCTTCAATGTAATTATTTACTTGGTACACTAGTGGGAAATGTTGGAATGGCTTCCCTATACTCTTGATCTTCAGGTCGAGGAGGCTCAATTACGACATTCTCTTACATTTAAATAAAAAAATCTATAAGGACAAAACCGTAAATGTATAAGTAATAAAAATTAGAAGTACAAAATTTATAAGTAAGAAATTATTAAGTATATGATTAATATAAATCCATTTTACCATCATGGGCCTTAGTCACAGAAACATCGTCGGGATGCAGCCCACTGGGATGGGGATTCTTGAGAGCACCATTATCTTCTAGTTGCACTGCACTATCAACACATTGTTGTCCAGTACTAATGTTTTCATTGATAGTGTTGCTCCCCTGATTAAAAAAAAGTAAGACGTTAAATTTATGGATGATATCAAACATTTATGTATTTTATAAGTAATGGAAGGTTAATGTAGGATGATTTTTATTTACCTTATCCTGCAAACTCGATCTTGGGGTCTACCCCATGCTTTTCCTATGATCAAGGAAAAATTTATAGCCATACTTGTAACCAATTCGAAGGTCTTCCTCTGTGGTTACAGTTCCAAAGTCAACACCTTGCTTTGCATAAGATTATGTATTTTTAATGTTATTGGATGCGATTACCTAAAATTTGTAAGGTGATGCAATTAGTATTGTTAAGATGTTTGAGAACTTATAATTTGTGATTGTAACCTCGAGTAGCGTCCTTGTCCTAGCATGTGTTGGCCATGTTTGGAAATACTTGCTCTATTTGCCTTCAAAGTGTCAGGAAACCTATCATCAAAAGTTCCAAGTATGTTATATACCACAATTTTATTTAGATCCAATGAAAATTAAAGGTATTGAAATCAAAATATTGTAATTTATCTTGGGGTACCAGTGATTTGTTCTCTTGTTTTTTCTAATTTATTTTCTTTTGCATCATCAATGAGAGCCTTCCAATCCCTCTTTGGAATCGATGGAGGGAGCTCATACCTAGGGTTGAATGCCAAGTTTCATCTATACACATCCCTCATATATTTTAAATATTCTCTCACTGTAGAGGTGACCTATTTTTTATTGAAGGTCTCTACTCCAAAGAGACCTTCAAGATAATCCAAAAGTTCATTTTTGAGGTTGGAATTCTAACATTTCCACCTCATGCATACAGTTTCCCCAAAAATCAACAAGTCCTTTCTCTCTATGTGCCTATAAAAATGTTCATTTCCTACACGCAAAAATATATGATCATTAATTTAAAAACAATAATCTCGATGATTTATGTTTGAGATGGAAAACATGAAATAGTTAAAATATTTAAAGCTACCTGGGAGTCTTATTTGTTTTAATGGAAGTCTGTTATCATCGACCAAAAATGTGCATGGAAGGGTTCCCATTCTGGTCACATGTCTAGCTCTAGGAAATGCACCCATATCAACCACACCATTGGACTCATGTCTTTCACATCTCTACTAGATATTGGTCGTTGTGTGGATGTCTGGCGATGCATTTCATGGCTTCCATCTAAAGGTGTGGAAGATGGAGAAGTAAACAGTCTAGCAAATATATGAAGGCATGTTTCAAGACTCTGTGGTGTCTCTGTAGCACCACTACTACCGAAACAGGGTTGAATAGGCTCCAAATATCTCTATATAAGAAAGAAAAAAAGAATCGTTATATAATGTAGAATTTAAAAAACAAACTATCATAATTGAACTTATCAGTACATAAAAGAAATCACTTTAAATTATGGTTATTACCTGATATGTCCTAAGTTGTGTCATAACCAGATTGGTCCTTTCTATGATGTTTGGAGTTTGATCTGCACAGTCTAACAAGAGAGCAAGTTCCTTGTTTGCTTTAATGATCTTCCTTTTAATCATTACCATTGGATCAAGAGATGAATACAACTCCTCCTTGTGGGGGGAATCATGATCATCATGGCTTGCAAACTACATATTTCAATAAAATCAATGTTCTTTTAGTTATATAAACAAATGAAATAACTAATCATCACACAAATAAAATTATATAAACAAATAATAAAATTCATGTAGAATCAAAGTCGAATTTGTTAATCATTTACATGTTCTACGGCTAGCACTTTTCCACGATCACCCTCCCACATTATTATAAAATTGGGACCATAAAATATTTCAGACATTATTAAAGATACGAAAAATATAATGCAATAAGTATAGGTTTCTTAAAGAGGTGTTTCATAAGTACCCACACACTATTAGTTGATGTTTCTATTTGATTCAAATGGTAATCTACTAATAACTCTTCCTCGGGAGATATTTTTTTATCGCGCACATGACTACCCGGTTCCCTTCCCATTCGTCATACATGCAATTTGGTTGCTTGTTTGTTGTCTTGGTTCATGTGTTGTTTATAAACCCTGCGATATTACCAGAAGCTTTAGGCCTTCCATCAATATAGATAGTGGCTCCCTTATTTTTATCGTTGTTTATTAGTTGTATATAATTTGCGGTGAGTGCATATCTTCACATACTTCACATGTACCGGATCACTTGCATCTAATGGTTATAATTCTAACACGGTCTGACATAGTCCATCAATTCAGTTACTGTATTGTATTTTACAATTATTCCATCCATAGAAAATATGCCCAGGACATGCTGGGAGGATGGTGCAATGCAATACATCTTATTGTTGACAATGAAGTCAGTGTCTGACATAGGTAGTTCCTTAGGTACCCATTGTTTCACCAGAAGCTTATACTTGAGTGCCACCTCTATGTCTCCTATGCTCTCATCATCATAAGATCATGATCCTCCTTTAGAAAGAAAAAATTCCATGCGTCTACAAAATTTTATTACAACCTTTTCACCTCTAGTGGTCCTTGTTCATGTATCATATGATCTACTAGATGCAGTCACATTTCCTTCTATTTGTGTTGAGCTTCCCTTACTCGAGGAAGAAATATCTAACAAGTACATGTTTGGTTTTACCTTCAGTCAATCAATTCAAATATATAGTTAGCCAGGATTGTAATACTATAGTGAGATATCTAAAATGATACAATGAAATCATCACCTCTCCTAATTGACTTAACCACATTGGAACTCTACTAATTGATTAAAGAAGTTATTTTTTGTCTTCTATCAAAGGTACTCTATTTCAAACTTAGTTTTATGCTAATTTTGAGTGACACAATATTGGTTCAAAATCCTCTAAGTGGGCATGGAAGAGTCCAAGTGCAAGTAATGGTTTATTTTGATGTCATAGATATGCCCCTCATAGTGTGATAGCTTACTGAAGTGATTTTATAATAAGTATCCCCCCCCCCCCAACTCATAAACAATATGTGAAATAAAATTCTATAAGATGTTAAGAGAACGAGATAAGGAAGAAGAGAGCGAGGAGGAAATATTTTCCACTACATTTATCATTGAGAAGGAATCGATTCAATGTTTGATTATGCCATCCAGAGAATGTCCAATGTCAAGAGGACAAGGGAAGTCTTATCATACAAAAAAATAGTATTCATGGGTCCCTTAGAGGAGACAAAGTCCACTCCAAGTGTACAAAATTATTTTTCTCTCTTCTAACATAAGAGTCTTAGGGAATGTCTATAAAAGAAACTGTGTAAACCAAAATGTGCAACAAATAACATAGAGATTATTTTGATTCAGAAAATAATTATGGTGGTTGTTAGGGTAAAATAAGTGCTAGTGTTTACTCTTCATGGATGGAGTTTTGAAGCTCTCAATGTAGAGGGGAAATCTAGGAGGTTGTTGATAGGATGGCATAAGTCCCTTCGATTCAAGAGTGTCTCCTTTATATAGAATACCACCAGTCTTGAGTTGTTCTTCCCATGTTTAGATTCAATTTTCAATTTTATTAATGTCTATGGATCCTTTTGGTGTAGGGAAGGTTTGTGGGATTCCTTTTTTGGGGACATGGATTTAAGAAAGGATAATTTAATCATATAAGGTGATTTAAATCTCACCTTGAGCCTAGGTAGATGTGGGGGGAGATAGAAGGATGTAACCCATGGAAAAATACCTCCTACAAAATATTGATGATGAGGGTCTATGTGACATAGATACCTTGACTTTGAAACCCACCTAGAGAAACAATATGTTGGGTGAAAAGGTTATCCCCAAGAGAATCAACAAATTCCTTTTGGTTGAACAACTTGTTGTCAACATAGATATAATTAGTACATGGATAGGAGAAGCAGGGCCCTTTTACCATGTCCCTATTTTCCTACAAGTGGGGGATATCACTCCAAAAACCACATGTCCTTTTAAGTTCAATTCACATTGGTTGAAGGAAATTGAGTTCAGAGACCTAGTTTGAAATGAATGAAAATGTTATGCTAGGTAGTTGGTGGATTTTGCAAAGTTACTCCTTTTTTGTGAAAATATAAAAAAAATCAAAAGTAATCTAGAAAGACAAGAACACATGCTCATATAAATGGCTATTGAATTTATAAAAGGATTTTTTAATTTGTTGGGGAAGGATCTATTAATGGTTATGGAGAAATCTAGACTAAGTTCCTTCTAGCTGGAACCAAGAAAATAAGTTCCTTTCAACTGGGCCTCCACCACTTCAATCCTCCACCAAAGGTAAGCTCATGTAAGAGAGACAATGGATTTCTCACTTGTAATGTACCAAACCAACTACAAGATGGGATACGCCACTTAATCTGACTGCAACACACCCAACCACCAGCAGACAGGGCATATTGTAGTCCTAAGACTCAATTCTCTGATCTTATCTCGAAATCAAAGGATTGTTCATGAACGTTAGAGGCATGAAAACCACATGCATACGACAAGATCTATGCCACAAGATAAAAGAGATAAACAACATGCCATGGACAACAAATAGACAACAGACCGGCACGTTAAAAATGCATATCTCAAAGATAATTAAATACACAGTGGAAATAAACATTACACATAAAACACAGAGAGAACTTATCTTTGCAAGTAAACGTTCACCAACTGGCTGCAGACCAAGGACGTTCCTCCCAACCATAAACAATTTTATTCATTTACTCTCAACAACAGGTCACCCCCGAGCCAAGGCTATGAATCCACAAGGATGGGTCCCAGGCCAAGTCTAAACACGCAGCAGTTGGCTAAGTAGCTTTCAGGTTTCGCAACCTGACAACAAATCCTAATTTCTAGCTCTCTTTCCCCCTCAACCTTCACAACCCCAAGAAATGAACAACTTTCTCTCCCATGCAGTCCTTGAGGCTTTTCCATTTCTCTCTAGGGCTCTAGTGCTACTGGTTAGGAAATATCCCTACTGGAAACTCCAAGGACTCTTAGTTGTGGACAGTTCCATCCGAACTACCATCAAGCTCATGCACACAAGAATCCATTTCCTCCTAGAATTATCATTAAATCATTACATTGATTCATCGATGGCTATCCTCTTCTTACCATTTGTTTCCATGCTCAACCCAAGAGCACATGAACTAGTAGTAGTGAGTGAAGAGGAAGAGGAACAAGAGAAGAAGGGGAAGAATATGAACCAGGGGAATAAGGATCCCCTAACGTCACCCCAAGGCACCCTCATCCAACCATTCATATCCATGCTCAGAAAAAGATCATGCGAATTTAGCAAGAGTGAGGCTCCCAAAAATGAAGAGTGGAAAAGGTGTAACAATGAATGAATAAGAACAAGTGAACCCCCACCCAAACCAAATATGGGCTTATATAATTACTTGTAAATCAAGAACCATGTGGCCTCCCCCAAGAAGCTCATGTAACCCCTTTTCTCCATAAAATCAATTATGGGTAAATAAAATAATAATAAAAAGAATTATCCCCTCAAGCCCCCTCTCTCATGGAATCATAGCCCCTATCTCTTTTGTCATTGTCCGTCTTGCATCCAGTTGTGTACTTTATTAAATTATACGAAGTATTACATTTCCTAGGCACTTTGACCACTTTTCAACTTTATCGGATCACCAGCCTAAGTCATATTTACATAATACATTATAGTTCCTAAGGGTTAGAATTGGGATGTTACATCCCCCTCCCCTTATTTTGGCGTTGTCCTCAATCCAAAACACCATTCCAATGTTATGAACATTACAAATTCAGGCCCTCTGGCCTTAATCCACATAGGAAATCCATCCCAATCTTATATACATAGGCACTTTGGCCTAAAAGTAAACATGTATGCATAGGCATTCCGACCCAAAACACGTATAATGATCTTCAGAATTTATATTTCTTGCAGTAGTTCCAACCATCAAGCTCTCCTTCCCTCTCAGCCCTACACAACCCAAGAAATGAACCCCTTTCTCTACCATGCAATCCCTCAGGTTGTTCCACTTCTCTTTAGGGCTTCAGTGCACTCGGCTAAGAAGTTTCATAGTTGTGGCTTCCAGAACTCCAGCTGCAACAAGTCCATTGGACTTTCTTCATTTTATGCCCTTGTCATTTATTTTCTCCAACCTCACCTTCTTTTCTCTCATAGTTTGGTACTTCCCTAGATCTTCAACATTCATCGTTTTCCTAAAACATTTCAAATTAGCGAGCATGTCAGTTCAAAATTTGTGCATAAAATTCTCATTCTTGTTCATAATCTAAGAGTAAATTTTCGTAATCCAATACAATACTTATCTGTGCGGTTCATGGATCTGCATTCATATATCTTTCTCATTAACTTGGCTCACTATTTTACTTTGGCATACCCATTGTGTGCATGACCCCAATCAAGAGCTATCAAAGTCTCCTCTTTCTTGTGGTCACTCACCTTCCAAGTC
>JZKD02S2136016.1:13711-39816 GCA_000966675.3 Picea glauca
ACTATTTTTAGCAGTTATTCGGGTCCTGAACTTCCAGAGTTGTTTTGAGGCCCTAAATGACATTTTTTGGGCATGAATGTTGCAGCGAATATGAGTTCGTTCTAGACTCAATATTTGTTGTCAGCAGTGTATTCCTCGGATAGATATTTCTAACGATGTATCATGTGCGTCAAACGGAGATAGTATGCCAAAGTTACGACCCTGGGAAATTGATGTACCAATTTACCCCAACGGGGCCCATATTCTAGCATTTCATCTCCTAGGGTTAGGTTTTTGGATGTTTAGGGTTTTCCATTGTTTCTCATTAATATATAGGCCTCCAAGCCTCATTGTAACAGGCAGTTGAGAGGCCAGTAGCCGCCACATCTCTTCTCATAGATAAGCTACCAGCGCCCTAGCTAGTTTATTTCCATTCTGTCTGTAAGCATTTTTTAGTCATTTGTTATTAATGAAATGAAGTCTTATTTCCACTGCATCTCTGCATTTATGTGTATTTCTATATTTCATTGTGTTCATACTTAAATCTGGATCATACAGTCACTTGCACTTAGCCTTGCAAGTCTCACACAGTATGTGCAAAGCATGTACAACTATCAATTGCACTTAGCACTTAGCATCACACCCTTGTGCCCTACTTATATCACCTATATTTCTATTTATACATTACAAAAGGGCCTAAACATGGGTAAACCCATGGGCCTACATCCCCATACCCGTTACATAAGCCCAAAACCCAAAAATCCCTAAAAAGGGGTCGAGATCCCGCGATCTCTGCTTCGACTTGCGCTCTGCGTTTGACAGCCTGTCGAAGTCCCAAAATAGGTCAAAAGTGACCAAGGATGTCCAAAACTTGGTCAAGGGCCAACAAGCCCCCAACACTCACATGTGACTTGTCCCGAGTCACTTTTCTCTAGGTAATTCTACCTCAAATGCCTTGAGCTTGGCTCAAGCTGCTTCGACCTATTGTTGCACCAAGGCCTCCTCCTCGACGAACTCCTGAAGAACTGCCTCATTCATCGGTCCTTCCAAGCGTTTATCAACTGCATTGACTATATGTTCTAGTTCTTCTCCTCAGACTTCAGTCTCTTCAAACAGTTGACAAGCTGCATCCTGGACTGGCTGGAGCTTCTAAGTCACTTCCATGACTTTTCTCTGTATGGTGTGAACCTGCTGTTGAACAGTGCGTTGTTCTTGGGATCGCTTAATATTTTCAATTGTTGACAGGAGATTTAATTGTGCCTGAATTGTTATTGCTTGTTGCTTTGCCTCCTAGATTTGTGACTCCAATGCCTTCAATTCAGGATCCTCAGTGAGTTGCTCATAAGTACACGCACTGTAATCACTTAGATGTTTACATTCCATGGCGAAGGCCTTGATTCTCTCAACTGCGCTCTGGGAAATGGCTTCTCTTTGATCTCACACATCCTGCAGAGTGCTTGGCACTGTTTGTAGCTCTAGATCTGTTATTCTCTGTTGAATTTGTTGAATGGATTCAGCAAGCCTCGTCACTTGATGCTCTACTGGGTCTTCGTTCAGTTGTTCTAAGCCCGTCACAGAGCGAAGTTCTCTACTGACTGCTTCTTTTATGCCAACATGCTTCGCGAGCAGTTGTTCTTTCTCATGCTAGATATGTGTCTTTTCCTCTTCAAACTATTCTTGGAGGGTAGCCTTCTCCTGCTACGCAACCTTGTGTTTCTCTATTACTTCCTCTTGTGCTTGCTTCAGGGCCAATGTGGCCTGTTCTGTTTCTTCCTGTGCGCGACAAGGGTGAGCTTCGGTCACATGGGCTAGTCTGCGGAGTTGGGTAGGCTCATCTCCCAACTCTGGTTCTTCTAATGGCAGGGGAAAAGTGGACACTGTGCGGCTGGAGTGAAGGGCATGTTGTACCCCGCGTAGTTTTGCTTCAATTTTTCCATACATGGTCTCTTTCTTAGCTTCATTTCTATGTAAAAGATCTTTTGAAGCATCTGATACAGCTGCGATGATGAAGTTGAAGTCATCGAGCGTGAGCACAGTCTTCAGTTTGGTCTTACTAGCTCTGGATATCCTCCGTGATGTAGGTTTCATGGGACAAACCTTTCTTTTCTTAGATGGATCGGCCTCATCAACGGGAACCCTAGGTAGTGTTACTTCTCCTGGCTTCTGTTGATCTTCTTTTCCATTGGTCTCTTCTTTATCTACTTCGTCATCACCTCCTCCTCCAAGTGATTCTGAAGCAGTTTCTTCTAATGCACTGCTAAGTTGTTGGACTTCTTTTGTTTGTCTTCTTCCTTATACTAGTTCCAGGTGTATCATGACCTTCACGAGTGATCATCGGGCTTCCAACTAGTTCGGGATCGAACAGTTCTGCGGGGTCAATAGGAATAAGGAGCTATGTGGGCCACTCCTTAGTTATTTCTTCTAGGTCCTCCTCTGTGAGTTTGTAATAACTTTGTAGTACTTCTTTGTGTTCATCTTGATGCAGTGATGCAGATAAAATGTCTATATATGTGGAATTCGACAAATGGCCTGAACTTGTGCAGGGTGTTCGGCGTTATACGAGGGACAGCCTCAATATCCCTCTTTAACTGTAGGTAGTAGGTGTGGAACACCGTGTTTGATTGCCATTTTTTCCCCATATCGCTTGAATACCATAGCGAAGTGAACTTTGCGGCTAAGGGTTCATTTGGCTCTAGTTCAGGGAAGGTCGCACCTTCTGATATCTCCCAAGCTATGAACGCGATGAGGATCAGCAGCCAACTAAAATGGAACTCATAGCCCTGATCCTGAGCTTCGCAGCAGTCTTGGTCTAACTGGTTCACTAAGTATTTTTCCCAATTCATCTGTAGCCCCTCCACTCATTTTCCAGCGAGGTCAACAACAAATCCTGTGACCTGTGTGGGTCTGTTCTTCCAGACTAGCTTACCAGCAATCAACTGGAAAGCAAGGTGCACTGTGCCATTCTGGATGGAGGCTACCTTATAGCCTCGCTTTCCCTTCTCCACATCGTTTTATGTATCTTTAATCTTCTGCACTAGGGCACGGTCTGCAGCCTTCCCTAGGTAAAAGTCTTGTGGTTCTGGTCCCTGCATGCTCAATCTAGTGATCTGATGGATTAGCACCGGATCGACGTTGATGCATCTATCTAGCCACAAATAAATTCCATGGAAGCTCGACAGCAGGAGCTTAACGCACGTGTTAACCTCCGGGTTCCTTCCAAAATGGGGTATTTTCATCACGTTCAGGATTGTGGACTGCACGAGGTCCATAGTCCATGGTTGGGGGATTATCCTCGACTTCTTCCCCTTCGTCCTAGTCAAATACCGGTGAGGAGCGAGCATGTTGAAGTTCTTGCGATCCCCTAGGTTAAAGTTGTTGATCTTTAGTGTCATGATCTTATCCAACTTAGGATTGCCTGTGCGTATTCCCTTCGGGAGGTACGCAGTGACCAAGGTGTAGTCGAAGTCCCTGGGGACATTGTCATGATTCACCACACTGGACAGAGGCGGGATGTAATCGGGTAGGATAGTCGGGATTAACTTCATGTTTTCCAAGTCATCTCGATGCTTGGTTCTTTTCTCATATGCAGCTCGGGATGGTCCGGATCCGCAAGAAGTGGACAGGGAGGCTTGCACTCCTCGTGTCGATGAAGCTTGAAATCCTGTGGACATCACTCTCTCTGCCATTATATCAATTAAAACTTCCTCTACTAAATTCTCCACAGCATTGAGCTCATCCAACATGCACGCTCCAGATCGGATATCTCAGGCTGATGAACAAATACTTAATGCAACAGAATGGATGGCAAGGTCTCAATAAGCACAGCACAGTAACAACGATTTCTCTTGTTGACTTGGATATGATTCACGAAAGTGTGTTCGGTGCAACAGTCGACGGGATAAACAGACAGCGATGTAACAGATCCTTTCAACGGACAAGAAGCCTTCATCAATGCAATCTATCTGTTACGGTGCAGTCCTAACGGTTCGATGGCGAGCTTTCTGATCATAACTGATGTTCTAACCATTCGAGAACGTCAAGCTAACAATTATAATGCCTCCAATGGTCATATCGCTCCACCATGGTGAAGTTCCAATCTAAGTTGTTCTGATATTCTGGCGAAGTTCGAATTCTGAAGACCTTCCTTCTGTGAAGTCTTCTCTAGAACTTCCTGTAATTTCTCCAACTTTGCTTTCTTCTTGTTGAGTTTTCTAGCTTTCTTCCTTGTGATGTGCATTACTGGGTTCCTCTTCCCATTCTAATTCGTATCACCTCTTGGCATAGTAACTTCACGTTGTTGATGGTCTTGCGTAGGATTCAAGGCCAATACTTCTTCTCTGTCGGGGGTAGGTGATTTACTTTCTTGTACAGACCGGTGTTTCAGGTCTGCTTGTGTTCTTTCAACTTCGACATCCAGATTTTTGGTCCTCTGTAGCTTCGACTGGTTTTCTTGTTCTTTTAGTAAGTGTGCTATCCTCTTAGCCATGAAATCTCTCAATTCTTTCTTTTTCTGTTCTAGAGCTTCCTCTTCTTTTTTTCTTTAGATCTAATATTTCTCAATCCAGGTTTTTCCTAGTAACATATCAAATGTGGCGCTACTCTCAATAAATTTAACAACCTCAAATTCTTCTTCTGTCGAAGTTCCATGAGCACTCATAGATGGTTGGGTAAGTCTTCCACATAGGGTTATCAAATTTCCTCTAAATAATCCTATTCCTCCCAATGAAGGAATCATAGCAGGCTTTCCAAAAATTTCCCAAGTACTTTTTTTCATAATATTCACATGTGTTTCCTCATCCAGAACACAATCTATGTCAAAGTCTCCTATTCTTGTTTCTATGCACTCCTTCTCTTTGAAGATCTCTAATAAGTTGATATCTATGTGGTCATTCAAGGTTTCTTTCATTTGTAGTACTACAGTCTCCAATTCTTTCTGGGGTTCTGCATGGTCTCAGTTTCTTGACCTTTTTCACAGTTTTCTTGTCTCATATTCATTCTTTCAACCTTAGCAATCATTCTAGGGAAATCCAGAACATCATGGTCCATAGAATTACAACAAAAACAACTAGGTATTCTAGCAGGGAAATCCTTAGCAAGATGGCTCAACCTTCTGCAGCTGTAATAAAGGGTTAATCCTCTCTTCCACTTAAATGATCCCCAACTTTTCTTGTAATGCGCACTAGGATCATAGTAGCTAACCTGGAAAAAACTCTTTCTAGAATCCTACATCCATTTGTTAGCCCAAACATTCTTTCTATGCATAGGAATAACATATCTTTCATTATTTCTACCAGATCTACTCATATCAAACCTTCTTTCTTCTAACTGTGCTCTAGTTTTCACACTAGGAAAAATTTTATCAAACACACATAGATCCATACTTTTGAAACAAAAAATTTCACTTATCTTTCCTTCAACAGAGCACAAATCTTTCATATCTAAAAAAAATCACTACTCTTACCTCTTTTCTTCAGATCCACTTCCCTTCTTAGCACAGAGCTTCACAAAATAGAATATTGCGCACTAAAGCAACAGATCTACACACATAGCTTTATTTATTTTCTTCAGTTCCCAACAATCACAGTTTCAGATCGCAACAAAGGAACCATTTTTTGGCGCAGGGGTTGACCCAGGGTTCAACATTTCAACAACACACCAACAAAACCCTAACTATCGGCCCTTTCGGCAACACCTGCGAAGCAGATGAAGTCTCACCCAAGGTAGAGGCAGGGGTGGTTGCAGGACTCATATGTCTGCAACCTTAGCTGGGACACAGATCTGTGATTAGAACACTCTAACAGAGCACTTAGTAGTTATAGTTCATTAGTATTCAACCTTTGTCTATAGCACAGATAAAACCCTAATTACAGAGAAGCGCAGTATTCACTCAGATCTAATACACTCAAGCACTAAGCATATCAACATAGATCATATCTAGCATACATTTACATCACTAAGCACTTAGATATCATATCTTATCCAACTAAGCATACATTATGGCACTAAACATAAATCACATAAACAACACAACAACCATAATGCACAAAGCAACCATAACACATGATATACGTGGTTCACCCCCAGCCTAGGGCTACGTCCACCAACTCTTGATCTTCTTTATTATGCTTTGTCAATCATCTACATGCACAGAGCCATAAGGTCCTACTCTGCATAGAACAGGAGATCTGCGTGCACCCCACCAGATCCTCCTTCCCCAAGCTAGGTTACAACACAAAGCCTTTACACAATCTCTTATAGTCACTTTCACTTGCAAGTCTCACACAGTATGTGAAAAGCATGTACAACTATCACTTTCACTTAGCACTTAGCATCACACCCTTGCTCCCTACTTACATTGCCTAGCTTTCTATTTATACATTACAAAAGGGCCTAAACATGGGTAAACCCATGGGCCGACATCCCCATACCTGTTACATAATCCCAAAACCCAAAAAGCCCTAAAAAGGGTCCGAGATCCTGCGATCTCTGCTTCGACTTGCACTCTGCCTTCAATAGCTTGTTGAAGTCCCAAAATAGGTCAAAAGTAACCAAGGATCTCCAAAACTTTGTCAAGGGCCAACACCATTCAACACCCAATACAATATCACAACCACCTATGTCAATAGAAAACATATGAGATTTCATGTGGTGCTGACCAATTTGGAGACGCACATTTTCATAACGCCCCCCACATTTCATGGACCCACAATTGGCAATCATGATTTGAAATTTGTTGACTGCTCGGATATAACAATTAGTTTCTTGGGCAATGTGGCGATGAATAAAATTATGGGTTCTTCCACTATCAACTAGGATAATGAAAATACGATGCTTAATGTAACCAATTAGCTTGAGGGTTTGAGGAGCAGAGAAGTCAGTGAGAGTATTCAGGGAAATGACCAGTTCAACTTTTGGAGGGTCAGAAGGTTGATTCATGTCAATGGGTTCGGGTGACTCAGCCACCCGGGGAGCCTCGACATCTTCTTCATAAACATCCTCAGAAATGGCCATAAAAATATTTTGTTCCTTACACTTGTGCCCAGGAAAATATTTGTCATCACAATTATAACAAAGGCCCTTGAGTTGGTGTTCATCCATTTCTTCCCGGGTCAATTTCTGGATCTTTAGTGGAGAAGAAGGAGGAGGGGAAGTGATTGGTTTAGGGCGAGGAATGGAGGGTTTTCTGGTTTGAGAAGAGACAACTTGTTTTTCTTCCTTGTCTCTTTTAGTATCTTCCACCCAACTTTGAGGGAAATCCATGAGGACGTCGGCACGGATCTCATCCTTGAGGCCACTGATAAAGCATTCTCAGAAAAAAGCATTAGACATGCCCTATGTGCGGAAATCTAATCGCTCAAAAGTAGTTATAAAGTCTTCCACTATGCCAGATTGTTTCAACTTTGTCAAACGGCCTAAATAGTTGGTGTCAATGTCAAATCATTCATAAAGCTCTGCAACAAATTGTGTCCAAGCCACATACCCTTAGCGAGAATTTTTTCTCCATTGCCAACCTTCTTGATCTATATGGAGAACACCATACTAGAGTTTGGCCAACTCTTATATAATGTCGTACAAAGAGAAACAATGTTCCATTTGAGTTACCCAACCGGTGGGATCCGAGCCATCAAATTTGTTCACATCCACACGCAGAAGGCGTAGGTCATGCTGAAAGTGATGGGGCTGAAAAGTCTAGGAATTGGAAGAAGTTTCACCTTCNAGCTAGTTTATTTCCATTCTGTCTGTAAGCATTTTTCAGTCATTTGTTATTAATGAAATGAAGTCTTATTTCCACTGCATCTCTGCATTTATGTGTATTTCTATATTTCATTGTGTTCATACTTAAATGTGGATCATACAATCACTTGCACTTAGCCTTGCAAGTCTCACACAGTATGTGCAAAGCATGTACAACTATCAATTGCACTTAGCACTTAGCATCACACCCTTGTGCCCTACTTATATCACCTATCTTTCTATTTATACATTACAAAAGGGCCTAAACATGGGTAAACCCATGGGCCGACATCCCCATACCCGTTACATAAGCCCAAAACCCAAAAATCCCGAAAAAGGGGTCGAGATCCCGCGTGCGCTGCTGCGACTTGCGCTTTCCGTTCGACGGCCAGTCGAAGTCCCAAAATAGGTCAAAAGTGACCAAGGATCTCCAAAACTTGGTCAAGGGCCAACAAGCCCCCAACACTCACATGTGACTTGTCCCGAGTCACTTTTTTCTAGGTAATTCTACCTCAAATGCCTTGAGCTTGGCTCAAGCTGCTTCAACCTGTTGTTGCACCAAGGCCTCCTCCTCGACGAACTCCTGAAGAACTGCCTCATTCATCGGTCCTTCCAAGTGTTTCTCAACTGCAGTGACTACCTGTTCCAGTTCTTCTCCTCAGACTTCAATCTCTTCAAACAGTTGACAAGCTGCATCCTGGACTGGTTGGAGCTTCTAAGTCACTTCCATGACTTTGCTCTGTATGGTGTGAACCTGCTGTTGAACAGTGCGTTGTTCTTGGGATCGCTTAATCTTTTCAATTGTTGACAGGAGATTTAATTGTGCCTGAATTGTTGTTGCTTGTTGCTTTGCCTCCTAGATTTGTGACTCCAATGCCTTCAATTCAGGATCCTTAGTGAGTTGCTCATAAGTACACGCACTGTGATCACTTAGATGTTTACATTCCATGGTGAAGGCCTTGATTCTCTCAATTGCGCTCTGGGCAATGGCTTCTCTTTGATCTCACACATCCTGCAGAGTGTTTGGCACTGTTTGTAGCTATAGATCTGTTATTCTCTGTTGAAGTTGTTGAATGGATTCAGCAAGCCTCGTCACTTGATGCTCTACTGGGTCTTCGTTCAGTTGTTCTAAGCCCATCACAGAGCGAAGTGCTCTGCTGACTGTTTCTTTTATGCCAGCATGCTCTGCGAGCAGATGTTCTTTCTCATGCTAGATATGTGCCTTTTCCTCTTCAAAATTTTCTTGGAGGGCAGCCTTCTCCTGCTACGCAACCTTGTGTTGCTCTATTACTTCCTCTTGTGCTTGCTTCAGGGCCAATGTGGCATGTTCTGTTTCTTCTTGTGCGTGACAAAGGTGAGCTTCGGTCGCATGGGCTAGTCTGCGGAATTGGGTAGGCTCATCTCCCAACTCTAGTTCTTCTAATGGCAGGGGCAAAGTGGAAACTGTGCGGCTGGAGTGAAGGGCCTGTTGTACCCCGCGTAGTTCTGCTTCAATTTTTCCATACATGGTCTCTTTCTTAGCTTCATTTCTATGCAAAAGATCTTTTGAAGCATCTGATACAGCTGCGATGATGAAGTTGAAGTCATCGAGCATGAGCACAGTCTTCAGTTTGGTCTTACTAGCTCTGGATATCCTCCGTGATGTAGGTTTCATGGGACAAACCTTTCTTTTCTTAGATGGATCGACCTCATCAACGGGAACCCTAGGTAGTGTTACTTCTCCTAGCTTTTGTTGATCTTCTTTTCCATTGGTCTCTTCTTTATCTACTTCGTCATCACCTCCTCCTCCAAGTGATTCTGAAGGAGTTTCTTCTAATGCACTGCTCAGCTGTTGGACTTATTTTGTTTGTCTTCTTCCTTATACTAGTTCCAGGTGTATCATGACCTTCACGAGTGATCATCGGGCTTCCAACTAGTTCGGGATCGGACAGTTCTGCGGGGTCAATAGGAATAAGGAGCTATGTGGGCCACTCCTTAGTTATTTCTTCTAGGTCCTCCTCTGTGAGTTTGTAATAACTTTGTAGTACTTCTTTGTGTTCATCTTGATGCAGTGATGCAGATAAAATGTCTATATATGTGGAATTCGACAAATGGCCTGAACTTGTGCAGGGTGTTCGGCGTTATACGAGGGACAGCCTCAATATCCCTCTTTAACTGTAGGTAGTAGGTGTGGAACACCGTGTTTGATTGCCATTTTTTCCCCATATCGCTTGAATACCATAGCGAAGTGAACTTTGCGGCTAAGGGTTCATTTGGCTCTAGTTCAGGGAAGGTCGCACCTTCTGATATCTCCCAAGCTATGAACGCGATGAGGATCAGCAGCCAACTAAAATGGAACTCATAGCCCTGATCCTGAGCTTCGCAGCAGTCTTGGTCTAACTGGTTCACTAAGTATTTTTCCCAATTCATCTGTAGCCCCTCCACTCATTTTCCAGCGAGGTCAACAACAAATCCTGTGACCTGTGTGGGTCTGTTCTTCCAGACTAGCTTACCAGCAATCAACTGGAAAGCAAGGTGCACTGTGCCATTCTGGATGGAGGCTACCTTATAGCCTCGCTTTCCCTTCTCCACATCGTTTTATGTATCTTTAATCTTCTGCACTAGGGCACGGTCTGCAGCCTTCCCTAGGTAAAAGTCTTGTGGTTCTGGTCCCTGCATGCTCAATCTAGTGATCTGATGGATTAGCACCGGATCGACGTTGATGCATCTATCTAGCCACAAATAAATTCCATGGAAGCTCGACAGCAGGAGCTTAACGCACGTGTTAACCTCCGGGTTCCTTCCAAAATGGGGTATTTTCATCACGTTCAGGATTGTGGACTGCACGAGGTCCATAGTCCATGGTTGGGGGATTATCCTCGACTTCTTCCCCTTCGTCCTAGTCAAATACCGGTGAGGAGCGAGCATGTTGAAGTTCTTGCGATCCCCTAGGTTAAAGTTGTTGATCTTTAGTGTCATGATCTTATCCAACTTAGGATTGCCTGTGCGTATTCCCTTCGGGAGGTACGCAGTGACCAAGGTGTAGTCGAAGTCCCTGGGGACATTGTCATGATTCACCACACTGGACAGAGGCGGGATGTAATCGGGTAGGATAGTCGGGATTAACTTCATGTTTTCCAAGTCATCTCGATGCTTGGTTCTTTTCTCATATGCAGCTCGGGATGGTCCGGATCCGCAAGAAGTGGACAGGGAGGCTTGCACTCCTCGTGTCGATGAAGCTTGAAATCCTGTGGACATCACTCTCTCTGCCATTATATCAATTAAAACTTCCTCTACTAAATTCTCCACAGCATTGAGCTCATCCAACATGCACGCTCCAGATCGGATATCTCAGGCTGATGAACAAATACTTAATGCAACAGAATGGATGGCAAGGTCTCAATAAGCACAGCACAGTAACAACGATTTCTCTTGTTGACTTGGATATGATTCACGAAAGTGTGTTCGGTGCAACAGTCGACGGGATAAACAGACAGCGATGTAACAGATCCTTTCAACGGACAAGAAGCCTTCATCAATGCAATCTATCTGTTACGGTGCAGTCCTAACGGTTCGATGGCGAGCTTTCTGATCATAACTGATGTTCTAACCATTCGAGAACGTCAAGCTAACAATTATAATGCCTCCAATGGTCATATCGCTCCACCATGGTGAAGTTCCAATCTAAGTTGTTCTGATATTCTGGCGAAGTTCGAATTCTGAAGACCTTCCTTCTGTGAAGTCTTCTCTAGAACTTCCTGTAATTTCTCCAACTTTGCTTTCTTCTTGTTGAGTTTTCTAGCTTTCTTCCTTGTGATGTGCATTACTGGGTTCCTCTTCCCATTCTAATTCGTATCACCTCTTGGCATAGTAACTTCACGTTGTTGATGGTCTTGCGTAGGATTCAAGGCCAATACTTCTTCTCTGTCGGGGGTAGGTGATTTACTTTCTTGTACAGACCGGTGTTTCAGGTCTGCTTGTGTTCTTTCAACTTCGACATCCAGATTTTTGGTCCTCTGTAGCTTCGACTGGTTTTCTTGTTCTTTTAGTAAGTGTGCTATCCTCTTAGCCATGAAATCTCTCAATTCTTTCTTTTTCTGTTCTAGAGCTTCCTCTTCTTTTTTTCTTTAGATCTAATATTTCTCAATCCAGGTTTTTCCTAGTAACATATCAAATGTGGCGCTACTCTCAATAAATTTAACAACCTCAAATTCTTCTTCTGTCGAAGTTCCATGAGCACTCATAGATGGTTGGGTAAGTCTTCCACATAGGGTTATCAAATTTCCTCTAAATAATCCTATTCCTCCCAATGAAGGAATCATAGCAGGCTTTCCAAAAATTTCCCAAGTACTTTTTTTCATAATATTCACATGTGTTTCCTCATCCAGAACACAATCTATGTCAAAGTCTCCTATTCTTGTTTCTATGCACTCCTTCTCTTTGAAGATCTCTAATAAGTTGATATCTATGTGGTCATTCAAGGTTTCTTTCATTTGTAGTACTACAGTCTCCAATTCTTTCTGGGGTTCTGCATGGTCTCAGTTTCTTGACCTTTTTCACAGTTTTCTTGTCTCATATTCATTCTTTCAACCTTAGCAATCATTCTAGGGAAATCCAGAACATCATGGTCCATAGAATTACAACAAAAACAACTAGGTATTCTAGCAGGGAAATCCTTAGCAAGATGGCTCAACCTTCTGCAGCTGTAATAAAGGGTTAATCCTCTCTTCCACTTAAATGATCCCCAACTTTTCTTGTAATGCGCACTAGGATCATAGTAGCTAACCTGGAAAAAACTCTTTCTAGAATCCTACATCCATTTGTTAGCCCAAACATTCTTTCTATGCATAGGAATAACATATCTTTCATTATTTCTACCAGATCTACTCATATCAAACCTTCTTTCTTCTAACTGTGCTCTAGTTTTCACACTAGGAAAAATTTTATCAAACACACATAGATCCATACTTTTGAAACAAAAAATTTCACTTATCTTTCCTTCAACAGAGCACAAATCTTTCATATCTAAAAAAAATCACTACTCTTACCTCTTTTCTTCAGATCCACTTCCCTTCTTAGCACAGAGCTTCACAAAATAGAATATTGCGCACTAAAGCAACAGATCTACACACATAGCTTTATTTATTTTCTTCAGTTCCCAACAATCACAGTTTCAGATCGCAACAAAGGAACCATTTTTTGGCGCAGGGGTTGACCCAGGGTTCAACATTTCAACAACACACCAACAAAACCCTAACTATCGGCCCTTTCGGCAACACCTGCGAAGCAGATGAAGTCTCACCCAAGGTAGAGGCAGGGGTGGTTGCAGGACTCATATGTCTGCAACCTTAGCTGGGACACAGATCTGTGATTAGAACACTCTAACAGAGCACTTAGTAGTTATAGTTCATTAGTATTCAACCTTTGTCTATAGCACAGATAAAACCCTAATTACAGAGAAGCGCAGTATTCACTCAGATCTAATACACTCAAGCACTAAGCATATCAACATAGATCATATCTAGCATACATTTACATCACTAAGCACTTAGATATCATATCTTATCCAACTAAGCATACATTATGGCACTAAACATAAATCACATAAACAACACAACAACCATAATGCACAAAGCAACCATAACACATGATATACGTGGTTCACCCCCAGCCTAGGGCTACGTCCACCAACTCTTGATCTTCTTTATTATGCTTTGTCAATCATCTACATGCACAGAGCCATAAGGTCCTACTCTGCATAGAACAGGAGATCTGCGTGCACCCCACCAGATCCTCCTTCCCCAAGCTAGGTTACAACACAAAGCCTTTACACAATCTCTTATAGTCACTTTCACTTGCAAGTCTCACACAGTATGTGAAAAGCATGTACAACTATCACTTTCACTTAGCACTTAGCATCACACCCTTGCTCCCTACTTACATTGCCTAGCTTTCTATTTATACATTACAAAAGGGCCTAAACATGGGTAAACCCATGGGCCGACATCCCCATACCTGTTACATAATCCCAAAACCCAAAAAGCCCTAAAAAGGGTCCGAGATCCTGCGATCTCTGCTTCGACTTGCACTCTGCCTTCAATAGCTTGTTGAAGTCCCAAAATAGGTCAAAAGTAACCAAGGATCTCCAAAACTTTGTCAAGGGCCAACACCATTCAACACCCAATACAATATCACAACCACCTATGTCAATAGAAAACATATGAGATTTCATGTGGTGCTGACCAATTTGGAGACGCACATTTTCATAACGCCCCCCACATTTCATGGACCCACAATTGGCAATCATGATTTGAAATTTGTTGACTGCTCGGATATAACAATTAGTTTCTTGGGCAATGTGGCGATGAATAAAATTATGGGTTCTTCCACTATCAACTAGGATAATGAAAATACGATGCTTAATGTAACCAATTAGCTTGAGGGTTTGAGGAGCAGAGAAGTCAGTGAGAGTATTCAGGGAAATGACCAGTTCAACTTTTGGAGGGTCAGAAGGTTGATTCATGTCAATGGGTTCGGGTGACTCAGCCACCCGGGGAGCCTCGACATCTTCTTCATAAACATCCTCAGAAATGGCCATAAAAATATTTTGTTCCTTACACTTGTGCCCAGGAAAATATTTGTCATCACAATTATAACAAAGGCCCTTGAGTTGGTGTTCATCCATTTCTTCCCGGGTCAATTTCTGGATCTTTAGTGGAGAAGAAGGAGGAGGGGAAGTGATTGGTTTAGGGCGAGGAATGGAGGGTTTTCTGGTTTGAGAAGAGACAACTTGTTTTTCTTCCTTGTCTCTTTTAGTATCTTCCACCCAACTTTGAGGGAAATCCATGAGGACGTCGGCACGGATCTCATCCTTGAGGCCACTGATAAAGCATTCTCAGAAAAAAGCATTAGACATGCCCTATGTGCGGAAATCTAATCGCTCAAAAGTAGTTATAAAGTCTTCCACTATGCCAGATTGTTTCAACTTTGTCAAACGGCCTAAATAGTTGGTGTCAATGTCAAATCATTCATAAAGCTCTGCAACAAATTGTGTCCAAGCCACATACCCTTAGCGAGAATTTTTTCTCCATTGCCAACCTTCTTGATCTATATGGAGAACACCATACTAGAGTTTGGCCAACTCTTATATAATGTCGTACAAAGAGAAACAATGTTCCATTTGAGTTACCCAACCGGTGGGATCCGAGCCATCAAATTTGTTCACATCCACACGCAGAAGGCGTAGGTCATGCTGAAAGTGATGGGGCTGAAAAGTCTAGGAATTGGAAGAAGTTTCACCTTCGGGGTGAAAAGGTGGGTCAGAGGAGGTAAGGTCTGTAGGGACATTCAACTTGGTGCAAATCATGTCAGTGACAGATGAAAGTTGGGTAGAGAGGTCTTGTTTGATGGTTTACATTTTTGTGTCTATGGAGGAATGCATGTTTTTATTGATGGTGGAAATATTGGCACTGATTTGTCGAACTTCATGTTGGGTATCTGTGAAAGTAGAGGACAAGGAATTGAAATGAGCTTCCAAGTCATTGCTACGGGTGTGGGCCATGATGAAGGGGGGAAATGAAAAGGGATGGGTGGGACCTCACAGAAAATGGGTTATGGGTGAAGGGTATCATGATGATCAGGGCGACGAGGGGAATCCAAATGGATGAGGCCCAAATAAGGGTGTCGGAAGGGGTTCGGGTCCATGGGAAAAAAATTTGCTGAAAAATGATAGGTATGACTGCAATCAGGGTGAAGAGAGGAATCCAATGGAATAGAGCTCAAATAATAGTGCCAGCAAGATCCATACTTTTGTTTTACTCCTATGGAGTTATACTCCGATATGATTAATATTGCAATTTTGAAATGCCCAAATTCTTAATAAGAATAAATGTGTAGTAATTTCGCAACTAGAATGCAGGAGGCATAGTGGGGCGGCAATAGATCTTGTCTATTATCTTTATGTTTTCGTCCCAAGGGTTAGGGTATTTAGGGTTTCTATAGACAAGGGTTTTCCATGTGCTATAGCTCTTTGATATACCTGCAAGGTTCAACAGTAGTACTCGGCCCAATATGTCAAGGCACCAACTAAGGAGGCTAGACTATGCCCTTAGTCGTACTACCCGACTACCTAGGTACTAGAGAGTATCTTCCCGAGTATTGTTCTTGGTTGCACTATAGAAATTAGGCAGCCAAACAGTTTCTCTATGGAGGGCTTCAGGATATCTAGTATGATCTATATACAAGTGGTGTATGATGTTCTACCACTCGAAGGGGTACCAACAGGGGTTACAAGGGTGGCCAACAATGTGCACTTAAGTACCACTTGTAGGTCATGCATGTATGTTTCCCTGACCGCGGATTTATGCACTGAAAGACAGATCTTTGTAGCTTTAAGACATCGAAATATGTCTCTACCCTGAAAAAAAATAACCCCACAATTTTGTGTCGAGGAAAGTGCTATGATACCACTTGCAATATTCCATATATAATATAGTATGCAAAACATAAATATTTAGCAAGAAATGGCAAAACAACAATGATATAACCAGATCAATATCAGAATAACACCATAAAGAGCACATTTATCAATGGTAGCAATGTTCACTTGCCTCTTCGAGGGGGCAACCTCCAGCAAAGCAGAGCTCTATTACAATAATCTCCAAGACAAAAATTCTCATGCCCTCGACTCCTATTTATACTAAATCTATCTACCAAAAGAACAATCTAGAGAAAGATATTCTAGAAGCGGAAGCTTCTATTAGGTCTTCTTACATTTGACTTATTCTTCCTCATTACTAGGGCTTATTAATATTGGCCTTTATTACATGGAAAATATATTATTCTACCTACATGAGGGGTTAGGGAGGTTAGGTCCCTAACAGTACCTAAGTTATGAAAATGGTAAATTTTTGTCTTTAAAGGAAATAATGTTCTAACTTCAACTTCCCTTTTATCGCAAATTATACAAATTTGTGCATTCTAAGGTGGTTTTTGGATTAGTCAACAACCAATTCCATGATGGAGCTCATGAGAATTGATCTTGATTTGACGATTTTTGTATTAAGGGTAGGGTATGTTAAAAGGAAATGGTGTTTTATCTTTAACCTTATTTGTATTACAAATTATACAAATCCATCACCCTGAGGTGGCTTTTGGATATCAACAACCAGTTTCATGATGAAAGTCATTCTTGACTTTGACAGTATTCCTTTTGTTTCTAAGTTTGTAATGTTGGAAAAATAGTTTTTTTCATTGAAATTGGGGTTTAAAATCTTTATAATATTTCAACTTCCTTTTACTAATGGTTTCATTGTCATTCCAAGTCTTATTTTTAAATTTCATGGAAATATATGATTTAATATAGTTTATATTATTGATATGGTTGTCTTATTTTGTGTTCCAATAATTAAACCAAGGCTCCAATTATCTAGCCCATATTTTTTNACAGTTCTGCGGGGTCAATAGGAATAAGGAGCTATGTGGGCCACTCCTTAGTTATTTCTTCTAGGTCCTCCTCTGTGAGTTTGTAATAACTTTGTAGTACTTCTTTGTGTTCATCTTGATGCAGTGATGCAGATAAAATGTCTATATATGTGGAATTCGACAAATGGCCTGAACTTGTGCAGGGTGTTCGGCGTTATACGAGGGACAGCCTCAATATCCCTCTTTAACTGTAGGTAGTAGGTGTGGAACACCGTGTTTGATTGCCATTTTTTCCCCATATCGCTTGAATACCATAGCGAAGTGAACTTTGCGGCTAAGGGTTCATTTGGCTCTAGTTCAGGGAAGGTCGCACCTTCTGATATCTCCCAAGCTATGAACGCGATGAGGATCAGCAGCCAACTAAAATGGAACTCATAGCCCTGATCCTGAGCTTCGCAGCAGTCTTGGTCTAACTGGTTCACTAAGTATTTTTCCCAATTCATCTGTAGCCCCTCCACTCATTTTCCAGCGAGGTCAACAACAAATCCTGTGACCTGTGTGGGTCTGTTCTTCCAGACTAGCTTACCAGCAATCAACTGGAAAGCAAGGTGCACTGTGCCATTCTGGATGGAGGCTACCTTATAGCCTCGCTTTCCCTTCTCCACATCGTTTTATGTATCTTTAATCTTCTGCACTAGGGCACGGTCTGCAGCCTTCCCTAGGTAAAAGTCTTGTGGTTCTGGTCCCTGCATGCTCAATCTAGTGATCTGATGGATTAGCACCGGATCGACGTTGATGCATCTATCTAGCCACAAATAAATTCCATGGAAGCTCGACAGCAGGAGCTTAACGCACGTGTTAACCTCCGGGTTCCTTCCAAAATGGGGTATTTTCATCACGTTCAGGATTGTGGACTGCACGAGGTCCATAGTCCATGGTTGGGGGATTATCCTCGACTTCTTCCCCTTCGTCCTAGTCAAATACCGGTGAGGAGCGAGCATGTTGAAGTTCTTGCGATCCCCTAGGTTAAAGTTGTTGATCTTTAGTGTCATGATCTTATCCAACTTAGGATTGCCTGTGCGTATTCCCTTCGGGAGGTACGCAGTGACCAAGGTGTAGTCGAAGTCCCTGGGGACATTGTCATGATTCACCACACTGGACAGAGGCGGGATGTAATCGGGTAGGATAGTCGGGATTAACTTCATGTTTTCCAAGTCATCTCGATGCTTGGTTCTTTTCTCATATGCAGCTCGGGATGGTCCGGATCCGCAAGAAGTGGACAGGGAGGCTTGCACTCCTCGTGTCGATGAAGCTTGAAATCCTGTGGACATCACTCTCTCTGCCATTATATCAATTAAAACTTCCTCTACTAAATTCTCCACAGCATTGAGCTCATCCAACATGCACGCTCCAGATCGGATATCTCAGGCTGATGAACAAATACTTAATGCAACAGAATGGATGGCAAGGTCTCAATAAGCACAGCACAGTAACAACGATTTCTCTTGTTGACTTGGATATGATTCACGAAAGTGTGTTCGGTGCAACAGTCGACGGGATAAACAGACAGCGATGTAACAGATCCTTTCAACGGACAAGAAGCCTTCATCAATGCAATCTATCTGTTACGGTGCAGTCCTAACGGTTCGATGGCGAGCTTTCTGATCATAACTGATGTTCTAACCATTCGAGAACGTCAAGCTAACAATTATAATGCCTCCAATGGTCATATCGCTCCACCATGGTGAAGTTCCAATCTAAGTTGTTCTGATATTCTGGCGAAGTTCGAATTCTGAAGACCTTCCTTCTGTGAAGTCTTCTCTAGAACTTCCTGTAATTTCTCCAACTTTGCTTTCTTCTTGTTGAGTTTTCTAGCTTTCTTCCTTGTGATGTGCATTACTGGGTTCCTCTTCCCATTCTAATTCGTATCACCTCTTGGCATAGTAACTTCACGTTGTTGATGGTCTTGCGTAGGATTCAAGGCCAATACTTCTTCTCTGTCGGGGGTAGGTGATTTACTTTCTTGTACAGACCGGTGTTTCAGGTCTGCTTGTGTTCTTTCAACTTCGACATCCAGATTTTTGGTCCTCTGTAGCTTCGACTGGTTTTCTTGTTCTTTTAGTAAGTGTGCTATCCTCTTAGCCATGAAATCTCTCAATTCTTTCTTTTTCTGTTCTAGAGCTTCCTCTTCTTTTTTTCTTTAGATCTAATATTTCTCAATCCAGGTTTTTCCTAGTAACATATCAAATGTGGCGCTACTCTCAATAAATTTAACAACCTCAAATTCTTCTTCTGTCGAAGTTCCATGAGCACTCATAGATGGTTGGGTAAGTCTTCCACATAGGGTTATCAAATTTCCTCTAAATAATCCTATTCCTCCCAATGAAGGAATCATAGCAGGCTTTCCAAAAATTTCCCAAGTACTTTTTTTCATAATATTCACATGTGTTTCCTCATCCAGAACACAATCTATGTCAAAGTCTCCTATTCTTGTTTCTATGCACTCCTTCTCTTTGAAGATCTCTAATAAGTTGATATCTATGTGGTCATTCAAGGTTTCTTTCATTTGTAGTACTACAGTCTCCAATTCTTTCTGGGGTTCTGCATGGTCTCAGTTTCTTGACCTTTTTCACAGTTTTCTTGTCTCATATTCATTCTTTCAACCTTAGCAATCATTCTAGGGAAATCCAGAACATCATGGTCCATAGAATTACAACAAAAACAACTAGGTATTCTAGCAGGGAAATCCTTAGCAAGATGGCTCAACCTTCTGCAGCTGTAATAAAGGGTTAATCCTCTCTTCCACTTAAATGATCCCCAACTTTTCTTGTAATGCGCACTAGGATCATAGTAGCTAACCTGGAAAAAACTCTTTCTAGAATCCTACATCCATTTGTTAGCCCAAACATTCTTTCTATGCATAGGAATAACATATCTTTCATTATTTCTACCAGATCTACTCATATCAAACCTTCTTTCTTCTAACTGTGCTCTAGTTTTCACACTAGGAAAAATTTTATCAAACACACATAGATCCATACTTTTGAAACAAAAAATTTCACTTATCTTTCCTTCAACAGAGCACAAATCTTTCATATCTAAAAAAAATCACTACTCTTACCTCTTTTCTTCAGATCCACTTCCCTTCTTAGCACAGAGCTTCACAAAATAGAATATTGCGCACTAAAGCAACAGATCTACACACATAGCTTTATTTATTTTCTTCAGTTCCCAACAATCACAGTTTCAGATCGCAACAAAGGAACCATTTTTTGGCGCAGGGGTTGACCCAGGGTTCAACATTTCAACAACACACCAACAAAACCCTAACTATCGGCCCTTTCGGCAACACCTGCGAAGCAGATGAAGTCTCACCCAAGGTAGAGGCAGGGGTGGTTGCAGGACTCATATGTCTGCAACCTTAGCTGGGACACAGATCTGTGATTAGAACACTCTAACAGAGCACTTAGTAGTTATAGTTCATTAGTATTCAACCTTTGTCTATAGCACAGATAAAACCCTAATTACAGAGAAGCGCAGTATTCACTCAGATCTAATACACTCAAGCACTAAGCATATCAACATAGATCATATCTAGCATACATTTACATCACTAAGCACTTAGATATCATATCTTATCCAACTAAGCATACATTATGGCACTAAACATAAATCACATAAACAACACAACAACCATAATGCACAAAGCAACCATAACACATGATATACGTGGTTCACCCCCAGCCTAGGGCTACGTCCACCAACTCTTGATCTTCTTTATTATGCTTTGTCAATCATCTACATGCACAGAGCCATAAGGTCCTACTCTGCATAGAACAGGAGATCTGCGTGCACCCCACCAGATCCTCCTTCCCCAAGCTAGGTTACAACACAAAGCCTTTACACAATCTCTTATAGTCACTTTCACTTGCAAGTCTCACACAGTATGTGAAAAGCATGTACAACTATCACTTTCACTTAGCACTTAGCATCACACCCTTGCTCCCTACTTACATTGCCTAGCTTTCTATTTATACATTACAAAAGGGCCTAAACATGGGTAAACCCATGGGCCGACATCCCCATACCTGTTACATAATCCCAAAACCCAAAAAGCCCTAAAAAGGGTCCGAGATCCTGCGATCTCTGCTTCGACTTGCACTCTGCCTTCAATAGCTTGTTGAAGTCCCAAAATAGGTCAAAAGTAACCAAGGATCTCCAAAACTTTGTCAAGGGCCAACACCATTCAACACCCAATACAATATCACAACCACCTATGTCAATAGAAAACATATGAGATTTCATGTGGTGCTGACCAATTTGGAGACGCACATTTTCATAACGCCCCCCACATTTCATGGACCCACAATTGGCAATCATGATTTGAAATTTGTTGACTGCTCGGATATAACAATTAGTTTCTTGGGCAATGTGGCGATGAATAAAATTATGGGTTCTTCCACTATCAACTAGGATAATGAAAATACGATGCTTAATGTAACCAATTAGCTTGAGGGTTTGAGGAGCAGAGAAGTCAGTGAGAGTATTCAGGGAAATGACCAGTTCAACTTTTGGAGGGTCAGAAGGTTGATTCATGTCAATGGGTTCGGGTGACTCAGCCACCCGGGGAGCCTCGACATCTTCTTCATAAACATCCTCAGAAATGGCCATAAAAATATTTTGTTCCTTACACTTGTGCCCAGGAAAATATTTGTCATCACAATTATAACAAAGGCCCTTGAGTTGGTGTTCATCCATTTCTTCCCGGGTCAATTTCTGGATCTTTAGTGGAGAAGAAGGAGGAGGGGAAGTGATTGGTTTAGGGCGAGGAATGGAGGGTTTTCTGGTTTGAGAAGAGACAACTTGTTTTTCTTCCTTGTCTCTTTTAGTATCTTCCACCCAACTTTGAGGGAAATCCATGAGGACGTCGGCACGGATCTCATCCTTGAGGCCACTGATAAAGCATTCTCAGAAAAAAGCATTAGACATGCCCTATGTGCGGAAATCTAATCGCTCAAAAGTAGTTATAAAGTCTTCCACTATGCCAGATTGTTTCAACTTTGTCAAACGGCCTAAATAGTTGGTGTCAATGTCAAATCATTCATAAAGCTCTGCAACAAATTGTGTCCAAGCCACATACCCTTAGCGAGAATTTTTTCTCCATTGCCAACCTTCTTGATCTATATGGAGAACACCATACTAGAGTTTGGCCAACTCTTATATAATGTCGTACAAAGAGAAACAATGTTCCATTTGAGTTACCCAACCGGTGGGATCCGAGCCATCAAATTTGTTCACATCCACACGCAGAAGGCGTAGGTCATGCTGAAAGTGATGGGGCTGAAAAGTCTAGGAATTGGAAGAAGTTTCACCTTCAGGGTGCAAAGGTGGGTCAGAGGAGGTAAGGTCTGTAGGGACATTTAACT
This sequence comes from Picea glauca, assembly GCA_000966675.3. Classification (NCBI taxonomy): domain Eukaryota; kingdom Viridiplantae; phylum Streptophyta; class Pinopsida; order Pinales; family Pinaceae; genus Picea; species Picea glauca. The sequence continues at coordinate 36,253 of JZKD02S2136016.1, forward strand.
TGGTGCAAATCATGTCTGTGACGGATGAAAGTTGGGTAGAGAGGTCTTGTTTGATGGTTTACATTTTTGTGTCTATGGAGGAATGCATGTTTTTATTGATGGTGGAAATATTGGCATTGATTTGTCGAACTTCGTGTTGGGTCTCTGTGAAAGTAGAGGACAAGGAATTGAAATGAGCTTCCAAGTCATGGCTGCGGGTGTGGGCCATGATGAAGGGGGGAAATGAAAAGGGATGGGTGGGACCTCACAAAAAATGGGTTATGGGTGAAGGGTATCATGATGATCAGGGTGACGAGGGGAATCCAAATGGATGAGGCCCAAATAAGGGTGTCGGAAGGGGTTCGGGTCCATGGGAAAAAAAATTGCTGAAAAATGATAGGTATGACTGCAATCAGGGTGAAGAGAGGAATCCAATGGAATAGGGCTCAAATAATAGTGCCAGCAAGATCCATACTTTTGTTTTACTCCTATGGAGTTATACTCCGATATGATTAATATTGCAATTTTGAAATGCCCAAATTCTTAATAAGAAGAAATGTGTAGTAATTTCGCAACTAGAATGCAGGAGGCACAGTGGGGCGGCAATAGATCTTGTCTATTATCTTTATGTTTTCGTCCCAAGGGTTAGGGTATTTAGGGTTTCTATAGACAAGGGTTTTCCATGTGCTATAGCTCTTTGATATACCTACAAGGTTCAACAGTAGTACTCGGCCCAGTATCTCAGGGCACCAACTAAGGAGGCTAGACTATGCCCTTAGTCATACTACCCGACTACCTAGGTACTAGAGAGTATCTTCTCGAGTATTGTTCTTGGTTGCACTATAGCAATTAGGCAGCCAAACAGTTTCTCTATGGAGGGCTTCAGGATATCTAGTATGATCTATATACAAGTGGTGTATGATGTTCTACCACTCGAAGGGGTACCAACAGGGGTTACAAGGGTGGCCAACAATGTGCACTTAAGTACCACTTGTAGGTCATGCATGTATGTTTCCCTGACCGCGGATTTATGCACTGAAAGACAGATCTTTGTAGCTTTAAGACATCGAAATATGTCTCTACCCTGAAAAAAAATAACCCCACAATTTTGTGTCGAGGAAAGTGCTATGATACCACTTGCAATATTCCATATATAATATAGTATGCAAAACATAAATATTTAGCAAGAAATGGCAAAACAACAATGATATAACCAGATCAATATCAGAATAACACCATAAAGAGCACATTTATCAATGGTAGCAATGTTCACTTGCCTCTTCGAGGGGGCAACCTCCAGCAAAGCAGAGCTCTATTACAATAATCTCCAAGACAAAAATTCTCATGCCCTCGACTCCTATTTATACTAAATCTATCTACCAAAAGAACAATCTAGAGAAAGATATTCTAGAAGCGGAAGCTTCTATTAGGTCTTCTTACATTTGACTTATTCTTCCTCATTACTAGGGCTTATTAATATTGGCCTTTATTACATGGAAAATATATTATTCTACCTACATGAGGGGTTAGGGAGGTTAGGTCCCTAACAGTACCTAAGTTATGAAAATGGTAAATTTTTGTCTTTAAAGGAAATAATGTTCTAACTTCAACTTCCCTTTTATCGCAAATTATACAAATTTGTGCATTCTAAGGTGGTTTTTGGATTAGTCAACAACCAATTCCATGATGGAGCTCATGAGAATTGATCTTGATTTGACGATTTTTGTATTAAGGGTAGGGTATGTTAAAAGGAAATGGTGTTTTATCTTTAACCTTATTTGTATTACAAATTATACAAATCCATCACCCTGAGGTGGCTTTTGGATATCAACAACCAGTTTCATGATGAAAGTCATTCTTGACTTTGACAGTATTCCTTTTGTTTCTAAGTTTGTAATGTTGGAAAAATAGTTTTTTTCATTGAAATTGGGGTTTAAAATCTTTATAATATTTCAACTTCCTTTTACTAATGGTTTCATTGTCATTCCAAGTCTTATTTTTAAATTTCATGGAAATATATGATTTAATATAGTTTATATTATTGATATGGTTGTCTTATTTTGTGTTCCAATAATTAAACCAAGGCTCCAATTATCTAGCCCATATTTTTTCCTTTTTTAAGTATGCAGTGTTAATGTTCATACTAAAAGGAATAAGAGGAGTCTATCATTAAAATTGACCAATTATGTTTATATTCTAAATATATAATCATGACTTGAAACTCTAAAAAAAGCATTTAGCTTCAATCAAGATAATGGTGTAAAGAGTGTAGGATTTAATTTTAAAATTATAGATTATGAAATGTTTATGAATTTTTTCTTGTCCTAATCCAATTATCCATAGTATTACATTTATTTTTAAAATAATAATAATAATTTTAATCATAACAATAATAAATAAACAAAAACACCCTATAAACAATATAAAAATATTTTTTTCATAAAATTTTGTTATTTGAAAAATATATATTATTATTTATCCTATATTTCAATAAAAATTTAACAAATATGATATTGATAGCACAAATATTATATGAATATAAAAATGATATTAATATTAGTGCAAGGGGTTAGCTTAACTAGATGTCGTCAATGTTGTTGGGCGTTTGCCTAATTCTGTACCAACAAGTGTCTAATTCAAATTTCCCTAGAATAGGTGCACTAGTCTGTGTTGTTGGGTTTACCATGGATGTAATGCATAAATGTGGAGAAGCATCCCCTGAATATCCCCACAAAATTTTCCTTAGAAAAAAAGTATCAAATATCATTTTATTATGAAATTCAACATAGTATAATATTAATTAAATATAGTCAAATCCCACTAGTGTGATTGGTTTCAATGGGCCTCATTTTGTAAGGTGACCCAAGTTCGAAACTTGGTTAGTCGAGAGGAGACACCTAAAATTTCTTCCATGGTAAGGGTTGGTGTGGCCCAAGTCGAGTGCAATCCCCAAGTGATTTTGACGGCTTAGAAATCCCTTGATCCTGGTTTCTTAGACCACCTGTTAGTCCCGCAAGTCACGAACAAACTAGCAAACAAAAAAAAATATTAATTAAATATAAAATATACAATTCTCATAAATTTTTGAGATTTAGGAAAGGGTGATCAATTTGTAAATTAAGTTAAATTTGGAGTTTACAATGATTTCTTATACTTCGTAAAATGTCACGATCTTGGAAAAAGGTATTAGAATAGATGATGATTTAAACATGAGATAGGACTACTATTGTTTATGAGATCCACATGTAATAATTTAGATGTTAGCTAAAGAGAAAGATATCCACAACCATTGGTGTGCTTGGTTGTGAACTAAATGCATTGGAAGAGAATACCAAAGTCATTGGATGAGAGGCTACATGGAAAGAGATCTGATAGTCTGGAGACTTGGTACTGCGTAGGAACTTGGCCAAGAGTCTTCAGAGTGTGAAGACTCTCGAAGTCACGAACGGCGAAGTAAATATCAACCATTGACAGGTAGAGGACACGTGGCGCCATATCCGATAGTCCAGAGACTTGGCCCTCTGGGGGATTCGCGATGTGGTGAGTTGATAAGCTCTGAAGTCCGGAGTTGCGAAGCAATGAGAG
>JZKD02S2136038.1:7578-30667 GCA_000966675.3 Picea glauca
TTTACCTTGTAGATCCATCTCGATCCTACCACCAATTTATCAATCGGTCTTGGGACAAGTTCCCATGCACTGTTTTTGACAATGGAGTCATACTCCTCTACCATAGAATCAACCCAAGTGGGGTCCTGTACTACTTCCTGAAAGGAAGATGGTTCAGTCACAATACATTTTCTCATGAGAGCCATGTATCCATCAAATCGATCAGGAGACGGTCTCTATCTGCGCTGTGAAGTAGGGGCTCCTACATTTTGTGCAACATCTAGTCTCAATCTGTCAGCTTCTGTGGTGCGATTTCTTCCATTTTTTATGGATGGATCTGCTTGAGTGGTTTCTTCCACTCCATGAACCTCCTCATCTGGCTGATCCACATCTTAAGACTCATCCTTGGGAACCAAAAGTTCCTCTTCTACATGCAAGTCTAGCTCCCTCTCAAGCGACAATCGCATGGCTTTCCCCTCATCGAATTTTATATCCCGTCGTATAACATTCTCTTACTATTAAAAAAATACACACAATAATTATGGGGTGTTTCTATGTACCCCAAAAATATCCCAACTTCAGCAGACAGTTCCAGCTTCTTCCTGGAATCCTTAGTCACATGCACATAAATAGATGAACCAAAAATTTTAAAATGAGAAACATCAGGTTTATTACCAATAAAATATTCTTTAGGTGTACTCATGATAAGTACTCTACGAGGACAATTGTTATGCACATAAACCACAGTATTGCATGCTTCTTCCCACAAATGAATTGGTAGGCCCTGATCATGAAACATCGCTCATGCTGCACCCATGATCGTTCTATTATTTCTCTCCGCAACCCCATTTTGTTGTGGGTTGTGAGGCGCTATGAGTTCTCTTCGAATTCCCTCTCTTCTGCAGAAGTCTTTGAATTCATTAGAGATGTATTCTCCACCATTATCTCTCCTTAGAGCCTTCACTTTCTTCCTTGACTCTTTCTCCACCAATGCTTTAAACTCACAGAACTTTGAGAATGTTTGATCCTTCTTTTGTATGAAGAATATCCAACATTTACAAGAAAAGTCATCAACAAAAATAACATAATACCTATGTTTTTTTGTTGAAGCAATCGAGAATGGTCCACACACATCTGTGTGAATTCTCTCCAGGATCCCCGAATCACGATTCTCCTTTTCATGAAAGGTGGACTTTACATACTTCCCCAGGGTGCACCCCTTTCACTGATCTAAATGAGCAAGTGTTCCCCTTGGAAGTCTAGTATATATTTGTTGCATGATCTTCAAGGGTCCATGATGAAGATGGCCCAATCTCCTGTGCCATAATTCACCCTCATCCCGGCTCACCACTTTTTATGCCTTTCCTATCATGGCATTGTAGCCATCTACCTCTAGCATGTAGAGATTCTTAACTCGAATCCCTATATTCTTGACTTGACCTATTTCTTTATGTCGTAGGTAGGCTTTACCACTGCTAAAAACAACATCATAGCCTATATCCTCCAACATTGTGACTGAGACCAAGTTTTTCTTCAAACCTGGAACATACATAACATTTTTCAATTGAAATGGTTTACCTGACTCCCTTTGAAAGGTAATGGTACCAATACCAATTGCACTGTATCGTCCACCATCACCCATCTCTATATGCATTTTGAGATATTTCTCCTCCAAGTCAATGAAAGGCTCTTTATCTCCCGTCATGTGGAAGGAAGCACCACTATCCAAATACCACACTGATCCTGATGCACTTGAAGCCATGCATGCAATCAAAGAGAAATCAAGCTCAAATTGTGAGACAAGAGCCTCACCAGTTGCAGATCCAACAATTGTCTTGTTCTTCTTCTTCTATGGATAGTTAGTATTCTTCTTTTGTGGATAGTTAGTAGCGAGATGCCCATGTTTGTGACAGTGAAAACACTTCACTTTGGACAAATCTAGCTTCTTGACTTTAGACTCGGATTTTGATTGGAATTTATTCCCTTTCCCTGTCCTTGCCTTGGAAATCAAAGCACAATCCTCTTCATCATCACGCTTTGATGAAGATCCATCTCTACTGTTCCTCCTGAACTCCTCTTTCACTAGATCCGACCATAGTCGTTCCCAATCAAGCAATTTTTCCCTTCCATTGACAGAGTCTTGATAACTGTGCCAACTCTTAGGAATACCTAGGAGTTCCAAGCTCACCAAATCATCATCAAAAACTATTATTCCCACACTTCCAAGCTCATCCCGACATTGGACAAACTTCACGAGATATTTTGGAATGGTGTCGCCTTTCTCCATCTTGATCTTCCTGAGTTTATATTTGAGCACTAATTTCCTATGGTCACTACTGTTTTGGAACAGATCTGTAAAAACCTTCCACATTGCATATGGTGTGGTTTTCCCATGGAGAATTGAGACAATGTGGTCTCGTACTCCCTCCAATAGAATCCTCCTCACCTTCGCCACTTTCTTTTTCCATGCATCAAGATTTACAGTATCTGTCGCATCCAGCTTAGGAACATCATTGTCAATGTAACCCTTCAAGCCATTGTCTTTGAGCACTGCTTCCATCCTGTCCTTCCAAGAAATGTAGTTAGAGATTCCCTCGAGTGCATACTCCAACCTCAAGCCATTGAAAGACATTTTCGATCTTGAATCAAGTGTCGCAACAAGAAAATCTTGCAAATTCGAATGTTATCCAACCACCAAAAATCAACTCTTTCAATTCCTCTTTCCTGGGAGGTTCGCACCCCACCTAAGAGAAACCTAAGGGGATTTCACACCTTGCCTGTGTGTATCCTATGAACTTGCCTGGGATGTTCACACCCTACTCCACTGTAGCCTGCGAGAATGCTCAAGAATTTCACACCCTGCTCCACTGTTAGGGTGAGGGAAGTTCGCACTCTGCTCCATTGTAGCATGTGAGAATGCTCAGTGAATTTCACACCCTGCCTTTATCTAGGGTGCGAGAATTACTGTTCTTGAAAACACCGGAAGTTTTCAGTACTAGGGTTCGCACCTTGCTAGAGACGGGACCTACAAGAATGAAATTATGTTTGCACCTCACTTCCGTGACTTCGTTGCCTCTGTGGCTCTGATACCATGTAGAAATTTCGATACACTTAATGTATTCCTGCGATTCTCCTGATCTAACGATTTATGCCACTGTTAAATACAAAATCGCTTCTACTATTATTCTTGTGTAAAATTAAACCATGATCACAACCACAATCACAAAGTCAAATATCAATAACACATAACATAGAAGTTTTACCGGGAAAGCGTAAAGTTAAAAACCCCACTATCATATATTATGTATATCATGAATCATGAAACAATCTCATACAAAACTCTAATCCAAGAGCTCTCAGTACAATACAATTGTCTCACACTTTCATACACAAATCAACAAATACATGTGCCAATTCCTGTGTCCAGATAGTTTGCCTCCTCTACACAATCTCTGCAATTCAAATTCTCACAATGAATTATGAATTGCCTAGTTTACACATGCTCATAAGAATATCCACTGCATGTGTGATCAAATCACAACTGATAGACAAATTGTCCCTTTCACATGTTATCTCAACTGGATCTCCACTGGATATGACATGCATGTAGTTAACCGTGGTGAATCTTCAATTGCATGTAAGTTCACTGATTAACTGAACTCTCACTAGTGCATGTTTAGTTACAACTAGTACAACTGGTCTTAACTCACTTAGCTAAACTTATGATTCTGTTACAAATCCAACTCACTCAGTTATGAATGAAATAATATATTAATATTTATTGTCTAATTTATTTAAGGGAAAAGTAAATTAGACACATGTTTCTTGTTGACTTTTCAATTTTACATGAATAGCTTGATACTACATTCCAATATCTTTCATAATGGCATGTAATTCTTGGTATGTGAAGAATAAAACATTTGTCGGTGGTAAAAAAAATTCACCTAACAATATACAACATAAAAACTCAATATTGGTTAATGTAAAGAATATTAATCGTACATATTGCATCCAAATTTTACGCTGTTTGACTAACAATAAAAATAGAGGAAAAAATAAAACCTTTATCATCATGTACTAAGTGTGAAAAAATATATTACATACCTTAGTAGTTGTGCCACACAAGTTTTTGACAAACCATTCATAACCTTTAATTTCACCAACAATAATATAGCAGAGAGAAGACTTGTTTTGGAGTCTTCATAAAGAGGTTGACTTGCCTTCTCAATTACAGGTATATCAAAAAAACCATCAAGTTGGTCGTCATCATCATCCATTCCAACATTATTAAATGTCTCATGGATCAATATATTTGTCCCATATTCTTCAACTATTTTATTAGAATCAACATCTTCTTCCATAGGATTATTAACTTGATCTTCAATATTCGCTCCATGTTTCTGAACATGCGCTTGTACAAACACGTCTTCCTCCATGGGAAGTTCCCTAGAGATTCGGTCCTTTATAATTAAAAACAATCAAGTAATATTAGTGTATATAACAAATATTAAAACGATACAAAAGTTTACAAATATAATATAGGGGAAAAAAGACAACAAAGACAAAGACATTCAACCAGTGTGGCATCTCTACTTTCCATTAGTGATTTCTATTTAAAAACCCATAACCCGGCCTAACCAATTAATCCCTAACCCTAAACCTAAACCTATAACCCCTAATCCCTAAAACCACATTAACCTCTAAATCCCCTAGTAGGACCTAAACTCCCTAAATCTATCTTAACCCCTAACCCCTTAACCACTAAGCCCTAATCTTGCCTTATTAACCCTCAAATCATTAAAATATTAACCCATAACTCCTTACACCTTGTACCCCTTGTTGTAACCTAGGTCTACACCCTTGCCTCCCCTCTCTCATTTCCCTATGCCTTCATGAAATATTTCCTCTTAAAGTAGGTCAAGTCAGTTTCCCATTTGTTTAATGGCTTGTTTTTCTTCATTGATTTACTTGACTGTGTCTTTGCGCAGAATTATACCTATTTTCCTTGCAAGATAATTGCATGTCTAGTTTGAGTTTGAAATACGTTTCATCATGTTTTCCACTAATTGAGAATGTAGTAGGCCCACCAAGCCTTTCCTGTGCATAGGAGACACCCAGGTCCACCCATTCCTTTGTATGCACAATAAGATTGAGCGGGAAAAAACAACAATTCCAAGCTATCAAATTTGGTCTCAAGTTGTAGGAACAAACAAATTAATATTGCAATGGTGGAGATCTAGAAGGCCACTCAGATCGAATTTTTGCGTGCATTCAGAGTGTCAAAATCATGTGGGGTTTAACACAAAGAGTGAACCCCCAAAGTACCAGAATGCAGAAGCGCCGAATTCCTGAACCCCAAAGTGTCAGAGGCACTTGGCACTTATCCGCCGAGGACACATGACACTTATACATCAAGAAATTTGGTGCTCATCCATAAGAGACACATGGAATCTATCTGGCACTGACATGTGGCACCTAGTTCAGGCACCTTGGGGTACGCCATCAACCCATTTCCAAGTGACACGTGTCACTCTCTTTTCATGACATGTCACTTCGGGCCCATACTATTTCGTGTGGTTTTCATGCTTCACAGTCCAAAGATCCCGAACTCTGAAGTGTCAAAGTGATGAGAGACTGCCACACCATTCCGGGAGAAACCACTTTGGGATATTTTCATGCTTCACAGTCCAAAACTCCTGAACGTCGAAGTGTCAAAGTTCTAAACACATGTGGAATTCATTTGTTAAGATGCGTGGCACTCATCTGTTGAGACATGTAGCATTCAGTCAGAGACACATGGAATTCATCTATTGCAACACATGGCATTCCCTTCAGTCACCTTGGGGCATGTCATCTGCTTGATTTCTTCTGACATGTTTCACTCTCCTTCTAAGACATGTCACTTCGAGCCCATACTATTTTGGGAGGTTTTCATGCTTCACAGTCCAAAGGTCCTAAAATCTAAAGTGTTGAAGTGATAAGAGACTGCCACGTCACTCCGGGAGAAAGTCACTTCGTGAGATATTCATGCTCCGCATTCACAAGCTCCTGAGCTCTAAAAAAATTTCACCATCGCTAAATATGGTTAGGGGATTTATTATATGGCATATGGATAAGCTTTAGCAGGGGTGATAAAATAGAAACATTCCTAGATCGTAGATTGCAACACGATCGACGACCACACTTCATTGCGGGGACAAAAAATACTCGAACATTATCATCCTAGAGTGGTCCCACAATCAAAACCATGGTAATGCTAGAGAGGTATGTGGTAGTTGGTGGTATATTGCAGGATTCAAAGTGGTGTGGATCCAAACCTCCCTTGATAATTTCTGCAATCACATGCTTATATCACGTCCAGGGTCCAATCCGAGAACAATGTGTGGAAACAAACTAGGTGTTAAGCCAAATCATCAAAGGAAAGTCACAAAGAGAAGAACAACACTAGAATACCATGATCAATCCATCATAGAGAAAACAAAAATCTTGAATACTCCAGGAAAAAAACCAGAAGACCTACCTCTTCTTCAAACAGATCATGTGAAGAAGTTTCCAAATACAACCATTTATCCTCTAGTGGCCTCAAATAACGCACATACATACTAGTGATCATTACATAAATTAGTTATGTCTCTCCTAGTATTTTTCTACCAATCCCAGTTCATTCCAGCGCATGCATCAGTTCAGTTTCATTGCTAGTGGCAGTTTTAAATTATTCAGTTCAAGAATGTTTTTAGTTTAAATCACAATAAGTGGTCTTCTATGTGTGATAAGAACCACTCTTTTTTATTAATTCAAGTGTGAAGTATACATTGTTGTACTCCAACAATGTTTTACTCAAGTTAATAAGTTGTTCTACAATTGTTAATGTAGAGTTAAGTCTCAGTCCTAGATGGACGAGAGCCTCTGCAACTCTGATAAATATGAAGTTTCTGTATGTTTTGAGGGTTCCGTTTTTGGGGAAAGGATAGCAATACAACAACTGGTTGGATTCGTTCTATGCATGGATTAAAGCTCCCTACCTGGTGAATATACTCTTGATGACAGTGTTTCGTTCAAATATTTATGTGTTTTTATCTTATCTTGAATTCAGTTTTTGATTTGTGCAAAGTACATTTCATTTCCTTCGGCTATTGTATAAATTTCCTTTACTAATATGAAAACTAAAAATAACCAATTCTTGGTGGAGATTTGTTTTTATTGCAACCTGAAGGAATAATCACATTTTTGGATACATGTTTAATGTCTTGAAATGATATTTTAAGTATTAAACTTCTTGCAATTGATTATTCATTGAGTGGTTTGTTGTTTCCCCCCCCTTTTTTTTTCATTTGTCTATCATTTGTGTGCCACCAACTAAGGAGGACCTCATCCATATCATTTTTCCAACCCAACCATGTTATTTTCTTCGTAGAACCAATCCTCTAACTAACCAACAAAAATTGAAAATTAACCATTCTAAACTTGAGGTGGCCTAGATTTTCCCTTTAGCAGTCAAGTGCAGACTTTAGGACCAAGATCCCTAAACCTTAAACCCCTTAACCAACACTCAGCCACACCATGGTTTCTCATTTCATAGAAATAACATTGATAATAATATCAATATTGGAATGCCTTATGGCCTCTCTTCTTGCAACAAAAATAAATGACAAAAGACTTCTTCCTTGCATACATTTTATTCTTTCCATTGTACATTTTTGCTCTCTTTTTTGGTCTTCCAATCATTAACATGATAATATTATTGAGACATCTTCATGTTTTCCTTCTTATATCCTACACAATTTTTTTAAGGATGGAGGTCTAAAACATTCTTGACCTTCCTCATCTTTTTGGGTCAGTTCCTTCTCCAAAAATCCACTACTTGGTTCTTGGGCCTTCACAAAGATAATATTCTTATTGGTCTTGACACCTATTTGAGCCATTATTTGTAGTAGAGGTGTCTTTCATGATTTCACTTTGGTCTACATCTTTCCTTGGGTTGTGTTAGAGTATTCACCCTCTTCTACTACTGCACCAAGATACTAAATCCCAACATGAAATGGTATAGTATCTATCTCTATGGTATTATTCATGCCTTGACCATTCTTGTAAAGACCTTGGTATTTAATCATGCATTGAAAATTATTGTAAATACCTTGGTATTTATTCATGCCTTGAACATATAATACTACAAATTATAATGGCCACAAAACAATGATCAATTGTGAAACTATATTTTTGTATATTTTAGTGCTTTAAGAATGAAAATAAAAAACATCAATTATATTCTTTAACTACAATGATACTAAATATAAATAAAAATATAGAAAAGACACACACAATGGACATAATTTTTACCCTAGAAAATTAATATGGGAAAACCAATAATTAATAAAGGACTGTGTTTTTTGTCTTCTTATATTGTGGATCTTACAATATAGGTTACAAATTTTGGCAAGATTACAACAATTCTATGAGACTCTTCGATATTATATAGTCCTACACAATATGAACATTGATATTTCATTTATATTTCATTGAATTTATGGAATTCAACATTTATATTTCATTAAGGGGTTCATCTACTATTCACCTCATCACAAAAAGAGATTGCAAGCTAGGATATTGGTTGCATCCTTGACTAGGAGACATAGCCATTGGTCCAACATTGTACTTGGAGGCAACAACATTGGATGTGACTATAGTGGGTGTATTGGAAAGTGAAGGTGAAACACCACCACCATGTGCAAGTGGAATTAGATAGGTAAGGTACTCTAGACAATGGATAGAATCACCAAGTGTTGAACCATTTTATAGATACATGATTTAATGATCCAATATGAAATATACCATACACATGTGCATCTTGTAAATTTTAGCAACAAATATGGATGTGACTAAAGTAGATACATTGTTGGATGTGTCTACCATGGGGTGAGTATCCCATAGTAGGAGGGGAAGTAAGAACATCCACACACAGACACACACATACACCATAAGGGAAAAACAATGTGAAATAAATTACTTAACTAATTATAAATTCAATAAAATTAAAAAATATCATCATACATACCTCACTTAAAAATCCACCATGGGAAATATCTCCTAAAATACCATGGAAATTATAGCAAAAAAACATTCATGGACATGAATAACAACAACAACCACTAGTATATGATAGTATTCCCTTACTACTAGATGGTTTTATGCCCAATTGGGAGTTGATGGTCCTACCCCACTAGTATATGATGACACCATCCAATCAATACATTGAAAAATGTGTCATGACATACCATCATTTGTGTCAACTGGAGAAATTCTTCTTGTGTTTGTGGAAGCAACTCCTTTGGAAGTGGGAATTCCAACAAGGTCAAGGGATTAGGTATTTTTCATCTTGGTGCCTCGTATTGGGTCTGTTGTGTGGAATATTCAAACAAGCATCATGGAATTCTAAGTGATGAAAATAGTTAACAAGTTTCCCCAAAACACACTCTGCATACAATTTCCTCAACAAAAATAGTGGGATTTCCCTATTGTTATGAGGTCACACATTAAAAGCCATGTATTACCTATCCATAAAATTATCAATAAATGGTTGATAAGTGCACCATTTGATAGATATATGAGGTCTAATAGTGTTTGGGATTTAACCTATATGAGGGCCTATGAAAAGGGAAAATATGTCCTCTAGTTTTCTACTCTTTAGTTATTTTATTGCAACATTGTCCAAACCTTCTATGCATTTAGGATAAATATTCTCTCTATAAGAGGTAAGATTGATAATGCCTCATTTTCTTAAGAAGTTATTTCAAATATTTCATCTAAAATTTGGGCAAGTTTCCAAGTGGGTATATATATCTCAACATTCTTAGTTGGCTATCACTCTATTAGGATTTTTGCATTATTTTCCATTGATGGTGGAGCATTGCCTTGGGGGTTTACATTATAAATTTACAGGTTTGGGACTTTGGAAACCATTTCTAACAACTGCAATGAGATATTTAAAAAAAATATGTAAATGAATATAAACCAAAATTTGGCAATAAGCATTAATTGCAAAGAATAATAAATGGGATTTATACCACCTACCTTGCAGAGCTTACTACCCACCAATGATTTCATATCTCAATTCCAATTTCTTTAGATAATTTGAAATCCATGATATTGTAGAAGTGTAATATCCAAAATAGTGGTTGCCTTTTTGGCTTAGCAATGAGGAAAAACACATGCAGGATATGAAGAATGAAGTACACTAGTGGAAACAAATTATTTGTATTTTATAGCAAAGGAATTTGTGTTCATTCCTTTTGCATACAACTTTTTAATGAAATAAAAAATGCACATGCATTTTAGTGAAGAAAAATATTAGGTCTCCTTGTTTAACTGAGGTTCTCATAAATTTTTATTATTGTGAGTAGTTATTAATGTTGAAACATTGTTGTTCTCATTAATCTCCATGTGGCCAATGCATTTCACACTTCACACTTGGAACATTGTTATTCTCATTAATTTTTTTGTTTACTTGTATAATTATTTGTGTGAGTCGTATTTGAGTCTCGAAACCCTCCCATACCATCAACGCATGCATATACTATAACCATGTCAAATTTCAGTGCATACAAGCAAAAACTGAAAAAATTTCAACATTGGTCCCATTCATAGGTCACTCTATCTGAGGTGAAATTAAATAATAATTTCCACTAATTACAACCTTGTAATGGTGCCATTATCATGAGTACACATAGGCCAATTATTTCATTTATAGGTTCTATGTGGTGGTTTTAGACCCTGTGCATGGTTTGAGAGTAAAAATCATATTTTATGCCTTAAGACATTTATAGTTCCTCCTCATACCATGTACATGACTTGGAAAAGCATACCCATTAAAACCTACACCCCTAAACCTTAAACCCCTTAACCACTAAAACATACACTAAACCCTAATTAAAATATACATCTTATGAATACTTATTCTCTTAACTTACTCTCTATTTGTTAATGTTTACGTAGAATATATCCATAAATAAAAAAATAACACATTTTTTTCTTCTACATTTAAGATATAAACGTTTACAAAAAAAATTGCAATATAAAAACATATAATGAATAACTTACCAAGGGACAATATTCATTCCCAGCTTCAAGGTGTCCATACTCACTACAATGTTTTTTAGTTTTTTTGTTAAAAGTATCCTTCTATTATAGCCCCTGCATGTTTTACAAGGGAAATAACATTTTTGATCACCCAAAGCCTCGACCAATGCAGATCTCAAGTCTCAGCCTTGTCCTTCCGGAGGAATGTTATGTGACATTTTTCCTTACCAAAATTTCAATGTTGATCATTATCTTAAAAAATCAACCTCTATAGTTTAAATATTTATAATGCAATTAAAAAATTGATTTTTTTTGCAGTCTAACCTAAAAATATCTCTTATAACCTCTACAAATTGTCGCTAGTATTGAACAACATCGAACGTCTTTAATATTTTGAAAATTTTAAATTATATATCACTTTTTTGTTGGACTTCCGACGACTGTTGACAAGAGAGATGTTGCTTAATGGAAAAAAAATATTGACTTTGTCAATAGTTGGTAAGCAGATCATTGACCCTATAAACTATTGGATATCTGACAATAAGTTGTAATCATTATATATCCGACACTAAAGACCATTTCGTCGAATAGTTGACGAACGCCGGGATTTTTTGAAAAAAATACAAAAAAAAACAAGTAAAATATGATAGTATGACCAATTTTATCGGTATTGTTGGAGTATGGCATCAGTTTTTCTGCCCATGTGTAGTAGTGAAAGATAGGGATTTTCCCTTCAGGATGTGGAATCTCATCATCAAATTCATGATATGTCTTTACATGAGTGAATCTATCCAGATGATCAAGTTGCCTCTTACAATTTCTTCTTCCTTGGTGGATTCAAGAAAGATCACATCTCTGCAAAGGATGAGCTTCTTTTTTTTATCAACATAAAGATGATACCCCTTGGTGGTAATTGAATACCCCAAGAAGATGCACTTCTAACTCCTTGCATAAATCTTGCTTATTTTCTCCTTAGTAATCAAGGCATAAAAGGTGGAACCAAAGACCCTGAGATGCCTCACCAAAGGAATGTGACCATACCACATTTCATATGGAGTCTTTTTATTTATATCATGATATAGATACATTTTTTGACATAAATTGCAGTAAAAATTGCATCAACCCAAAACATCAATTTAACATTCTTGAAAAACATCATGGATCAAACCATATTTAGGAGTGTCTTGTTCATTCATTCAACTACACCATTTTGTTGAGGATTGTATGGAACTGTAGTTTGGTGTTTGATACCATGTTGGAAAAGGTAACTTTCAAATTCATTAGATGTACATTCTCTTCCATTATGAGTGTGAAGAGACCCAATACGAGACTGAGCTTCATTTTGAATCCATACATGAAAGTTTTTAAATGTTTCAAAGGATTATGACGTATCTTTCAACAAATACACCGAACACATCCTGGTGTAATCATCAATAAATGAAATTATATATTTATTTCTATTTGCATAAGGAACATGCATAAGGCCACATAAATCATAATGAATTAGTTCAAGTCTTCTACATGCTCTAGAGGTAGAATCATGGAAAGTTTGTTTGCTATGCTTTCCAAGAATACAAGCATTACATTGTTTTAGTTTTCTAAGAATGGTAGGAAGACCATAAATACCATTATTTCCCATTAAACAAACATTATCATAATTGATATGACCAAATCTAGCATTCCACAAAATACTAGATGACATTATACCTTCACCGTGATCAGAGAGGTATGCAATATTATGTGTATGGGAAGATGTCCCATTCAACTTCAACAGTCTTCCATCTTTTGTTCTGGTCATAACAAGCATAATATAAGAATCCTTTCGCACTTCAAATTTTCCATTGATCATGTGAACAGAGTGGCCTTGTTTTCTAATGATCACAAGAGACAACAAGATCCTTTTCATTTTAGGAATATAGAGTACATTGTAAAGAAGAAAATCTAGGATTTCATGCAACTTAAGCCTGATGGTGCCTATTCTGAAGGGTTTGAGGTTGGAATTGTCTGAAAAATACACTATGCCATCTACATTATCATTTAAGTCTTCAAAAAAGTCTTTTTGGAATTCCATATGAGAGGTTTCTCTTGTTTCAAGAAGCCATGTATATTTCCAAGGACCATATGTAGTGTGAAACAAATCTTTTGTTACTCCTATACTATAGTGAGCAACAATGTAATGAGAAGATTTAGGTAAATTAATTTTTTTTGGTTTTGTGGGTTTACCTTTGTCTTCTTTCTTTTGTCAGTTTTCTTTGATTTTGTCCCATGGTACTCTGCAATATTCTACTTTATGTGACCCATTATTTTTTCACTGAGTACAATGGAGATTGGATATATAATTCTAGTTTTGTCTACCTCCCCTGCCTCTAAAACTCTTTCTTCTAGTCCTTGTCCTCTTCTGCTACTTTCTCCTCAGGAAGAATCATTTCGTTTACTCTTTTTTTTCTGAGCAAGGTAAAAAATTTCACCAGTTGAAGGAATTGGCTTCTTTCCAAAGGATTTTTCACAATCTACAACTTTCTTTACTAGTTTTTGAAATGTCATGGATTTCATATAATTACTTGCTTGAAATTATTCAAGGTAGTTATAATATGTAGGGTAGAGGGCCTTAATGAAGGTTGTGAGAGGGAGATCAATCTTTGATCCGATGGCTTCAATTTCATGCATTATGGCAGTGATTGTTTAGGCCAAATTCGTAGGGTCATCATTATTCAACTCTAGGTTGAAAAGCTTCAACATTAGTTGTATGAGTTCAATCACAAAATTTGTATCATATAACTCATTTAATATTTTCAAGGCACCATAGGAATCACTAATGAAATCAATATGACAACTCACCTCTTCACTTACAGTCGTAGAGATCACTACATATGACTTCGGGTCTTTGTCTTCCCATATTTCACATTCTTTGTCTGTGGTTAGTATGACTGGTTTTCTACAAGGTATGATACTCTTTGTCTTTAACACATAGGCTTTTTCTTCAGATTCTGCTTCTTCTTCTTCTTCTGGTTTTGTATCTTCTTCAATGGTTTTGTTTCTCTAAGGGACTTCTCTCTCTTCACAAATTCCTTTCCACAGGTAGTTGAAGATCAGTGTGCTCTTGATCTTCATATACCATTCACTATAATTATCCTTTCCAATCAACACCACACCGACAATGGAGATAAGGGAATGAATTTTCTTCTGTTGTATTCACACATGTATCAAGGTGTCACAATAACACAACAATATAGTGAGGTTGCACCAATTTAGATTGAAACAAAGAGAGTGAGTGTGGTCTCACATGATGGAAAAAAATTGGTTATATTGGTTTATGAATAGGCAGTCAAATAAATATGGTAGTGAATAGACTATATGGCAGTCAAATGTGGCACTCTCACTTAGTATAAATACGATACTCTCACATGGGAGATATGCGATATACAATGTGATATATATACAATAAATAACTAGTGAATATTGTATGGGAAATATGTTATACACAATATGGAGAATACCATAGATATCAAAGGAAAATTAGTATACCAATAATAAACCACCAACGATTATACACCAATGATAATGTATGATAGAACCAACTACTTATATAGGAGTGAATGGATGTCGTAGTGATGAAGAATTTATACCAGAATGTATAATAGAACCAACAATATATACAGTGCATGGGTATTCCACCAAAATGGTAGCAAACTAATGTTGCACCCTCATTGGTCAAGATGATCTTGTCACCTCCAAAGTTGACCTCAAACCCTAGAAGCGAGAATGTATATAGAGAAAAGAATGAGAGAATAGATCCAATGAATGGATTTTGGTGTGTGGTTACCTCTTCTCACCTAGTCGTCGACTGTGGAAAGTGTGACAGGTCAGACTAGTGAAATGGGAATGTGAAGTCTACAATGAAAAGACATCAATATTATAATATTTCAGGAGGTGTAAGAATGGAGCAAGAGTGGAGCCAAATGAAATTCCCAATGATTAGGATTTTGGGCTGTGAGAAATAACAAAGACAATACCTACTAACGTGTGATGAAACAATCGAAATGATATCCAATAGTAGAAAACTAACGTCTAAGAGAACAATAAAAATATAATCCTCATAGAGTCGGACTACGAGGGTGGAGATGGCAGAGGGAATTTTCTACATGAGAGAGGAAACACTCATGGAGTTAATGGAATTGGCTCAGATACCACTTTCAGTCTAGGGAGAAGAAATGATAACTCCATGATGATGATTATTATATTACCAACAATCTCAATAAATAAACAAGTAAACAACCGTTGGTATTCCCAATGTATGACTCTTCCTATATATGACTGTTCATATTTACATTTATGGTACATGTAACATATCCATGAGGGATTATGTGTTCAACACATAGCTTCAAAGATGGTCTCATACGAAGGAAACTCAACATCCAAGAAATCAGAACTCAAATACTGACCATTACTAGGGCTCAAGGTCTCATAAACAGTAAGATCATAATAAAGAGGAAACTCAATATTACTCAGGACAATAGGGGTAAGCAAGGGCTCCCCCACCCCCATTGGATAAAACACTTGATCAATTACTGAGACCTTGTATCAAGAAGGAAAACATGGTTGTAAACATCCCATCTCAAGAGCAATTGAACACCGAGGATAAGATGCCACATAATTCACCCATGGTAGGGAAGAGTCTACTAAGACACTAGAAAAAAGCAAAGGGTAAACTTGAGCTAAAATTGAACTGGGATGGTGATTATCAATTGAAACATGATCAATAGTAAAAATTCTTTCATTGTGAGGGAAATTCATCACATGAAAGTGCGTAGAGACCACAACCTTCATAGCATAAACATAATCACGTTGGAAAAGCATATTGAATTCTAAAGGGCCTGGAACCACTAACAAATCGATTAGAATAATATTCCCACCTAAGGTGATAGGAAACTGAGGAATAATCCCCAGACATTCTGTAACATCCCCAATGTCCAATTGGGCTATTCCACGTAAAAAAAATTGAACTGTATGCAAATTAAATCATATACACACAGAAAATCTTACAGAAATTTATATATAAAACTTAAAACAGACAATTACATTATGTAAATGCACAGATTCATACGTAAATAATAGTAAAAATATACTTGCAACATAGATAGGCAATACCCATAAGTATAACGACAGGTATAAACCACACACAGGAAAAACCCATAAAAATAAACACATAACTAATAATGCATCATATAAATTAACACACAATTGACACTTGTCTTGGTAAGAATATCACCAAATGTGTGCATACCTTCCACAAACCTCCCAGCCTTAGACCACACTACTTATCACTCTCAGCAGTGGGTCACCCCCGAGCTGGGACTAAACTCCACACGGGTAAAGGGATTGCTAACCAGGCTGTTGTATCTTAGACAACAAGAAATACTCTGCCATAGGTGCCAACTCAAACTAACAGCCTATAGTCTCTCATTCCTTACATGCCTTTAACACCCCAGGAATTGTTCCCCTTCTCTTCTCAATAGTCCCTTCACTACCCCACTTCCATTCTAGGGCTTTAGCACCAGGCTGGAAAGGAAGTCTCAGAGCCCTGTAGATGGAGTTTGGCACCTTTGGGAAATCAATTCCCAAAAATTCTCTCACCCAAAGAGAAATTGCTCACAGTCCTAACAACCCGCCTCTTCAATATCCCACGGGCTTGAAAACCCACTTCTTCAGTCCAAATTCCAAGCTAACCAGGTACATATATAGGTATGGGTATGAATATATTTATAGGTATAGTAACAAGAAGGTACGAAGGATAGTTGAATGAGTGAGTGCATCATCATGAAATGATTGGAAAATGAACTAAGTCTAAGCCATATGTATGCATGTCCCCAACTTGACACTTGTCATGTTGAGAGCTACTTTGGCCCACTTGTCCCCATCATTAGAACTTAGGATAAAATAATTATCGATACTTTATACTTTAAGGAATATTAAAATAATATTCATTTTTGGCTTAAGCTCCATAGTTTATCCCTTTTCCTTAAATTTTATCCCCCCCTTTCCCTAACTAGTGGAGTTTAGTTCCCCATACTCTTTTATCATGGTCGGTCTACGTGCAATGATGTATTTTATATTAATGATAATACATATACAAAAATAGGCTCATTGGCCTTACCATCTAGGCTCTCTAGCCTAATAAACACATAAGCCTCCTAGCTTATAATAATTGGCTCACCATCCTATACAAAAAAACATATACACAAAGGATCCCTGGCCTCAAAATCATGTGCACTTAAGTTTGTTGCACATGGTATCCTAGAATGTGCACACTTCATCATTTTAGTGTGCAGTACATGTGTGCACTATAACATGGAAGGTGCATACAAAAATGATATCAAACAACTCACCAGCTTAAGTACATTTGCATTTACTTTTACAATTGGGTTTGGCCTAGGGGTATTACAATCCCCTCCCCTTATTTATGCATTGTCCTTAGTGCATTATGTACACATATCAACAATATTTCCAAAATCTTCAAAATGATGCAGGTATTCTTCCTGCATTGCATCCTCATGCTCCCAAGTAGCGTCCTCTGGACCGTATGTTGGTTACTTCCTTATATATTCAGTGTGAGTTCATATTGGGTGACCCAGGGTTCATGCATGTTCGAGTTTCCAACAAAGCCTCTAAAACTATCGGCCCTCCTGGTAAACTAGAAGGCAATGTAGCACACATGGTACAATGCACCATCTCACTCTAGATAGTCTTAATTGGTGGCTGCAAGACTCATCTATTTGCTGCCTAGGATTGAGTGGAAGATCTGATAATTGTGCACTGAGAGTTCTATTATAAATTACTGATGCAATACACTGTCATTACAAGTATGCATAAAATGTAATAATTCATTCATTTAGCACAATTATATTTACTGAGACAATAAATAAATACATTCATTCAGTCACATAACATATAAATTATCATGGTTCACCCCCCATGTGCTACATCCACAAAGGTTTGGCTCTCAACTCTTTTAAAATAGTCATTTTGTTACTTCAGCGCCACATGATTTAAAACTCTTCTCATTCAGGTTAATATCTATTATGAGGCGGACTAGATCACACCAGGATCCATAGCCTATGATCTAACCCTCAGATATACCCTCCTTCAACCCTCTCTAGCTCAACAACTTACAAAAGTAGGTCATACATCAAAATATTACCTAGCATTCACTTCTTTGCATTCGTCTCTCTATATCTCTATCAACTTGTTACAACAATCTCCTCAATCTCCTCCCCTCTTTGGTATACTCTATGAGACCTAGGTAACTATATTTATATGTTTTGTCTCTTCATCCATTACAATACATTACCAAAACCCTAACCTTAACGTCGTTAGGTATTCCTTGCATGCATGTGTGTTGCTCTTCCTTCTATCCATTGCTTTCCTCATGCATGCTTTCTTTCCCAAACTCACGTTTCTTTCCTCTTTGGCCTGCTTCCAATAGACTCCCAACACTGACATGTGGCTCGCCCCAAGCCACCTAACCTTTGTGTGCTTCGTCGATCTCTCTGGTGATTGCCTGGAATTTCTCCTTGATCTCCACTGCTTGTGTTTGCGCCTGTTCGGTATTCACCTTTAGTGTGTCTACTAACTGGACTTCAATTTCCTCACTGATCAATCCTGCACACTCTGCCTAGGTCTGTGCTATGAGTGTCTTGGCTTCCTCTGCCTATGCAATGACTTCTGATACTCACTCTTGAAGCGATTCCATTTGAGCTTGACGCTCCTTTTTCTGTGTTTGCATAGTGGTGAGTTCTGCTTGCAATTTCTTCATATCTTGTTCCCCTTTGATGCACTCTGTGATGGGAATTGTCTTCTGCCTCTACTTGAGTTCTTCGATAGTTGTGCTTATCCTTTATTATTCATTATCCTACCTTTGGACTTGCTAATCCTCTTCTAGCTTCGTCCAAAGCTGTGCTACTTTATCGAACAAGTTGGTTGTTGTGAAGACCTATTGTTATATCTCCTACAGTTGAATTGTTTCCTCTTACTTATTTTTATCCATTACAGTTGGTGGAGTTGTGGGTGTGAGATACTCATGGATATTCTTGATCTCCTTCTGATATTGATCAATTTCCTATGCAATCTGATCAATCTTCCCTGTTGTTTTGATTTCATCCCTCTGCGTGGTCTTTAAAATATTCTCGTAAGTTCATTCATGTGCTCCCTCTCCTCTTGGGTATTGAACTTATCTTGCTCGCATATTATTTCTAGTGCATCCTGCTTCTCCATTTTCAGCTATAATTCAGCTAAGTCTGTGCATGCATGAGACTGTACTTCTTGGGTAACACTAACCTATCATTTGTGTAGAGATTTAGATGGTATCCATATAAATACTAGTTGGAGTTGAGCTAAGTCCTTTAGGGGTGTCTTCCCGACGATCTCGTCCATGTGAAACATGATGGGTGTAATGTGGAATGTTTTGCTCAACTGTGGTATTGTGTGGAATGTGTCTTTCTCCCCTTCTTTCGGTCTTTCTCTTGTCTATGATGTTGATGGCCCTATTCCTATGCTGCTACCTGTTGCCTGTGCTTTCCCTATATGATTGAGTAACTATCGCATGTCTGCTAGCTCCTCTTGAATTTTTTTCATATTGTGCACAACATTCTCAAAGTCTTCATATGTATGATCCTGAACCATTTGGGCTATCATCTCTGCATTGTCCTTCATGATCATGTAATCTAGAGGTGTTTTTTGCACCTTCATCTTCTTGCACGCACCCCTTGTCTGAGTATCTGGTCTCTTATTCAGGCTTGGTTCTTATGAGTTGGGACTTGGTGTGGTCCCCTATGCTTCCTTATCCAGTTTCTATTGTTCTTGGGTCGACTGCATATTCTTCTTCTTCCCCTTCTGGGTCCCTGTCTTAGATCTCCTTTCATTTGTCTTGTTTTCTTTGGTATGGCCTTTCCAGTCGTCCTCCCAATCCCAGATAACCATATCAATGTCACCTATCATGATGCAATAGTGCAATTGTAGCCTATTCTTATTGGGTCCTTCCACACCTATATCCACATCACATGTCGAGTGGCCTTGAAGTTGGCGATGTCCCGATAGAGTGCGATGACCTATGGTGTTATTCTAAAAAGGTTGGAGATGGCCTCCTATAGGTCACGAAGGTATCCTTCAAATAAAGTTGTGTTCATCTTCTTGTGCTTGGCATCTAACATGGAGCCAAGTGATAAATACCTCCCTCCACAATTTAGCATGGGTCTAGTGCTGAAAAATGTGTAATTCAGTTCCTTCCATCCCATGATGGCTATCAACATGAGCAGCCATGAATAATGAAATTATGTTCCTAGATCTTGCACATCCTTCCAGTCATCCATGAAAAAAATCAACATATATTGTACCCAGCTAACTGTGGTGCCCACGACACATTGTGCTACAACTACGATGACCCTAGCCAAAACTTCCTCTCTGTGGAATTTTATTAGCAGCTTGCAGGCTAAGATTTTTGCAGCCATTTGTGTCATGACATCATTGATCCTTTTGATAATGATTCCTTGTGTCCCCCTGTTAGTGTTGTATTTATTTTTCATTTCTTCTACTAGATCCTTCTCCTTTGTATTATCGTCGAGAAATTTCATGGGATCCATGCCCTGGGATGGTAACCTTGTGATGTGCGCAATGAGCTCTACATATATCAAGACAAGCTTGTCCAACCATATATCCTTGCCATGTGTGACTGCCATCAATTGTTTGATGCAATGTTTTGCGTACTGACCTCTGCCAAAGTGTGGTAGCTCTAGCAGACCTAAAATCCCCATTTTCTGCAATCCTATTGCCCACTGGAATGGTTGATCAATTGGTTCCCCACCTATATTCATGCCCACAATATATAAGTATACTTTCTTTGTGAACTCTAGAAACTTGTCTGTGTCTATTATATCATGATTCGAGTATTTTAGTTTCTCGACATTACCCAACAAGTTTTATTTTACCCGTACCCCATATGGTATACGTGGAAAAACTAGGGCTACAACGAGTTTCTTGCGTAGTGAACTCGATACCTGCTGCTTGTCTTTCTTCGGTGGTGGTTGGCTCGAGGTTATAACCGCCATTGTTTGTACCTTGGAATACCATTCTAGCCAGCCTGTGACATCTTCCACTATTTCTTTCGATGGGTGGTTTGACACGATTGTTTGGGATTCGTCTGGTTCGACTGTTGTTGCCTGGTTTTTCATTGTCCCATTGAATCTTGGAGTTTCTTTAGGTTTCTCTCATTACACCTCCTTCAGGTTTCTTGTACCCTGGTTTTGTTTCTCCTGTGCCTTTGCAGGCATATCCACATTCATGCCCTCAGGTGTTGGTTGTTTGGTTTCTTCTACCACGACTTTGGGGTTCATTGGTGTTGTATCTGGTGAGGGGATTTCATCGACATTGACGACCTCTAGTGACTACTGTTCACTTTCTTGTGACTGTGCCTATGCCCCGGTTCTAGCTCTGAAGTGTCTTGCGTGATTGGTCGACTCTTCTTGTTTTGGTGGTGCCGTAGTGGTGAATTTCAGGTCTGTTAGCACCATAAGTCACCTATGGATTGCAATAGAGGTAAGCCCAGTACCCATCAATTTGTATGTCATAATGAATAAATTTAATGGGGGTCTAATGGATGTAGACTCAGGATTATATTTCTTTAACTCATAAAACTGGATTGGAATGCATAGGCAAGTGAGGTCTCAATCTAAATTCAGTCAGTAAGTTGTAATAAAGGTGAGTAGGGGGAAGAACTTGAGGAGAGTGAAGAGGTATACTATGGGCATCTGGTCTTCCAACAACCTAGGGATGAAAAACTCAGAAAACAAGATCCTCTTGGTTCAGAGTTTCAAGGGACTGAATGAAATTATTACTGAACTGAAATCAAACATAACATCACAATTCAATAACAACAACCCGACTGGATCATCCATGCCCGATTCATTCATTGTTGGAAGGAAAAGATAACACAAAAAACTAATTAAAACCAGTGGTGATGTCACTGTGATCAAACCTACATCACAAAAACATAACTACCCTCGACTGGATCATCCATGTCCAAGTGTTTTAACATAGCTGTCACAGAGAGATGAAAGGAAACTGAATTACATTAAACAAGAAGTCTCATATACATATACATAACCAAAAGAACCAGATCTTTACTAAAACTTTACAATCGGGAGCTCAACTCAACCATCCCCCCCCAACAAAATATCAAAACTGAGTATATACTCAGAACAACCTGCCACCACCAAGAGTGTGACCTGGATACTACATTCAAAGCTTTATGTCTGCGTCTCTTATGTCATACTACACTTGCATTATTTTGTCAGATGCAAGCTCAGATTGGTATGGGCCTTGCAGGAAAATCCGTGACAGGGGAGCTTTGGGCTGACAGTCTGCCTCCACGATCAGTTCTTCCATGATTTCCATTTATGTGGTGAAATGAGGTTTCAAACACCTTCTCCATTTTCATTAACTACTTCATCGGGATCAGGAAGAGGCCTGACACCCATGAATGTTCCAGGCGGTGCCTGAGACTTCTTCCAATCAATTTCGATGCCTTGAAACCACACAGATCCTCTTATGAGACCAAGATGAGCTCTTTCATCCCTTGACGCATCTCCCTCCATCATTCACGTGACCTCAGACCATAAAATTACGCATATCCCATATGAAATTTTAGGATTTTGCATTTTGGGAGTCTTCACTCCTCTTGATTTCAACTATCCCAATGTTCGATCTTGTGAAATGAATCCTTTAGATCAACAGTTGGATTTACTTTGGATCGGATGACCATGATCATTTCCTCGCACAACCTTCTCCACCCATTTCTCAATAAGCACTTACCTTTCTTTATGGCTCTGCTTCCATATGACCATGGGCTGTGATCATGGGCCCAAATATCAGGCGCATCGTGATTTTGCGTTTCGTGAACTTACGTTGTGCTCCATGCTCAAACCTTTGAGTCACAAAATCATGATCTCTTGGATCAAGTGCCACACATCCCCTTTGCTTGGATGAC